>OV050032.1:128131970-128598708 GCA_920105625.2 Clusia tigrina | reverse complement strand
ATGCTACAGGACGATATAATATCGCCGAGAACGTCGCCTTGGAACCAACCGATCATCTTCGTTCCGAAAAAGGGGGGTACTCCGGACAAGAAGAAGTGGAGATTGGTCGTTGATTTTAGAAAATTGAATGACGCCACTGTCAAGCAGGTGTTCCCAATTCCACGGATAGAAGAAATCCTGGACCAGTTGGGACACAGTAGATATTTTTCTACGCTTGATTTAGCGAGTGGCTACCACCAGGTGTTGGTGGATACCCAGGATACCCGCGTTTAGTACCGGTCTAGGGCACTATGAGTTCAACAGGATGCCGTTTGGATTAACAGGAGCACCAGCTACCTTCCAACGGCTAATGAACCATGTGCTGACAGGCTTACAGGGGTTAGACTGTTTCGTGTATCTCGACTACATAGTAATTTATGGAAAGAATTTGCAGCAACATTCGCAACGTTTGTGCAAAGTTCTCCAAAAGTTAAGAAAGCACAATTTGAAATTGAACACAGAGAAGTGTCAATTTTTGCGGAGAGAGGTTATCTACTTGGGACACCGTTGTTCAGAGGCAGGAGCACTGCCGGACCCGCTAAAAGTGGAATGTGTAAGGAATTTTGTCATTCCGAAGAACATAAAAGAATTGCAAGCGTTCCTAGGGCTAGTGAACTACTATAGGAAGTTCGTGGAGGGTCTAGCTGGAATAGCGTTGCCGACAAACAAACTTTTGCGAAAAGAAGCAATGTTAGCATGGACTAACAGTTGCCAGAGGGCGTTTGAAAACTGAAAGAAATAATTAGCTCACCACCGGATCTAGCGTATCCGGATTTTACGCAAACCTTTTTGCTGACCACCGCCGCAAGTAATGAAGCGTTAGGAGGTAAAGTCGGAAGCGACCGACCGATTGCGTTTGCAAGTAGAGCGCTTAGCGATACCGAGAAGCGGTATTCGACAATAGAGAAGGAGTTCTTGGCCATAGTTTGGGCAACGAAAAACTTCCGGGCATACCTGCTGGGTAGACCATTTAAGATCTACACTGATCACCAACCGTTGCGTGGAATCGCAAACTTGAAGGATCAAACTTCTCGGTTGGCCCGGTTCAGGCATAACTTGTCTGAATATGATTTTGAAATCATATACAAGCCGGGAAAAAAGAATCTTAATGCAGATGCACTCAGCTGAGTACCACAGGAGCTGAAGAAAGTGGTAATGGTTCAAACGAGAACCAAGACGAAGACCAGGATAGAGGAAGAAGTAAATCTTGTTCAAAGTATAGGCGAAGAACCCGAGGAGAATGACACAAACAAAAGGGAAATGGTGGAACGACCAGCTACTGAAGTAGAATGGCTAGGAAGCCAAAGAGATATACTGAAGGTACTAAAGAGTTACCATCATTCAATACTGGGCGGGCACCAAGGGTCATGGAAGACGTACAAGCGAGTAAAACGGGAGTACGCTTGGAAGGGGATGTTCGGAGACATTAAAAGGTATGTAAGAAGCTGCCCTAAATGTCAGGTAAATAAAAGTTCTAAATTGACGAAAAAATGCCAATGGTATTGACTGACACACCAGCTCGACCATTCGACAAGGTATATATGGATATCGTGGGCATATTACCAGAGACGGTATCTGGCAACAAAAACATCCTTACGTTCCAGGATGATTTTTCTAAGTACTTGGCATGCGACGCTGAAGCGGGCACTGTGGCCAAAGCATTTTTCGATGAAATCGTTGCGCGGTACAACATACCGAAGGTTCTGATGACCGATAACGGATCAAACTTCTTATCTAAATTGTTTTCGGAGACATGCAAACTATTAGGAATAACAAAGTCACCGGCGTCTGGCCGAGTATTTGCGTAGCTTCGCTAAGGAGGACGGATCAATTTGAGCCAATGGCTGACTACAGCTATGCACGTGCATAACAACTCAGTCCACGTCTCAACGAAGCAAACACCGTTTTAGACGCTTTACGGATTTTACTTTGACATGACTTTGACCTGTAGTGAAAGTGCGCACCGGTTTACAACACTCATGGTCCGAATAAAGTACGTAAGTATCAGTTCCAGAGAGCACATGAACTAGTCAGGGAGAATCAGGAGAAGGCAAAGAAAGCGGCCAGAAAAGCCTACAACAAGACTCTAAATCCAACCGTGTTTAACATAGGAGACAGAGTACTTTTGAAGAACCAGACCAGGAAAAATAAATTCTCACCCGTTTGGAGTGGTCCATATGCGGTGGAAGAGGTCCGCAGCCCGGTTACAACTGTGGTAACGATAAGAGGTAAACCTAAGAAGCTGCACAACAATCTTTTAAAGCTTTTCCACTCAAGAACCCCCAGGTAGATAGTTTGTGCGCATACACTATTGCCTTAGCATAAATAAAACCGATTTTTCTGTATTAATGCTCGAGTTGCATTGCAATGCAAAACTAATATACATGTGTTCACATATAGACCTACCCCAAATCAAGAACATCAAAACAGCGGCTGTGGAATTAGGTCAAAACTTAATATTAAATAATATTGTTGAATAAAGCAAGTTCAAGGGCAACGTCGCGTGAAAACAGTCGCAATAAGCTAATTTTTTATAAGCAAAAAATTATTCTTTATACACATATTTTATTTTATTTTATTGCTGGTTCTCGCCAATTTCGGGAACCAACGAGCCGAGAACATGGTACGCCGTGGGACGGGCATCACCAGGGCCAACAGCAACAGCTGAAGTTTAGGAAGGTAAAGTTAATATATAGTATAATACACCAAACATAAATAGTAAATTGCAAATTGTCCGTTATACAATACTATGTAATCGCCGAGATAAATAGAGTCCATTTGAGAGAGAATGAATAAAAAAGAAAACTTGAAAGGAAAATATATCTTTTAAAAAAAAAGTATGAAAAAAAATAATTTAAAAAATAAATAAAATAAATAAAGAAAGGACCAACGACAAGAAAAATGTAATAGAAGAAAAACAATAATGAAAATAAACAAAAAAAATGGGAATAAAACAAGGCGAAAAAAAAGAAGCGACAATGTTGATGGCAAGCGCAGATTACAAAGCAACTATCCGTAGCAGTCGATTAAGAAATAATATATAAGATCAAGAGGTGATTGCACCACCTTCTCCAGAAGGATAGGATGGATGTTGTGAGTCAAGATTCGGCTATCTACGAGTAGTGGACCCACGACATGACTTCCCATACAGTGTAAACCAATGTAAGCTTTCAGGGTGACTCGGTACATGCAGCTGCGGATCAAAGTGCATGATCAGCACGCAAATGAAATTAGGCCAGGTAATGAACTGTTAAGGTAAGCAGTGCATGACCTAGTTGCCGCGAAAGCAGAATAGATGAAAGTAGGTTACACTGTATAGCGTAAATGTAAGTTTATAAATATAAGTGTTTTTAATTTAATAAATGAGTTGTATTTTTGAAAGCAATACGGTAGTGACTTGTTTTTTGCGCCGCAATTCGGCACAGTCTTAATAATAGAGTCATTGCTAAATTTTCAGGTCCAGGAACCACCGGACAACTGCCGTGCGTGTCGCACCGTTCTCGCCGAGCAGGTACAACACACTGCCCATCCTTGAGGAGAAGAAGAATTCGCACCTTTGGTGCCCCATTTGTTACAAGCCTGACAGAGCTATCATCCATTAATATTAGGAACATAGCCAGGTTCATCAAAGTATTAGGATGGTTTCCTGCAACATGACGGGGTAGTCGTGCCTTTCCTGGCGCTGTCCTTGCGCTGACTATCACCATCCCATATATATATATATATGACGCCAGCACCTTCTCCATCCTCTCTTTCACGTTCGATTGTCTTATCTGGGTAACTGAACCCGATTTAGGTACCCTGAAGCTGTCAAAACTTGTGAACTTGGGCCTGAACTCTTGATCTATGACATAATCCTGGTCTGTGGCATTCAACACACAAGCGTTTACCCTGCCCTTGTTGACATGTGTCACAGTGTGTCCCAAGTAAACTCCGTCTGCAAGCTGTTGCTTGTGCAGAATTACTGTCGGGAGTTTCGAATGCACCTGGAGAATGAATATTCTTGTGGACCTGGCACCTACAGTTTCCGACCCTCTGGCACTGATCCCATTAATGGTTCCTCCCTGCCAGGACTTGAGGTGAAAAGTACAACTTCTTTGGTTGTGCTTATCGAAGAGCACTAACTCTTTTCTCATTGTGTGTAAGATGGTGCGATTCCAGAGGTTATCTCTACCAATGATTCCGTCGGCCGGAACCCCCTCCTTGTCCAGCTCTACTACATGCAATCTAAATCTTACACCATCGACCTTGCTGTGGTTCACCATTACCGAGCCCATAGTCCTGATGCTTCCTCCGAATGCACCGTTAAAATTTTTCACGTCCACCTGGCTGATGACCAATCCTCTACGTAAAACACTAGATTTCTAGTTAGCCTCCTGCTCCTCTCGGGTAGTCTCGTGCTTCTCTCGTTCTGTTTCTCCCAAGGAACAGTCTCGAGGAGACTCTTGCTCCCCCTCCCTCCTTGCCTCGGTCCTCATATCACTGGGCACAAGAGAAACTCTCCTTGCTGCTTTTGGCCTAAATTACGCTTTCTCTGCTTCGGCTCTCCGGTCTACTGGCCTTGACCGGGCCGCTGGAAGTTTCCCTGACCCGGCTGACCCCGTCTGTTCCTGCATTCCGCCGCTCTATGACCGATTTGGCCGCACGAAAAGCACCTCATGCCTTGTCTAGGTCTGTTTTCCTTCACAACGACCTGAGGACGAGACCCCGGCTGCTGGTGGACATTACCATCCCAATTCCTAGAACCCGACAACGTGGGTCCTGAATTTTTGAGACTTGCGTTCCCTGGACTGCTCCTGTCAGGACTTCTCCTTAGCAACCCTGACTGCCATGTTCCCGAAGACATCTCAGCCCTTGCTGGTGTTAGACTTGCTCCGCACGTTCCATCTGCCTCATGCCCATATAACCTGAACTCACCACAGTATGGAGCATTCTTCCTGACGATACACTCATCTCGTGTATGCCGCCACTTATTGCAGAAGGAGCAGACAGGTATTGCCTGACGCAACTCTCCTTCTGTTCAACTCCCGTCCAGCTTTGCACCTCCATATGTACCTGTACCGGTGTCGTAATTTCCTTCTGTGTGCGTGAGTCTGTCACGTACGCTTCTCCGCCTCTTGCTACAGCCACAGGTACGTCCTGCCTGTTAAATAAGGCATTTAGTTCACTGGCACTAGGTTGACTTCTTTCCACCAGAAACTGCGCCCTGATGGCTTCCTCCACCAACTCTTCCAGAGTCCCGGTCCGAATACCCAGCATGTGCACCCTTAACGCAGGCTCCCTCAGTCCCACTACAAAAGCTGTCAGTACCGACTTGTCAACCTCATATAGCAGCGCCTTGTCATCCACACCGTTGTATTTGCCACGAACGATTTTCGGCGCACACACCTGCAATGTGTTCAATCGCCTAGCAAAGACTCGTATCTCTTCGCCTGCCAACTGCCGAGCTACCCTGATTTCCTGAGTGACTTCTTCCAACGTTCTTGTCCGTACGTTTTCTTTATTAATGTATACTCGTACAATTCTTCCACGCCACTAAAACTTTTCGGCAAAACCAGATTGTACGCATCTCCGAACAACTTCTGTTTCACACAATCGAAAAAGTCTTGCAGTTCGTCAGGACGAATACTCCTCTTTGCTAGTTCACACCCACGGATAAATCGATGAACCTCCGATCTTAAGTCCACCGACTCAGCACCAGTAAATACTGGTACTAGCCTGGACACGGTCTTGGAGATATCCTCAATACCCATCCTTCCGTCCCTTTTCGATACCCTCGCATCTAGCGGAATTCGGCCCGCGCTCTCTCCTGTCTCGAGTAGATATGCCACCAATGAAGGCTTTAAACTTAGTGGACTATGTGAATCCAAACGACTAGGCGTGTCGCAAATGGGCTCCCCCTTGTGGAGCTCCCCCTGACTTCTGAGCAAGCGAAACCCCAACTTCTGACGGCAAGTTCCTAGGCTAACAACAATCACTCACTATACCGCCACTGCACAACCAAAGAAGTCAATTCCATATCCCGACACAGGGACGACGTATGCAGGGGTACTTAAATTAGGGAAGGATCAGCAGTCCGGGACTGGTTCAAATCTGCATAATTTTGAAGGAATGATAGCAACGCTCTCACAATGTATGACGCAGTTCATGACCTCCATACAAACAATGATTCAAGAAATGATGAGAAACCAAAACCAGCTCATGCAGCTTCTGCTATCTCCGAAATGAACGTACTTAAGATCTGTCAATGGAATGCAAACGGTGTAAGCCAGCACAAGTTAGAAATCAAAAAATTTTTACTCACAAATGAAATCGACATACTTCTTATATCCGAAACCCATCTAACCGAAAAACACAATTTTTACATACCGGGATATAAATTCAAAGATACAAAGCATTTCGCTGGTAAAGCCCATGGTGGCACTAGAATCCTAATCAAACAAAGAATAAAACACTGCGTTATGGAAGAATGCAACAAGGAGTATCTACAAGCAACATCAGTTTGTCCGGACGGATGGGAGGATAACTTAACAATATCCCCTGTGTACTGCCCACCTAGATTTAAAATAACTAGTAACCAGTTCTCAGATTTCTTCTCTACACTTGGAACAAGTTTTCTAGCTGCTGGCGACTACAATGCCAAACCCACTTACTGGGGCTCACGGCTAACAACACCAAAAGGAAAACAATTATATAACTTCATGCTTTCTGACACCAAGATTGATATTGTCTCTTCAGGATAATCATCGTACTGGCCGACAGACCCACGTAAGATACCTGACCTTATTGATTTTGGAATTGCTAGAAACCTAAAACGAGAGCAACTCAAAGTAGAACACCTTAACGACCTCACTTCAGATCATTCTCCTATTATAATACATCTGAACAAAAAGTTACGCCCTACCTACGAATTCACACCCACTAAACCCAACTGGCTGAAATACAGAAAATACATCAGTAGTCATCTCATACTAAACCCACGTCTCAAAACTAATGACGACATTGAAACATTTCTGGAACAATTTACCTCGACCCTAAGATTAGCTGTGCGCCACTCTGCGGACAAGCGTGACAACATCTGCAACAGCATCCGGCGCCCACAAACCTCAACCAAAATCGATATTCTCCTTACTGAAAAAAGGAGGACGCGTCGTGAATGGCAAAAATCCAGGTCCCCTTTCCTAAAACGGAAGTTATCTATTACCAGTGAAAATTTGAGAAAAGCCTTGCGTCTAGAATCAGATCGTTGCCTGGACCAATATATTTAATACCTTTCTCCGACTGACGTCACCAATTACTCTCTGTGGAATTCCACCGATTAGTACAAAAAACGGAATCTGGGCAAGAACCGATGATGAAAGGTCTGCTGTTTTCGCCGAATACTTAAGAAATGTTTTTCCCCCAACCCACCTCGCAATAACAATAACCTAATATTAACCCCCACGCCAGATACAACATGCTCGCGTTTTAAATTAAAAACAAAAGAAGTAAGTATTTCGATTATTAACCTTGCTCTTAACAAAGCTCCAGGACACGACCTCATCACTGGAAAAATGATCAAGGAGTTACCCCATATGGCCATCATCTTACTTACTTCACTATTTAATGGCTTGTTGCGCTTAGGATACTTTCCTGGAATGCCTGGAAAGTTTCAGTAATCACAATGATCCCGAAACCAGCAAAAGACACCTCCCAATCGTCATCATATAGACCGATCAGCCTTTTGCCTATCTTATCAAAACTTTTAGAAAGGCTTTTTCTTGCAAAACTAATGCCGCATATAAACGAAAATCTCACTATTCCCACTCACCAATTTGGCTTCCGCGAACACCATAGTACAATAGAGCAGGTTCATCGAATAGTAAACGAGATAAAAAACGCATTCGACAAAAAGCAATATCGTTCAGCCATCTTTTTAGATGTGGCGCAGGCATTTGACAAGGTCTGGCACGAGAGGCTTATTTACAAAATAAAAAAACTGTTGCCCACAAAAGTACACAACATATTGGAATCGTATCTGAGGGGCAGAAAGTTCAAGGTAAGGTACAATAATGCTTACTCTAACTGCATTGACATCAAAGCTGGCGTACCACAAGGAAGTGTGCTAGGTCCGGTGTTGTATCTATTATTTACCTCAGATCTGCCTACCAATAAATACTTAACAACAGAAACTTTCGCAGACGATACAGCTATCCTTAGCATTCATCCGAATTCCAAAATCGCATCCCGTGACTTACAAGATCATCTGATCCTAATAACAAATTAGTTGGCTGACTGGCGAATAAACGTTAATGAATCGGAAAGTACGCATATTAACTTTACTATAAAAAAATGTACATGTCCAGCGATAAAACTCAACATCGTTCCTATTCCTCAAGCAAAGGAAAAATGAAGTATCTAGGAATTCATCTTGACTCACGTTTGACATAGAAGCGCCACATCGAAGCCAAAAAAAAAAACAAATGCCTTTGAAAGCAAATATCCTACACTGGCTCATGCACAAAAATTCCAGGTTGAGCCTAGAATATAAAACACTGCTGTACAAAGCCATCATAAAACCAATTTGGACTTACGGTAGCCAGTTGTGGGGTGGCGCAAGCAACTCTAATAGAATTGATTCAAACAGCGCAGTTCAAAAATCTAAGAACCATTACTGGGGCTCCTTGGTTTATAAAGAATACAAATATTCACAAAGATCTGAACATTCCGCTTGTAAAAAAGGAAATCTTTGACGCCAGCTTAAAATATGCGCAAAAAATCAAAGAGCACCCAAATCATCTAGCTAGGATACTAGCATGTAATAGGGATCCAAGTCGCCTAAAACGTACGAAATCACCAGCACAACTAACATCGATACCTTAATCATGTACAAACACTAATATAACATTTATTACAGTAACTAACATATAACATTGTGATTACTAAAAAGCACTAAGCATTGGCAAGGTGTATTAATATTAATTATTTAGTTTGTAAGATATGCTTACTTATTGTTAGTCTAAGCTTAGAAGATACAATAAGTAAATATATGAAATATAAAAAAAAAACTATTATCCCCGGAACCGCAGGTCGTTGCACTCCCTCGGGTGTCAAATAACCTGGCCAATGGACTTCCGGTGGTAACGATAGCACTGTGTGCGTCTGTATTTCCATCGTCGCTACCGACCGAGCCCTAACTTGAAATGGCTTCCTATCTGACTTTCCCTGTCTGATCGCGGAAATCTCCTTCTCCAAAGATGAAGCTTCTTCCTCCGTTTCTTCGAGCCTCCTCGAAAGCTCCCAATTCCTCTTTCGCAACAGATCCCCGTCAGCTTTTAAGTCCTCCCTGTCTCTACGTACGGCTTGCAACTCCTCCTCAGTCCTCAAGACTGTGCTGAATTGCGGCGCAAAAAACAAGTCACTACCGTTTCGCTTTCAAAAATACAACTCATTTATTAAATTAAAAACACTTATATTTATAAACTTACGTTTACGCTATACAGTGTAACCTACTTTCACCTATTTTGCTTTCGTGGCAACTAGGTCATGCACTGCTTACCTTAGCAGTTCATTAACTGGCCAGATTTCATTTGCGTGCTGATCATGCACTTTGATCCGCAGCTGCATGTACCGAGTCACCCTGAAAGCTTACATTGGTTTACACTGTATGGGAAGTCATGTAGTGAGTCCAGTACTCGTAGATAGCCGAATCTTGACTCACAACATCCATCCTATCCTTCTGGAGAAGGTGGTGCAATCACCTCTTGATCTTATATATTATTTCTTAATCGACTGCTACGGATAGTTGCTTTGTAATCTGCGCTTGCCATCAACATTGTCGCTTCTTTTTTTTCGCCTTGTTTTATTCCCATTTTTTTTGTTTATTTTCATTACTATGGCCTAGGCACAAGGAAAGGATTGGCATATCAGACAGATATATATATATATTTATATATATATATATATATCTTCCAAAATCTTCCAAATCTACTAGTCGGCATAGCTTTTCTAAATCACAGGAAATTGTTCCATTCGCCGTCTTCAACGTAATGTTACGCACGGCGCCATCACTGCATTTTTGGAAATCTGTTATGCGACGCATTCGCCAATAGCTCGGAGGCAAGTTCTCGTGTCTCACAAGAACGATGTCGCCTACCTTTACATCAGGCCCACGTTTCTGCAACTTATTCCATTATTGGAGAGTGGCGATAGACTCATAACTCAATCGCTGGCAGAAGTCTTGGTAAACTTGTTGTACCCACTCCCACAGCTTCAGCCTCTCTAAATCTTCTCGAATATCTGGCTCTAGTACTGCAACAAGTGGAGCCCGAATAAGAAAGCCGACTGGCGCAAGCGCAAACTCACTGAAGGTCTTCAGGATCATCACAGAGGGGGGTGATTGGCCGGAACTTAAGACACTCAATGCGTGCAGTTTTTGTTTTTTTTTTTTTTTGGTTTGTCGGAACAATCTAGTAAGCGCAGCACTCAGACATAGTATATATCCATTGTACTGCACTGAAGGTTCCCTTTTACTCTGTTTTAAATCTACCCGACCTCCGAAGAAGTAGAAGTAGATCCTGTGGTGCCAAGGAGCCAAGTTGGTTACTCCTCAGCACATCAGTGCCAAAAATCCCGAACCTGATTCGAGCAAAGGCAGGGCAGACGCAAAGAAAATGGTCCGCCGTCTCGTCTTCCTCTCCACAGGCTGGGCACAGTGCACTGTCTGATATGCCAATCCTTTCCTTGTGCCTAGGCCATAGTAAGTGCCCTGTCATCACGCCAACCAACAGCCTGCAGTCCCTCCTACCTAAAGATAGAAGGAACCGTGACCATCGGTCAGAGATAGCAGGTAGCATAATTTTCGTCCATCCGCAGCCTCTCTCAGCCCGCCATGCTCGCTTGTGGGACGAAACAACCCACTTGTTTGCAGTGGCTTTGATGGCAGCGGAAGGGAGTGGCAGAACAGGCTCAGGGCCAAATAAAAACAGCCTCGGAGCCCATCCTGGCCAAGGAGTCAGAGGACTCGTTACCCGCAATGCCAGCGTGTCCCGGGACCCAAGTCAGCGTCAGACTATTATGTTTTCCAACACAATTTAGCCTGGATTTGCAGGACCTGACTATCGTGGAAGTGGTGGTCGGACTATCCAAGGCCATGAGCGCAGCTTGGCTGTCACTGCAGACACAAATAGATTTTCCTTTCCACCAGTTTTCCACAACAAAGTCCATCGCCTCAAGTATCGCATACACCTCCGCCTGAAACACAGACGCATGCAGACCAAGGGCAAAGAACCGACGGGTCCCAAAGGATTCCACGAAGACACCAGAACCTAAACCTTCTTCAGTCCTGGAGCCATCAGTGAAAATACGGCAGCAGTGTTTGCCGGGCTCGTTCTCGGGATCTAACCATGAACGAGCCTCTGGCAGCAACACATTGTACCGCTTTTCTAGTATGACGGTTGACGACATGGAGTCCGGGGGCATAGACAGGATTGCAGAATCGATGCCAGTGCCTGCGCCGTCGTCCAACATCGAGCACACCCCATACCAGTGGCCACTATGTTTCACTCTGCAGATGGCCTTAATGGCCTCTCCGTGGATGAAGACATCTAGTGGCGGGAGATTCACCAAAGCATCAAGTGCCGGGCCTGGAGTAGTCGGAAATGCTCCGGTACAACATATGGCCACAGCACGTTGTAGTTTTGATAGAGCTTTTTTGACCCCTACAAGAGAGAGTCTGCTCATCCAAACCATCGATGCATAGGTGATAATAGGTCTTACCATAGCTGTATAGATCCATAGGACCTTACTAGGGGAAAGACCCCATGTCTTACCAAATATACCCTTACATTGCAAAAAAACTGACAGTGCTTTGGATGTCTTCAGTTCGACATGTGTTTTCCAAAGAAGTTTGTTATCAAGGATGACTCCAAGATATTTGATTTCCTTGGATAGCTGGATAGTGACTAATTTCAGTGTAGGCAGAATAAGCCCATCAAGCTTTCTCCTTCTGGTAAAGAGGACAATACCAGTCTTGACAGGATTAGCCGATAACCCATTCGCACTGCACCAAGTGTCAATCATATCCAGAGTTCTCTGCACCCTTCTGTAGAGAATCATAAGGGATGGACCTGTCACAAGACAGCCAACATCATCCACATATGCCTGAGCTTATACCCCCGAGTCATTAATGGCGTTAAGCAGGGGATCGATTACCATGCACCAGAGCAATGGACACAGTACCCCACCTTGGGGACAGCCTCTATTAACCCCAGACGACACCAGCAAATCTTCCTCCGCCCGCACCGTTATGATTCTCTGGGCCAGCATTGAACGTATCCAGTTTACTAAGACCCGGTCTACGCCATGCCGCCTAGCAGAGCCGCACATACTGTCGAAAGTAGCATTGTCAAACGCACCCTCTATATCCACAAAGACAACTATTGCGTATTCTTTCCTGTCGATGGCTCGCTCTATCCATCCAACAAGGTTTTGCAGAGCCGTCTCGCAGGATTTTCCGCTTTGATAGGCATGCTGAAATGGAGATAGTGGATGCGTCTTCAGAGACTCCCTACACATGCGAAGCTCCACCAGCCGTTCTAAACTTTTTAGCATGAACGAGGTCATACTAATAGGTCTGAAGCTCTTGGGATTGGTGTAGTCGTCTCTTCCAACCTTAGGAATGAAGGCAACCCTCACCATCCTCCAAGAACGTGGTACATAGGCCAGTGCGAGACATGCAGTGAAGATCTTCTTCAGTGCTGCCATCACTAGCTCAATGCCTTCCTTCAACACAATCGGATATATGCCATGTCAAAGGATTTGATAGCAAATCCAATAGCAGTCTCATTCGCCACAGTTCTGACGACATACCAATCATGTCGAGAGAGCGCAGCTGCCCTGACAGCAGTTCCGACCAAAGGTGGTTGTTGAGGGGCTATGCTTACCTGATTTCCTGGAAAGTGTGACTCCAGCAGCAAGCTGAGTGTCTCACTTTGCCTCTCCGTATAGGAGCCATCAGGTTTCCTGAGCGACCCCAGCTTAGCGGTTTGGTCCTTTTTCAGGACTTTCACCAGTTTTGCCGTGTCACTCAGGGATTCGATATCACTGCAGAAGTCTCTAAAAGAAGTCCTTTTCGAGTCCCGAATTAGCTTCTTGTAGTCCCTCTGGACACGTCGATATCGTTCCCAGTCCTCATCAAGATTCGTCTTGAGTGCCCGGTTGAGGAGTTTTCTAGACTCACGCCTCAGCACCTGAAACTCTCGGTTCCACCATGGAACAGGAGTCCGGCTAAGAGGAGGTCTAATTGGGCAGGCTAGCTCGAAGCTGTTTGTTAGAGCGGTGTTGAGATGTTCAACAGCCGCCTCAATGTTCTGCTCCTTGCGAAGTTTCAGTGGCGTCACGTGATTGCTACGCAGTGCCTCCCTGAACTTTGGCCAGTCTGTTTTTCTTGGGTTTCTGGTGGGCAATGGCATCTGCGCCCGCTTGCCACACTGAAACTCAATGTATCTGTGGTCCGAGCACGAGTCTCGGCGAGGACCCTCCAGTTGTTTATCGACCACCCCAGTCTTGGATTTGACAGGGTGACGTCAATTACCTCCTGCCTTCTCGTAGTCACAAAAGTAGGCTGCCTGCCTACATTGTGGATGTTCAGGCTGGAGGAGGCAATATACTCGAAAAGTCGAGAGCCCCGCTCATTGCACTTGCTGCTGCCCCAGATCGTATGCTGGGCATTAGCATCGCAGCAAAGAACCAGACCAAGACCGCGCCGCTCACAGAACCCTACGAGAGTAGCGACCTTCCCAGGTGGTGGCGCCTCCAAAGCATCGTAAGGAAAATAAGCAGATGCAATCACAAACCTCGATCATCCGTGCATACTCTTAAAACTAATCTCTGCCGCAACCAGATCCTGACAACAGAATGCGTCAAGGCAGGTCGCTGCGAGATGGGATGCTATTATGAGACCGGCTCTTGGTCTAATCGAGTTTCTGTCATATAATATCGTGGCCCCTTTCAACAAGCCAAGGCCACAGAGGCGACCCCTAAAGACCCAGGGCTCTTGTACTGTTGTTATGTGAGGTGATGTGTGCAGCTGGGTGAGTCGTCTACTTTGGAGTACAGTAGCGGCTTTAGAATGCTGCAAGTTGATCTGCGTTACCGTCAAAGGACGATAGCTACGAGAATCGTCCGAGCCACTCATTTGGGAAAGACATGAAAGGTCACAGTCCCAAAGAAGAGACTCAGACGGCTCCGGTACCGAGAAACCATGACATCAACAGTGGCCTCATCCACTCGCACCACAAGCCTAGCACCTTCTTTACCATCCCGGTTGCTACCTCTAGTGTGCGAAAGAACTCTCCAAAGCCTCGTGTTGATGCCAGGGTTCTGAGCACGCAGACAAGAAAGGACATCTGTGGTCGTCAGATCGGGATCCGAAATCCAGCAGATGGCCTTCCTGAGGGACACGCCTGCTTCGCTATAGACCGCGAAGCGAGTGGTCCCCATGGGGGGCACGTCCTTGACTGCACCCCTGAGCCAATCAAAGTTGGCCTGAGACGCGCACGACACCTGTAGAGTGCCGTCCTTTGTCTCATAGTCCCTCGCATTAGCTTCAGGACCGGAGGCAATGACGCGACGCATCAGATGACCTTTGCAGTGTTTTATTTCTGCATCAGTTAGCTGATGGTCAGGCCCCAGCTTCCCAATCACCGCCATTGGTTGCGGGCCGTTAGCCTTCTCGCTGTACGATGGCTTGGCTGCACCTTTGGAAGTGCTTGGGCGAAAGTCCAGCTCACAACCCGCCACTGGCAGAGATTTCGCCGGGCGGATGGTTTTGCTGGATACGAGGGGCTGGGCAAGTTGCAGCTTATTTGCAACATTCTTCCCCGCCGACCTGGGCCTTTTGGAGGGAGTCGACACAGAAGGGCCGGCAGAGCCACGTGAGGATTTCTCCTGCACGAGCCTATCATGCCGCTTCTTTCTCTGTCTCCTCGCTTGAGTTCGCGTTACCCTAGAACCATTGGTAGGTCGTTCCGCCACTGTGGTGACTTCCCAACGCAGGCCCTCTGGATCCAGGGTACGTTCCTCCGTCTCTGAAGAAGAAGAGATTGTGGTAACAATCCCCGTCTCCTCCAGGATGCGCTCTCGCTGATAAAGGCGAGAGACTTTAGCGATGGTTGGGACCTCCAGAATCCGTGCCCCTGCCGCCGAAGCGGGTGGATTTCCACATGCGTGGGTTCCACCTGGAGTAATAAATCTTTTGTTGTCCATCGCCAGACAGTGGTTTTTGTTCGGGACTCCTCCCTAGCCAGTTTGGTCCGCGGATGGTACCCATTCTCTATACCATCATTGTGATAGACAGACAGCCATAACTCCCGCCCCTCCTAAGAGGTTCAGAAGTAATGTCATTTGCCTACCAAGGGTCCCCCTATCCGCCACCTGGGGACGCGTCCGATGGGATGTCAGGCAAATCCAACACGGACGCGTGCAGTTAGTATTTAAGACTGGCTGGGCCACACGATCTGCGCTCCAATGGTTGAAAGCGTCCAAAAGTCCGGCGATGGCAGGTCGGCTACCACTTTGATGTGCACAGCTTTGTAAGATATGCAAACTAAGAGCGCCAAATATGTTTTAATTGTGTCCCGAGACCGTTTCATCCCGACGCGAAGAATAAATGGGCCACAGTTATCTACTCCAGATGGTGAAAATGGCCTAGACGCTTTTACTCTCTGTTCGGATAAGGAGGTAATTTGTTGGGTGAGCTTAGCGCCCTGATGCCGACAACATACCACAAACTTGTTGATGTAACTTTTGACTGCTTGTCTCGCGTGCAGAATCCAAAAGCGCCTGCGAAGTGTCTGTACCATAAGCTGCGTCCCTCCATGCATCGCTTTTTCGTGGGCTTGATGGATCAAAAGATGGACCAGGAAGCTGGGCCTCGGCAAAATGATTGGAAATCGATGATCATACGGCAGCTCGGCTTTCGTGACACGTCTATCGACATGTATCGGTCCATTGTCATCAAGATACGCGTTCAAAGGCAGCATCCAACTGGAAGGTGGTAGCCTGGCACCAGTTTTCAATTGTTTGATTTCAGCGTAGAGTATGTTCTCTGCTCCATGATAATGAGTACGTCTAAAGCATCCTCCAATTCTCTGGCACCTGTAACCAACTGGTGCAGATGTTTGTGTGATGGTGTCCACCGTGAATTGATTGCTACCGTATGCAACAGCTTCTTCATTTCACTATAACGGTCTACCAGCGGAATGACCTGACCATCAAGCCGCCGCGTCATGAGTGAGTGTTGAATGGGTAGAACTGCTGTGCAGGATAAACCATTTTCTTCGCTCCGTACAATGTTTGATTCCTGCTTGCTCAAATCAATTGTTTTTTCATGACAAGACAGGCATCCAATGGCCGCTTGGCACCATGCCACCATAGTGCATGATGTAGCAAATCATGCCGTGAAATGCTTCTTCTGGCCCAATCTGCCAGGTTCTGAGCACACATAACTAAATGCCAACGATCCAAGGAAGTTGCTCCTGAATTTCGCATACCCTGTTGGATAAGTATGGCTTGAGGATTGTTGGTTGCTTTCTCACTCAACACAGCACTATGGCAGAGTCAGATCACAGATTGTATGGGGTATCTGTCTAACCCAACGCTACTCTCACATTCTGAAGCGTCATGGCTAATAGGTGCGCTGCGCAGAGCTCAAGGCGGTTGATTGTGGCGCGCTTCAACGATACCACTTTCGTGCGCGCAGTAATCAGGAATATGAGGACGCAACCTGCTTCATCAATCGTCCTTCTGTATATGACTACGACATAGGTATGAGCCAACGAGGCACACGGACCTTGTTAAGTGCCTCCAGTGGTGCGCGGTAGGTGAACCAGTCGTTGCAAATATCCTGAGGCAAGGGGGCATCCCAACTGAAGCCAGCGGACCACAACCGTTGTATGAACATCTTACCAGTAATGACCACATGCACCAATATGCTAGTTGGGTCGAACAGCTGGGCCACCTCACTAAGAACTCGTCTCTGCATCGGTGTTGGTGCTGGCGACCTAAGGCTTACATCAAAAAAGACCTCATCGACAACAGAGTCCCATCGTAAACCAAGAACCGATGTCGTAGGTGAGTCAATGCTGAATTCTGTAGATAAAGAAGTATTACCAGTAAGGTCTGTCATTAGCTTTACACTATTAGAGTTACATTTCCGAAGTTTGAGTTTTCCGGCGGTCAAAATCGTTTCGCTGGTAGCCAAATCAATAGCCTTACGGTCACTGTCGCAGCTCGTCAAGTAGTCGTCGTCGTAGAATGAAGTGATTATAGAGTCTCGCATAGAAACTTCTTGCTTGTCATCCGCGATGATTTTGTGGTTATCGAAACGCGCACTGGTGAAGTGCACGAGTTACGATGTTTAAATAAAATAACCTTTCCACTTCACTTATAATGAATAAATTATTTTAAAGTACACGTATTTATATCATAAAATATGTTTGTTCTAAAGAAATTAATTTTAAATTGGAGTTTTTACAAATAATTTTATGCTGGATGATGTTACAAAGAATTTGATGCTGGATGATTTTAAAGTGAATTTGAATCTAATGTTTTTAATGGGAATATGAATTGGATGATTTTACAGAGAATATGATGCTGATGTAGCTGCTGCTGTTGGTATTGATATTGTTGTTGTTGTTAGTGGGAATGTAACTTACGCACCACATTGTATGGGCTACACGCCATGCTATACGTAATAGTTGCTAGACGATAGAACCTAATGTCCTCGGCAGGCGACTCTCGCCATACTATACGTTGATAGTTTCGATGTATTTTGCGACCATAACTTGCCTAAACATTTTCTCGATGTCAGCGGTGATTGCGACTCGATAGTGCCTGAACCGAAATATAATGTTTATAAGCGAGTCTTGAATTGTTGGGCCCACCAACTGAATCTCATTGAGGGAAATCTTCTTGCTTGTCCGCGCTGATGCATTGAACACAACTCGAAACTTTGACGTACCAGCATGGTGCAGAAGGTAGTAGCAGTCGGTATGGTCACCGGGTTTGTTCACGGGCTCCATGTGTCCAAGTTTCTCGTATTGGCGCATAAATTGATGTATTTTTCTCTCAATCAGCACGGCGCTCTCTCCAGTGAAACTGTCGAATTGCGTACGTGTACGAATCGCCTAGCTCACTAGCCTCCCACCGGGGATGCAGCTGAACGACGTATCGCCCATCAGGCGAGCGGGAAAAAGTTGGATTAAAAAATGCGACGACAATCTCCATCGTCCGCATTGTCTACGGCTAGAACCTCCTCGAACGTCCAAAAGCTGCGAATCAGATCCTCCAAGTGTAACTCTTCCTCACATAATCTAGCATTGAATAGGAGCGATGGCAGCGTTGACGGCATCGTAGTGGCAGCGGGTCCAAAAAACTACCCACCCAAAATGCCTTAGCTGGGAGTAGGGTTCATCTGGTCTTCCACCGATGATGTCACCCTCCACAATACGTCCACATTGGCCAGCACCAATGAGCACATTAATACGTATACCAAAGTTTTTAGCGGAAATCAATCTAAACTGTAGGTGTCACCGAGGAAATGGATGCTAGGACTATGGCCATATGTAGTTCAAAATTCTTGTAATTTGATTTTAGGCTGAACATTACCCTGCCTCTTTTTCGGGTTTTGGTAATGGCACCAATCCCTTCCAAATTGATTTCAAGTTTGTTCCTCTGTAATTGTGAAGAGTTAGCGACGCGATAAATATTGAAAGTAACCTGGGATCCGGGATCACATAGGACACAAGCTGATCGTTGAATACGAGTGTGTCCAGTTGTCATAACATGCGCTGCTGCAAGCAAAACTATTTGCTGGGCATCAGCTACGCAGGCGAACGCTGCTGGCTTAAGTCACAAAAATGGAGATGGAAACACTGTTGCATGATCTGATCTCTCGTCATTATTGATGACGCAGCAGGAGTTGGCATAGTCGATGCTGACGTAATGTGTACTGTCATGTTCCTAAAAAACATTGTGCTGTGCTTACGACCGCAATTCCTGCATTCGATTGTGCTCATAGAAACCGCTGAGGTTGAAATTTATCGTATATTTGGGGGTTCTTTTTATGCTAGGGTTAGTGTGATTAATTTGATGAAGAAGTTGTCTAAGTTGTTGGTGATGATAATATGGATCATGTGGATTTCGAGGTTGATATGGGCTATAGCTTTTGGTGTACCTTTCTTGTTTCTTTTTATAAGGTTCTTGTTCTTTCTCTAAATAAATTATATTTTAATGTTGATACTAGAAGATAAAGCTGTTGTTAGGCTGTTGGGCTTTGATGTAAGAACCTAAAAACTGTTTGAGATGCGACAAGCAGACATTAAAGCACATTTCGGTATATAGTTATTTTTTTGCTTTCATAATATTTTGTCATGCTCCTGTATTTGGAGTTCTGAGTTGGGAAATAGACGTGTGCATTTGTATTCCGGGAAATCTGCAATTATAACTTGTGAATTGGAGTAAATAAAGGAGAAAACAAAAAACATAAAACTCATACAGATTTGTGGAAAATGCGTTGAGTTGTTTTTCGTATTATACCTGAAATATAGGAATAAATAGATAATTAAATACAAAATTTTGGATATGAAAATAAAAGAAAACGAAAACAAAAACACTCAGTTTACCAAGAGTGCATATACTGCAGCTTTTCCTGTCACACGAACTAATATACAGGTGTTGCCACCTGTGGCCGCTACTCTGGGGTAATTGGCGATCATTACCAAGTAGAACAAAAAGAAATATAAAATAAACAATAAGAACAAAAGAAATATATATATTGAAACGCGATAGCACAGTGAATGTGATTGCATACTTTCAGGATCCCATCTGAGTTTGGGAATGAGTGCCCCCTGTGAGTCAAGATGCGAACTATTCGAATAAAAGCTTCTTCTGGAACCATCTGTCGGTAATATCAAAAAGAATATTCTCGACTTCTGTCGAAGTGTATAGAAAATTCTAGAAAATTCGAGAATGGCGTTGAATTTTCTACTCCAACCATTCGAAAACTATAAAAGCGAAAGGGCTGTTCAAAGTCGAATGCAGTAGATCAGAGACCGTAACAGTGTGTACATCAGGCGTTTTAATCGAAGCAGCAGTATTAGCAGTATTTGTAATTGTGTAAAGTGATGAAATTAATTAGTAAATAAAGTGATTCATGAGTTATGAAATAAAGTGCAAACTGTAACTAAGTACACTTTAAGCCTAATATTAAGTTCTAAATAGCAATAGTTAAATAAAGCTAATTATTTTAATTTAACCAGCGATTGTTTGATTACTACACAATCCAGTGGTACGAGTCCGAGTACAGAGAGTTAGAGAAATTGTCAGGAGGGCAATTTTGTCACAGAGTAAATTGTCAAGAGGAGAACAATTGGTGTCAGAAGTGGGATTGTGTATCTGTAATAAACATGGTTAAATTTGAAAAACTGAGATTGGAGCAGCTCAAGAAGGAGCTTCAGCGTTTAAATTTGCAAACACAAGGGCTTAAAACGGAGCTACAGGTGCGATTAAGAAGCGCTTTAGAGGAGCAGGGTATACGAGTAGATGTCAATGAGCATGAATTCCAATGTGAAGAGCCAATGACATCTCGACAGGAAGAAGCACCTCAAGGAACTAATACTGATAACTTCAACATGAACGCACTCCTCGGGGTAAAACAATCCGTCAAACAAGCTGTAAAAGAGAGAGTCAAAGAACAGTTACAGCAAAATGCTCATGCTGTCAAAGAACAATTACAGCAGAGTGAAACACGACTTGCTCAACTAGCGGAACTGAATTCACAGCAGATGAAAGAAATGTCTGATATGGTAGACAGGAAGGTTTGTGAAATTGAGACACGGCAGGAATCGTTCGAAAAATCTGTAGAACAAAAATTCATTGCGAACGAGCAAAAGCAGAACGAATTAGAGCAAAGAATTCACTTACTACAGGAAGGTGAATTGCCTCTGCCAGCTTTATCCTCAATAAAACTGAAGCCTCCTACCTATGATGGAACCACAACATTTAGTGTCTTCAGAATGCAGTTTGAGACTACCGCTAGCACAAATGGTTGGAGTATTCGCGAAAAAGTAGCTGCATTAACCGTTTCATTGAAAGGTGCTGCCGCTGATGTGCTTCAAACTATCTCAGAAAGTGAGCGAGACTGCTATGAAAGCTTGATGAATGCCGTTCAGCGCAAGTATGGTAGTGAACACCGGATGCAGATGTACCAAGTAGAGCTACGAAAATGGGTACAGAAGAGTGGTGAGTCTCTACAACAGTTTGCGGCGGAAGTGGAACGGTTGGTTCATCTTGCCTACCCTGGAGAGATCACTGGGAGGTGTACGATGGACACCTTTGTATATGACATTCGTGATGCGGAGATAAAGCGTTCTGCAATAACTAATCCAAAAGCTACATATATGGAAACAGTAGCTAGCGCTTTAACTTCAGAGACAGCAGCCTTGGTGTGCCAGCCAGTATAAAGAGCCCGTCAGGTACAAGTCGAAAGCGGCCAAAGTTTCATGGACAAATGCTTCACCTGCGGAAAGGTCGGACACATGGCCCGTAATTGCCAATCGAGACGGAAACTTTCTAGATCACGCTCACCGGTAAGACCTCCAAAGCAAGTCAGATTCCAAAATAGGGAATCAGAAAATGTTGAAAAGCCGTCGACATACTAGATGGAGTCAGTCTCGAGGGGCTTGATCCGACTCCCACAACATGTAGCCCCAGAATCTTCGTTTCTTAGATGGCACGGAAAATCAACAGCCTAACTGTCGACAACGTAGTAAATGGAAGAAAAATCGTGGTAACATTGGATACGGGTGCATCACATTCCATAATTAGAAGGGATCTCGTTCGGGGAATCGACCCGCTTCTGGGAATAAGATTGCGTACAGCAACTGGAGATGATGCACCGGTACTGGGAAAAGTTAGACGGAAAATAACTGTCGGCACCACAACAGTGACGCACGAGTTTGTAGTTGCGGATATTGTGGACGAATTAATCTTAGGTGTGAATTTTATGATTCGGAATGGATTCACCATAGATTTGAAATGCCGAATGTTGAAGTATGCGAACACCGAAATATCGTTATCCGTTGGTGAGGATAAATATGGGGGTATCCGACAAGCCATTGTATCGCGGCGGACAAAAATCCCAGCAAAGTCAGAGGCAGTCATATGGGCCAAAATGGACGGAGATGTGGAGAAGAACAATTTGTTGGTTGTGGAGACTGATTAAAAATTTGCACTGGATGACATCATAACTGGAAAAACCCTCGTAGAAGAACAGCAGAACAGAATAGTGCCAGTAAGAGTGGTCAATCTTGCAAATTCCGCTAAAAACATAGAGAAAGGACAGATAATTGGAAATTGCCGGGCAATTTCGGCAATTGTTAACTGTGAAAGCCAGCCGCAAGACACAAAAATGAAGATACCAGCTGATAGAAAGGCACTCGACGATCTGACGAAAGAATGGAGTAAAGACTTATCCACAGAGCAGAGGAAGACTGCCAGCCAACTTTTGGCAAGACATTGGTCAGTATTTGCTGAAAAGAGTAAAAACGAAGGCAGAACAAAGATGGTGAAACACACAATCAACACTGGTGATGCCAACCCCATTCGTCAAGCGTCAAGAAGAGTACCTCTGGCTAAGAGAGAAGAGGTGAATGTATTGCTGAAGGAAATGCATCAGAACAAAGTCATAAAAGCATCAGCGAGCCCCTGGAGTTCTCCAGTGGTATTAGTCAAGAAGAAGGATGGCTCCACACGTTTCTGTGTAGATTATCGTAAACTAAATGAGGAAACGAAGAAAGATAGTTATCCATTACCTCGCATCGACGATACGTTGGACACACTTTCTGGTTCAAATTGGTTCTCAACGCTGGATTTACAAAGCGGATATTGGCAAGTGGCAGTCGACGAACAAGACAAGGAAAAGACAGCATTCAGTGCCGGCGATGGACTATCGCAATTTTTGGTAATGCCATTCGGCCTGTGTAATGCTCCAGCTACATTTGAACGCTTAATGGAACATGTGCTACAGGGTATCCACTGGAAAACGTGTCTGGTGTACCTAGATGACATCATCGTTATGGGAAGGGACTTCGAGGACCACTTGAAGAATTTGGAAGAAGTATTGATGCGATTAGGAGCTTCAGGGTTGAAGCTGAGCGCAAAGAAATGCTCATTCTTCAAGAAAGAAGTCAAGTACCTTGGACATAAAGTCACACCTGAAGGAGTACACACAGATCCAGATAAGATAGACTCAGTAAGGGAGTGGCCAAGACCAACAAGTTTGCATGAGCTACGCAGCTTCTTGGGTCTTTGCACCTATTACAGACGCTTTGTTCCAGGCTTTGCAGACGTGGCTGGTAGTCTGCATGCATTAACGAGGAAAAATTGTGCTTTTGAGTGGAAAAGCGAACAGGAGAAGGCATTCAACAGATTGAAAGAGCTATTGTGTACGGCTCCGATCCTTGCGTATCCAATTCCTGGCGAAAAATTTATTTTGGATACAGATGCAAGTGGCTTCGGGATTGGAGGTGTCCTGTCGCAAGTTATTGACGGACATGAAAGAGTAATAGCCTACTTCAGCAAGATCTTATCAAAGCCAGAGCGAAATTACTGTGTAACACGGAGAGAACTTTTGGCGGTTATGCAGTGCGTGAAGCACTTTAACAAATACTTGTATGGACAAAAGTTCTTGTTGATAACAGATCATGCTGCTTTGCGCTGGCTATTACAGTTCAAAAATCCCGAAGGTCAGGTTGCGAGATGGATTGAGAGACTCCAAAGCTCCGATTTCACAATAGAACATCGCATAGGTGGAAGCCACGGAAATGCTGATGCACTATCACGACGTCCTTGCAGTATGGAATGTAAGCACTGTTCTAAAGCTGAAGGGAAAGAAGGAGTAGTCTATGTACGCTTAATGGCTGTTTTACCAGATGATGAATGGACAGCGGAAAAGATAAAAGAAGAACAATGAAATGACCCAGATTTGGCAAAAATCGTATCAAGTAAGAATAAAGAAAAACGACCTGATTGGAAAGAAATCTCGACTGAAAGTCCCATAACTAAAGCATATTGGGCTCAATGGAATAGCTTAAAGCTGCAAGATGGATGCCTATTCCGCCTGTGGGAGAGCGAAGATGGAAAAACCACGAAGAACTTGATTGTGGTACCCAAGGCAAGAATAAGCGAAATTCTCAAGGAATACCATAGTGGGCCAAGCGGAAGACATTTGGGAATAACAAAAACAGTCGAGAAAATTAAAACACGATTTTATTGGGTTGGTTGCCAGCAATCGGTAGTTGACTGGATTAGTGCTTGTGAAAAGTGTACAGCTGCCAAGGGACCGAGCCGTCGCAGTCAGGGGAAGATGCATTTATACAACGTGGGAGCACAATTTGAGCGTATTGCAATGTACATAGCAGGTCCGTTTCCGATTAGCGATTCCGGCAACAAATATGTTCTCATCGTAATCTACTATTTTATTAAATGGGCAGAAGTATACCTCATTCCCGATCAAGAAGCTAAGACCGTTGCAGATGCATTTATCAGCAATTGGGTCTGCAGATTCGGAGCTCCCCTCGAGTTACACTCGGATCAAGGCAGAAATTTCGAGTCAACAATACTCAGGGAAATGATTGAATTGATGGGCATACGCAAAACTCGTACAACCCCTTTGCACCCACAATCTGATAGAATGTTTGAAAGATTTAATCGTACGCTTAAGGAACACCTAAGGAAAGTCGTGGACAGAAACAAGAAAGATTGGGACCAACACATACCCCTCTTCTTAATGACATACCGATCGGCATTTCACGATACAACATCTACAACACCAGCTAAGGCTATTTTCGGTTGTGACATAAGATTACCTGCAGATCTGAAATTCGATGCCTACTCATCTACGGAAGTTTCATGTAGCAGTTATGTAGCTGACAAACGAAGACAGCTGAATGAAATTCATGGAACCATCAGAAAGCGCACACAACAGATGAGTTATAAAATGAAAGCCAGATATGCTCTACGAGCAAACTCCCAGGGATTTCAGGAAGGGCAGCTAGTTATGCTTCATAATCCGCAAAGAAAAAGGGATTATCGCCAAAACTGGAAACACACTGAGAAGGGCCTTATAAGGTGATAAAGCGGCTCAACGATGTAGTATACCGCATCCAGTTGGCGAGAAAGGACAGGAACAAAATGATGTTCATGTCGTTCATGAACATCATGTCGTTCATTTAGAGAGGCTACCTCCTTATCAAGGTTGCAGTACTATTCTTGTTCGGGACGAACAAGATTAAGCGGAGGGCAGTGAAACGTGATAGCACAGTGAATGTGATTGCATATTTTTAGGATCCCATCTGAGTTTGGGAATGAGTGCCCCCTGTGAGTCAAGATGCGAACTATTCGAATAAAAGCTTATTCTAGAACCATCTGTCGGTAATATAAAAAAAAAAAAAAAAAAATTCTCGACTTCTCTCGAAGTGGATAGAAAATTCTAGAAAATACGAGAATGGCGTGGAATTTTCTATTCCAACCATTCGAAAACTATAAAAGCGACATGACTGTTCAAAGTCGAATGCAGTAGATCAGAGACCGTAACAATGTGTACATCAGGCATTTTAATCGAAGCAGCAGTATTAGCAGTTTTTGCAATTGTGTAAAGTGCTGAAATTAATTAGTAAATAAAGTGATTCATGAGTTATGAAATAAAGTACAAATTGTAACTAAGTAAATTTTAAGCCTAATATTAAGTTGTAAATAGCAATAGTTAAATAAAGCTAATTATTTCAATTTAACCAGCGATTGTTTGATTACTACACAAACCAGTGGCACGAGTCCGAGTACAGAGAGTTAGGGAAATTGTCAGGATTGCAATTTTGTAATAGAGTAAATTGTCAAGAGGGCAATTACGTAACAATATACTCGTATATATATATATATATATATATATATATATATATATATATATATATATATATATATATATATATATATATATATATATATATATATATATATATATATATATATATATATATATATATATATATATATATATATATATATACGTATATATATATATATATATATATATATATATATATAAATTGGTAATGAATTTCAGACTAAAAAATTACTGCTAATTACGAAACCTAAGGTGAATGTGCTGTAAAGCAGCTTTGCTTGAAACTGCAAGAAATGGAAACATTCTGTCCTGAGTTAAAAATGGAAATAGCCAAGCTCAAGGCTGAAAATTTAAAACTAAAATCTGCAAAGATAATATGAGGATCAAACAATATCTTGGTGCAAAAACAAATTTAAATGAACCAAGTCAAATTAGGATACATTTTTGTAAGGATCTGTTGCAATAGTCAAAGAAAATTCAAAAAATAGGATCCAATATGAGAATATAAGAAATATTAATGGATTAATTAAAATTAGGAGTACATGGCTTTCAATGCTATATGTAAATATTGATAGGAAATCAGGTTAGATGACAATCCGCAACTGTTATAATTGTTTGATTGATATGATTGGAGATTTTGTTGCATCTCTCGGCAATAGCAAAGTAATTGATTATTCTAATGCGACTAAATTGTGAATTAATACTGCTATGAACAATTATATAACTGTCCAATTATCAATATATTAATACCTTAGAGGAAAATCAACATTAGTAATTCGACTTACAATTTCCTAATTTTAAATACCTCAAATTGCTTTATTAGATTCCATTATATTTTTAATCTTCGCATAATATTTTGCATCTGCGAATTAATAAACAAATTTACTAAAAGAGTATGCTCTATGACTGATAAGGAAGAACTGGCTCCTGAGACTGATTGGATTTTGAAGAAAAAGAGGCCAAATAAGAAACGAAAAGCTGATTCTTCTCCAGAAGTATCTGAAACGACAGGTAATATAGAAGTCTGAGCCAAGCAGAAAATTGGAAAAAAGACGGGAAACCACGCCCTCCACCTATTATAGTTACTGGCGAGTGTAAGTATTGTGTGGAACCAAAATGCTGAAAATCCTCGTATTTTGGTCTCACAACATGGGCACGCACGCGCGCATGTGTGTTGCCCTCACCTAAAAACTATCACCGCCGTCTAGCGGCCACTATGGCTACACAATTGCAACATAGAACGTAGCACACAACATACCACAAACAGCTGAGAGAGGATTATATAAATGCGTACAGAGCGTAACTCAGCCCTACTTCTTCGGCGAGCCAGCAGAGTGACAACACCAGTACAGGTAACTATCCTAGTTACACTGAGAAATTCTGGATTCGTCTGCTTTTTTCAGTGCTAACATAGACATAGGATACTCGCTTGAGATTCTGACTTTTTGCGAGACTGAGAATTTCGGGATTCGTCTGCCTTTTTCAGCGCTTGTTCAAAGCAGCACCTAGCGACTCACTAAACACTGACGCTTTCTTTACACTGAGAATTTCGGTATTCGTCTGCTTTTCTCAGTGTTACCCAGGACATCGGATACTCGCTTGAGACTCTGGCTTTTTGCGAGACTGAGAATTTCGGTATTCGTCTGCTTTCTCAGCTCTTGTTCAAAGCAGCGCCTAGCGATATTCAAGGACATTTTGACCCTTTAGTTGCACCGATAATTCCGGGATTCGTCTGCCTTTCTCGGTGCTATCCCATACGCTTGTGACCCAATATACATGAGATAAGTCAACACCACGGACTATTTCGCGGCTACGTGGGATTCCTCGCCACCGCACGTAAATATAGTGAAATATTATATTATTGTAAAAGCTACGGTCTGGTAATATATTGTAAAACACGGAAGTACTTCAGAAAAGTTAGATAGGTTAAATTCCCTAATAATAAATAATAATTATAAATCAACCCTGCAAATAAATAAATTTTGTATGAACCCTGGACAGCGACGAGCGTCACTTCAGCACAAGCGTAGGAAGGAAGGTTCCTTGCAGTATCAGCAACTATATGCTACAATAAAAAAGAGGCAAACAAAGACTTATATTTAAAATTGCGAAATAACAATGTGTATAAATTTTGCGTATTGGATGCTGCAGACTACAGAAACGTAACTAAAGCACTCTCTAATATAAATGTCTCTTGGCATACATACGAACAAGCAATTGAGTTGCAGCAAAAAATTTGCATCACTCATATGCTGGAACTCTAGTAATATCAGACCTGAAAACACAAGGCTACAAAATGTTAACTGCAGTAAACAAATTAAAGTGGAAGACCAAGGAGCCTTTAGATATGTTTTTACTAATCTTTGATGGCTCGGAAGATATTAAAAAAATTTACAAAATAGAAACAATACTGAACTCAGTTGTGAACATAAGAGCAACAAGTCATACAAATTAATACCGCAATGCAAATTATTTCAATCCTTTGGTCATACAAAAAACTACTGTGCTATGTCACCAAAGTGCATTAAAAGCGCTGAAAAACACTATACAATGGATTGCAATATACCATATGAGAAACATCCAAAATGATGTAATTGTGGTGAAGGTCACTTGGCAAATAATAGAGGTTGCGTAGTGGCTAAAGAATTACAAAAAATAAGAGATAAAGCAATTGGTCTCCGAGATAAGGGTTAGCAAAATCGTAGAAGCAACATTCATCCAACAACAGTGGCAAAAAATAATGAAAATAAAAGAGAGAAATATAAAGCTGAGGCATTGACGTTGGTAAAAAGTGAAAATAAATCAAGACCCGTACCAGAGCATAAAAATGAAATTTTGCAGATAACCTTAAAGAAAATACAAAAATAAATGAAACCAATTTGCTGTCAGAAATACTTGCAAAACTTAATAGTCAAAAGGATTTCAATATAACCCTGATATCCCGAATACTACAATTTGAAAGTAAAAAACATATTAACAAATTGAATAATCAAGAAGAATTCAGCAGAAACCTTGAAAATAGGCTGAGCGACCCTGAACACGACAACAAACCAGATCCCAATACTAAACAATGGCAAACATGCTGCGAATTATTGCATGGAATGCAACCGGCTAAAAAAACATCAAAACGAACTACAAGTTCTATTAGACCTAGAACAAAGTGATGTCTGCCTAATATCTGAGACACAAGACAATCTCACATAGAATTCAAGAACTACAACGTTTATCACACTATTCATCTGATCAAATGAGCAAGGGATGATGGCAGTGCTTTAATTATAAAGAAAAACATTGAACATTACGAATAAGTCTACTAAAGTACTAATATCTTTCAAACTACTACTGTCACAGTAAAAACTAAAAACCAGCCTCTTTCTTTCAAAGCTAACAATTGCACCCCGAGATACAGTATCTCTTCAGGCGAATATAAAGAACTTATTAATATGCATAAATACAAATTTATAATGGGCGGAGACTTCAATGCGAAGAACACACACTGGGGGTCGCGCTTAACTACAACAAAAGGATGAGAGCTATACAAAGCAACAAGGGACACAGGATGTGTCCCCTGACCTGATAGACTATTTTATGATAAAAAAAACTTTCAATGAACCAAAACTCGGGTCATTCCCCGATATAACTCACCATCAGCGAAACAATTGTCGAAAAAGAACGAAATCCAAATTTTCACAACAAAAATGCTGATTGGAAATCTTTCAAAAAACCCCTCCAAAGAAATAGAAGCAACAGCTCTCGGATCACAACAAAGCAACAATTGGAAGAAGAAGTACAGAAGTTTACGCAACAAATTCAGCAAGCGGCATAGTCGAGTACCCTTAAAAGAAAAACAATAGAAGTTCATTATCCTAAAGAGATAAAGAAACTCCTAGCAATAAAAAGAAACTACGCCGAAAATGGCAACAAATTCGTACCCCTAATGATAAAGCTAATCTTAAGAAAGCAACCCAGGGACTAGGGAGAGAAATAAGTACCATCAAAAACGAATCAATGAATCGGTATTTATCCACGCAATCTGATACCATTACACTAATTTGGATTTATTTGCAATCACTCTACCATAGACCAGGTGCACAGAATCACAGCAGAATTCGAAAAATTATATGACCAGTCTCCCTAGACATCGCACAGGCATTCGACAAGGTATTGCAAGAGGGCCCAATCAACAAAATTAATTCCTATCTCCCCATTGAATTTAGTGCCCTTAACTCAACGCTATTTTCGCGTGGAGCAAGGAAATGAGTACTCAGATCTAGAAGAAATAAATGCTGGCGTGCCGCAAGGAAGCATCCTTGGTCCCCTTCTATATCTCTTGTACACAAAGGATTTAATATTACCTCCAAACAGCATGATCGCCAACTTTTCTGACTACACAGCTATCATTGCTACAGAAAAAACTGCAGAAGAAGCGACAGCTAAGCTTTAAAGCTATTGACGCCACGTCATGGTCTTTGTGAATGTTAATGTTTTTAACGAACCAAGGTGCGCCAGTAATGGTTCTAAGAATATTGATTCGTGCTCTTTGTATTAATTCTATATTAGAGTTACTTGTACCACCCCACAACTGGCTTCCGTCAGTGCAAACTGGTTTAATAATAGCTTTGTACAAGAGTATTTTGTATACCAAGCTCAATCTGGACTTATTGTGCATAAGCCAATGTAGGCTATTAGCTTTTAGTAACATATGCTTTTTCTTGGCTTCAATGTGGCGTTTCTAGGTCAATCCTCTGTCAAGATGGATTCCTAGATATTTCACTTCTTTTGCTTGTGGAATAGGAAAAATATTTAGTTCAATAGCTGGACATTCACCTTTTTTTAGAGTAAATGAGATCTGCATACATTTTAATTTATTGACATTAATTCGCCAGTCTGCCAACCAATTTTCTACTAGTACCAGATGATCTTCTAGATCACGAGATGGAATTTTGGGATTTTTGGCAAAAGTTGCTGTGGTTAAATGTTTGTATGTAGGCAGATCCGAAGTATATAGCACGGGACCTAGCACTTTTCCTTGTGGTACGCCGGCTTTGATGTCGTAGTTTTTAGATTAAGCATTAATAATTCTAACTTTGAATTTCCTGCCCCTAAGACACGTTTCCAGTATTTGGTGTGCCTTTGCAGGCAGCAGTTTTTATTTTGGAGGTAAGCCCCTCGTGGCATACTTTGTCAAACGCCTGGGCTACGTCTAAGAAGATGTACTGTGCTATGATATTCGCGAAAGCCATATGGGTGATGAGAAATGATGCGATTTTCATTTAGATGCGGCATTAATTTAACAAGAAAAAGTTTTTTGAAAAGCTTTGACATGATAGGCAGTAAGCTAATCGGTCTATAGGATGCCGATTGGGACAGATCTTTTCCTGGCTTCGGAATCATTGATACTATTGACAATTTCCAGACATCGGGAAAGTATCCTAAGCGAAGGAATCCATTAAATATTGTGCTAAGCACGATGATCGCTATTTTTGGCAACTCCTTGATCATTTTCCCAGTAATGAAATCGTGTCCTGAGGCTTTGTTCGAAGCAAGGTTTCTAATTGCGTTACTTATTTCGTTTTGTTTTAATTTAATAGGCGTATATTTGTAACCTGACGATGAGACTATTAAGTTGCTGTTACTAAGAGGTGGGTTTGGGATGTATTAACCCCTGCGAAAAGGGCAAACTTTTCTTCATCACGTCTTGCCCATTTTCCGTAGAGATTTCGAATGGGTGGAATTCCGCGCATCGGTGATTTCATTTTCAATAGTTGGTAAAATCAGTTCCAGAAAGATTTTAAATATACCGATCCAAACTGCGCTCTGATTCTTGACGCAAAGCGTTTCTTAAGTTTTCGGTGGAAACCGAGAACTACCGTTTTTGGAAAGGAGATATGAATTTTTGCCATCGGCGACGTGTCCTCCTTTTTTCCGTTAGAAGAAGATAAGTTTAAATTGAAGTTTTTGGGTATCTAGCGTTGTCACAGTTGTTGTCGGGTTTGTGCGAGGCTTTAAGCACAGCTAGTCTTAAGGTAGATGTAAATAGCTCAAGAAATGTTTCTAACTCTAAATTAGTTTTTAGATTAACATCCCACCCGACAAATCAAATTGATGTTGCTTGAAGGTACACCTAGTTACATTCTTCCATATCAAAATGTTTATACCCTTTACCTTTAAAAAAAGTAAATAGGGTATACTAATTTTGTGCTTTTGAGAGGGGTTGCAATTTCAAGAAGGAGGCGTGATAGGTATGGACATATATATACAGATATGATCAGAATCACTTTCTAAACAATTTTTATTTTGTCCGTCCGTCTGTCCGTCTGTCAGTCTGTCCGTCTGTCAGTCTGTCCGTCTGTCAGTCTGTCCGTCTGTCAGTCTGTCCGTCTGTGGCCACTTTTTTTCTACACCGTTAGAGCTATCTTAATGAAAATTTGCAAAAGTGTAGCCTGTACAAAGATACAGAACCAGATAGCTATATGGGCCGATTTGGACAAAGACCACGCCTACCTCACATATAAGGAACTTTTTTCACATTTTTTAATATGACTATAACTTCGGTCCAATCGACGGAATCGTGACGTTAGTTGGCAGTTATGGAGATGTGGGTCCTACTAAATATTGTGCACAAAGTGGGCGGTATATATAAACTGCCCCGCCCACTATTACAATATATTAATAACTTAAGGTCTGTTAAAGATTTACGAATGAAATTATACTGGAAGGAACATGAGGGCATTATAAGGCTATCTGCAATAAATGGAGCTGATCAGAGAAAAGACACGCCCACTTTTGATATAAGGAACTTTCTGGTCTAAAATTAAAATTAGCCTTCCTATGGTCGTATTGATGCCAGCGGAATGAAAATTGGCAGAAATATGCATAGGGGCCAAAATAGTGTGTATGGAGATCATAATACAACTGATTAGCAAAAATTCATTACTGTGTTCCTATTAAAGATTTATCAACGAAATTTCACAGAAATGTTGCGGGTACTAAAATTAAACACCGCACAAAAAACGGGCGTGTTATTTCTACAGCCACGCCCTCTATTGACATATTATTAAAACTTACGACCTATACAATATTGTTGGACGAAATTTTAGATTAGTACGTATATAGACCCTACAAAGCCATATACAAGATTCGGGTCGATCAGAGGAACGATACGCCTCCTTCCCATATAATGAATTTTGGGGACCCCACTTAAAGACAATTACCCTATCTATGCTTCTAGTGATGATATATGAAAACAAATTGATAGATGTAAACACTGGGTCTGTACTAGCATGCATTCCAAATATGGGCAGATTATTACTACTGCCACGCCCACAATTAACCACAAATCATTACTAGCTTCCTATTAAAGACTTTTCAACGTAATTTCACAGGAAGGTTGCGGGTACTAACATTAAACACTACACAAAAAATGGGCGTTTTATTTTTACAGCCACGCCCACTATTGACATATTATTATAACTTTCGACCTACACAATATTTTTGGACTAAATTATATATTATTTGTTATATTGACACTAGAAAGCCATACACAAGAAATGGGGTCGATATAATCATTTCAAGGTACCCCACCAAAAATTACCGTGAATATGCTCCTAATGATGATTTATGAAGAAAACATCCTCATTGTTGAACTCGCACGCACAAGAAAAGGTAAAGGGTATTTCGAAGTCGGTCTTACCCGACTTCAGACTTCTTTATTCGTTTATACTATTTTCGTTCTAAATTCCAGTGCCACCATGTGCTTTACCAGCGGGATGCTTTGTATAAAAAATTGTGCTTTTCGGTTAGATGTGTTTCCGATATGAGAAGTATATCGATTTCATTCGAGAGTAAAAGTTATTGACTTCTAACTTATGCGTTAGCATTCCATTGACAGATTTTCAGCACGTTCGTTTCTGAGCATAGGGCCGTAACTTAAACGTCAAATTTTTTACCGTATGAAAAAAAACATATACACTATATGTGAGTTCACCTCGAAAAAACGGGTGCCATTGTACTAAAAATTTCATATTACGAAATTGTAGTAGGAAAAGAAAAAAAGGAACATTCAGAATAAAAGAGTTTATCACTTTATAACATTTTTTATTAGTAAAACGGAATAAAAATATAATACGCACCCAAAATCAATAATAATAAACAAAATAACGTAATTATATAAACTATCAAATCTATTTAGATGCAAATTAGTATTTCAAATATTACTGAATACATTGTTAAATATAGACATGCTTTCGCAGAAGGATTATATATATATATATTTTCATTTATAAAATTCCGCAGAATTCATATATTTATATGCTGGTTTCTGCTTTGGTATTTCATAATTTGACTAATACATTGTAATTTGCCTAGAATATATTGTGTATTCATTAGATTTTTAGCTATGAATTGAAATTAAAATGCCCTCAAAAATAGTTGTTTCAAAACAAAAACAAATTGTATAACATTTATTTAATTAAATATGCGTACAGAATTGTGTTGCTTTTTTCTCTTATATTTATTACTAAACATTTAAAGTAAGTTTAACAACATAGTTTAATGATAATAGATAAATATTTTCTTTAATTTTTTGTACTTTTGTTGGCATTAAGTTCATTAAAAAGAATAAACAAGCCAAACAAATTATAAATTAATAACGGGTCCGCCAAATAACTTTTTTTTTTGAAAATTCTATAAAAAAAAAAACGACTGGATATTTTCTCAAATTTCTTTTTTTATTTGAAAGTACAATCCTTCCGGTTAATAATGGAAAATAATTTCATTCAAATGGCTGCCTCGGCTGGCCATGCAGTAGCCTACACGATCGATCCAATTTCTAAGCACATTATCGATTGTGTGCAGCTGTATTTACCCAATGACTTCACGAATATTGTCCTATAAAGCGTCAATTGTCTCTGGCTTGTCGGCGTTACACTTATCTTTGAGGGCACCCCACAAATAATAGTCCAACGGTGTCAAATGGCAGCTCCGAGGTGGCCAAACGACATCAGCTCTGCGGCTGATAATGCGATCTTCAAAAACAGGGCGCGAAACATCGAGTGTAGCTTCAGCTGTGTGGCACATAGCGCCGTCCTGTTGAAACCAAATGTTGCCAATATCCTCCTCTTCAATTTTTGTGAACAAAAATTCGTTCAACATGGCCCGATAACGATCGCCATTGACTGTGACGGCTCCTTGCTCATTTTCGAAGAAAAATGGCCCAATTATGCCTCTGGACCAAAATCCGCACCAAACAGTGACTCGTTTTGGGTGCATCGGCTTTCCAATGTATGCGTGCGGGTTTTCTGTGCCCCAAATGCGACAATTTTGCTTGTTTACATACCCGCCAAGATCAAAATGAGCTTCATCTGAGAAGATGATTTTTTTGGCAAAATCGGCATCTTCTGTAAGTCGATCGCAGGCCCACTTAGCGAAGCGAAAACAACCAGTTCGTTCAGCGGAAGGATAAAACTAATTATCTGTCAAATCAGACATGAGCTAAGTGTTACCATTCACGAAATAAGCACTAGTTGAAAAATAAGTTAGATGGCGGACCCGTTATAAGAATTAAATAATATTTTTAATAAATTTATTTTAGCATATAGAGTAGTGTACTTAATATTAGTAATGATCAAAATTATTAATCAGAAATAGCATTCACTAAAATGAACTTGGTACTTTTTGGAATGAGAATAGTATTAAAATATTAACGAACGACAATCCCAAGTAATGTTTTTTCCGAAACTCACCAGTTTATTTACATCCAGTGGGGAATGAAAAATTGGTTTGTTTACATTCAGTGACGAAAAAATTGCCAGCAATACAAGTGAATGTATAAGTAAGTTTCATTTCTCATATTTTCTGTTTCTGAGAGAGCAGATTACATGAGCTGATTTTGGTTTCTCATCATTCCTTAGATCATATTTTGCATTGAAGTCATAAACTGGGTCATACATTGGGTGAGCGTTGTCATCATTCCTTCAAAGTTCTGATGATTTGTACCGCTACCCATCTGCGGGTCGCCCCCTGACTTAAGTACCCCTGCGTACGTTGTCCCTGTGTCGCAATATAAAATTGGCTTCTGTGGTTGTGCAATCACAGGAATATTTGAACTAACTTGAGTGCGCTTGTTCTTTAGCTGAGGGTCCTTATTCCTAATTTCCAGGTAAACAGGGCAATCTCTGTAATTGGCAGTATAGTTACCGCCACAATTACTGCACTTGCTAGGAGCAATGTCAGTTATGGTTATTTTGATGTAGGGTGTAAATCACCACAGGCAACACATACACTACGAAGTGTACAATAGGATCTAGTGTGCCAGAAGTCTTGGCAATTAGTACTTTGTACTGGACCATTCCTTTTGAGGGGCTCCTCCACCGTAATTGTACGATGCAGAAGGTAGCGGAGGTTATATATGCCATCTAGTTCCCCTTTTTTAAGCTTTTGGGTTTCTGGCTCAAGCTCTATGCGGAGCAGTGGTGGGGGGAACAGTGGAGGACGAATCCTACATCATTTAATGCTTCTTTGATTTCAGCGGTTGGGATATCTGATTCTAGTCCTTTTATAAAATTGTAAGGCCTTTGCTACTTTTGAGCGTATAGTAGTTAGTGTAGCGTATAGTAGTAAGTGTAGTAGTTTTTGTTTTCTGTGTCTAAGTTACTTATAACGACCCTATAATTTCCCTCGCTATATATTTGAATTTTTGTTTCTTATAAATTACCTTTATGGAGCAGGTTCACGTGGAAACTTCTTGAACCTAAGAGCTCAGTTAGCTTGTTGACTAACTTATTAGAGTTACGTTCTCGCAAATATATGGGGTGTGGTTTAGATTCAGATTTTGGTGTATCTGTATTCTCAACACTTTGAAGTAACGCGAAGCGGTTGTTGCTAGACATTTTGGTCTCACCGGTTTTAATAATTTTTGGGGTGTTAGCTTTGATGCCACTTGATTGTGGACTTCCCTTACGCTTAGTTATAAGAATATATCAAAACCAGTTTGCGTTATTCCACTTTTCCCTGCTGGTTTATCTGCTAAATTTTCTGCTGGGTGATTTAAACCATTTTATTGAGGTGAGAGCATTTACCGTATTAAAAGTGCACTCAATTACTGTTGGTGGCTTCGCTTTAACACGTTCAGACGAGTGAGAGTGAGGCATGACCTGAGGTCGATCGCTACTTACTTGTGTTGCTGGGAGCAGTCGCAATTTTACTGTGGGAAGTTGCAGTTGCATGCGCGTCCGGTTTCTCTACATTGCGAGAGATGTTACCATTGCTACTACCGCTCAATTCTTATTTGGCGCCAATGTTGGAGAGCGAGCAACACTCATCGTGAAACCAAAGAAGAATAGGAAAAGACATTCAATTCCCTCCATATTTATTTACCGACCATTTTTTTTTTTTGATCACACGTAGTGTATGCGAATTTATTATGTTTGTTGTAAAAATATTCCATGTCCCTGTAGTGAAAATTATAGGCAGTCAGCAAAATATACTACTAAATTTAATAGTAAAAAATCAAGTGTTAAATTTACTAGTTCAAAACTTATCTATAAGTTAACCAGTTACTGACTTCTGCGGCACTTCATTAACGAGTATACTAAATTTTTCATTTCTTTTCAATTTAATAAAAAAGGAACTAAAGACAAACATTGGAATTTGAAGAAAAGCAGTACTTCTTATAATTTCAACCATTTTTTGTAATTCCTCATTTTAGAGATAAATCTTCAAGTTAACGCGTGTTTTAAAATATCCGCAAAGTGTTCGCTAAGAAAAGTGGAAATGCGGCAGCATGAAATAACATGCTGAATACATACACTCCTCATTTATGCACAAAAATTATTTTACATGTCGAATTCACATTATTATATTATGTACATATATATGAATTTTACATATAATATGAGTTTACTAGAATTTTAACTAGTTGGTTTCACTGCTGGGATGTTGTCTAATAAAGCGAATATTCGGAGAAAAAAATCAGAAGAAATCAGGGCTACGTTAAAATTAAACTTTTAGCGGGTCACTTCATTTGTATTTTAAAAAGAACTGCGAAACTTCTAAAAAGAAAAGGTTATAATTAAAGAAAAAAATTGTGTTATTTAATTTGGAATTGAAAACTAAAATGTGAACAAGTTCTTTTCAACTATTCTTAATGTAAAATCTGATCCAATTGCTTTCCATTTACACTTCTGTTCACTGTACACGCACCATAGTAATCATAAGATGTAGAATAATAATTATTTGGTTTTTTGCCATAATATTATACTACTAATAACTAAAATAATTAATAAAAATTCATTTATATTAAAATGGGGTCCGACTGCCCCAGTAATACCCCAAGCGTGTTTAAATATACATGGCCATGAACGAAAGAAAGTTCACAGGGGACAGTAAAAAAATTAGAATTTGGAACAGAAGGAGACACAGATTAAGAAATTGCCGGTCAATAGAGAATTCAACGTTTTTACAGTATTCTCACAAATAACAACAATTTCAATTACTCAGAAAAATCTTCAAAATACGTAAAAAATGCAGCTAATCGAATTAAGTTAGCGGCTTTATGCTTTTAATTAAACAGAGGTAGTGTTTCTGTCTTTAATAATGATGAAAACAATTTTTTATTTTGTCGAATTAATTTTTTTACTTAAACGCACTGGAATATTTCGACGTGTGGATCTCGAGGGTTCATTGACAATGAGAAATTATCAACAGAATTTTGTGTTTTAAGTTATTTTGAGAAGTTAAGTGAATTGAGGAATAACGATAGTTAGTGTTAAGGGGGGAGCACTGTATATTTACAACTACATACATCAATTTTAAAACCTCCTCTCAGTAGAAGAACTCGCACAAATACTTTCATATCAACTGTCTATTCTTGTATGTTCTTTGGTGAAACCGCTATCGACTCACCGCACTCGTGTTCCCGCTCTTGTCTTTAGTGATTTTGCCAATTAAAAATAAAAATATTTATGTACCTTATACCCCGTGGCCAGTAATGAACCATATGATAGCAAAACTCTTCACACACGTAATCAGTTCTCCTAATATTCGCCAATATTAATTTATTTTGATCACCAAAAATCCACAATTAATTTACGAAAACGGAGCAAATGAAGTACGTCCGCTCTATTCAACTGCTAATTGTTAAGAGTTTGTGGTTAATGTCTGTAAGTGTGGTAGTGATAGTTAGTGTTTGGTCTACGTTCGCTAGGTCGTTATAAAGTTCAGGAATTTCTTGGATCGGATCTAGGCTTCTTAGTAATCTACTAGGATATGACTGGAGTTAGGTATTTTTTTCTTTCTGTATTTTGGTCATATGCGAAAACGTGTTTTAACAGATATACTTAGTATATATAAATATGTCCTTTTACAATCATAATTTTATAGTAAATAATTTTTTATATTGTTGCAACTTTTAATTTTTTTTACTATTCTTAAACGTGGAGGGTCCCGTAGGAGTCGCGCAACTTTCGTTATAAGCTAATATCTCTTATGCAGCTGATATAGCTGCAATATTTTTTTTTTATTTCTTATTTTACTGCTCTTCTCTTATGCAGTGGATATAGATATAAATAATATTTGCCCTTCTTTTTTGTATATATATTTATTACAGAGAACTTGCATACTCCCAAATAGCGCTGATCTCTTCATAATTGAAGTCGTGTACCTGCTGATGACTAGGAGTATATTAGTTTTTCTGATTTGATTTCCGACGGTGGTCAGAAGATTCTCAAACTATTATGCCCCCAATTTGTAGGAGATATTATATTGGGGCTTAAAAATTGTTCTTTTTGATACAAAGGATTGATATTCACCGGTGCAACATACTAGGGCGGATTGATATTGAAGCTACCTAGCGCTAGATGGCAGCACAAACACAAAACTTTTTTTATTTTAGAAATTGCGATCTGTCAAGCGTCAGCTGTTAAAATTTCACCCAAATTCATCGATTGGTTTATTTGTTGTAGTCGTTTGAAGTAAGCAACTTTTGTTTTTCTTGAAAAATGGAAAAAAGCGAATTTCGTGCAGTGATTAAACACTATTATTTGAAAGGAAAAACGGCGAAAGAGACAAAAGTAAAGCTCGAAAAACATTACGGTGAGTCTGCTCCGTCAGATTACATGGTAAAATATTGGATTGCTGATTTTAAACGCGGCCGAACAAGCACTGCAACAATACCATCAACAGGAAGGCCAAAAGAGGTGGTTACTGAAGAAAATATCAAGAAAATCCTCGATATCGTTATGAATGATCGCCGAGTCAAGTTGCGTGAGATTGTTGAAATGATAAACATATCATATGAACTTGTGTTCAACATTTTGCATGAACATTTGCATATGAAAAAGCTATCGGCAATATGGGTGCCGCGTTTGCTCAGTGTCGAACAAAAACGAGTTCGACAGACCACTTCACAGCGGTGTTTGGACATGATAAAGCGTAATCCTGTTGATTTTTGGCGTCGATAAATAACTGTTGTTGAAACGTGGGTCCACCACTACACACCTGATACCAAAAATCAATGGGTGGAAGCTGGTGGAAGTGCTCCGAAGAAGGCGAAGGCAGTGAAATCGGCCGGCAAGGTTATGGCCACTGTATTTTGGAATGCACACGGAATATTGCTCATCGATTATCTTGAAAAAGGATCGACAATCACAGGAAAGTATTATCGTGCATTATTGGATCAATTGATTGATGCAATCAAGGAAAACCGACCATATTTAAAGAAGAAAAAAATGCTCTTTCTTCAAGACAACGCACCGGTTCACACAGCATTAGATACGATGCTAAAATTACGTGAAATACACTTCGAAATGGTTAATCATCCACCTTATAGTCCAGATTTAGCTCCTAGTGACTTTTCCTGTTTCCAAACTTGAAAAAATAGCTCGCAGGAAAAAGATTCATCTCAAACGAAGAAGTGATTACCGAAACTAACGCGTATATTGAGGGGTTCCCGAAATCGTATTATTCAGATGATATAAAAAAGTTGGAATATCGTCTTACTAAGTGTGTCGAAGTAAAAGGAGACTATGTTGAGAAATAAATGGTTTTTGAAAAATGTGTTTTTCCTACTTAGGTACCTTCAATATCAATCCGCCCTCGTATATGTCTATGGGTCATGCCCTCACTAGGAAGCCGTCTACGATTGATATGCCCTCAATGCCTTCAGCTGTTAACTTAATTGTGTTATAGTGCCTAATATAATATAAGAACTATTTCAACACTGGTCAATCGGGTATTTGCGATACAATTATATATACAATGCAAAAGAAGAGTCTATGCTATACTCTCATATAATGTTCAAAATAAAGTTCTTTAATATTAGTATTAAAATAAAGAGCCAACAATATCCTTTCATATAATTTTCAAAGCAGTGTTCTATATACCATAACTATTAATACATTATTTACATATGGAAGAAAATAATAAGATACCTTTGGTACACGCAGTCCAAGGCTGCCGGTCGTTTAAATGTGCAATTGACTTGTGCATATTTAGAGCTAGTACGCTAGAATACGTACTTAGCCGTGCCCAATATTTAGTGCTACAATATTTTATCTCCTCGTGGACTGTCGGTATGTTAAGGTCCTTCCGTTTTGTTCTGTTACTGACAAACCATGATGCGTTGACAATTATCCGCAATAGTTTTGCGTGGAATTTTATATTACTATTCCTTGATGCACTCCACAACTGAATGCCATTTGTCCACAAAGGTTTTATTACACTTTTATAAAGTAGAAGTTTATTTTTTATTTTTAGTAGGAGTTTATTCTTCATTGGTAGCTTACAGTTGTAACCTATCAACCAGTTCAAGGAGCCAAATTTCATACCCAGCTGTTTGTGTTGATTAAAAATGCGTATTTTCTATGTCAAATTTTCTTGTTAAGTAACCAATTAGTACCTTGTGCCTTCAGCTTCATTTGTGTGCTTTTTACTGCAATGTGCTTGCGCCAAATCAGGCTACGGTCGAAATGGACCCTTAAGTAGGTTACTTTAATATCTTAAGGAATAGATACGCCGTTTCATGCAATTTTCAGACAAGTATCCTTTCGCAGGGTAAATGTGATCTGAATACTTTTGACTTCATTGACGCGAATGAGCCAATTGGCTAACCAGTAGTCAAATCGCTATACGTGATAACTAAGGTATCTGAAAGCGACTCTCGGAATTGTATGCCAACTGAAGATCGCGGTAAAATCATCAAATAATGATATCATCAGGCGATTGTCTGTTGGTAGGTATGAAGTGAACACTAGGTATAACATTGAACCAAGTACACTTTCCTGCGGGACTCCAGCCTTAATATTACAGTTAGGGATAACAAACTCCTTCTACTTGATAATATACTTCCGAATGTGCATATAAGATTTTGGTATCTGGTCTCCTCTTCCAAGTAAAATATTTCCAATTTTATCAATAGTCCAGCATGGCAAACCCTATCGAAAGCCTTGGCAATATAAAGGAAAATTGCCGAGCAGTACTTTTTATCCTCGAAAGCTTTTCTTATCTCATTATTTAATCGAATTACTTGCTGTACTGTAGTGCTGTTTTGGGCGAAATCCAAATTTTTATGTGATTATACCACTGCAAATTATTATGTGTTTATGCACATCGGGTAGCATTTTCAACAGTAGTCTTTCAAATAGGTTTGACATCGTTGGAAGGAGACTCCAGCTCCATTACTCAATGTAAAGGTTGGTCCAGGTTCCTTTGGAATTTTTATATAATTTTTTTTGCTTTCTATAAGGAGTAATAAGATTTATTAGTAGGGGGTAATATTAATCCAAGGACCATGGGTATATCATAAGCGCATCAGTAGATTGGAAGCAATACAATGGGGAAATGTCCTTCAATGAGAAATTAATGATAGGCCGCGTGCATGTATTATTATACCATGGATTATTGAATGTGCGATGCTTAGACCATTGTCTTCTAAAGATGTCATTGCAGCAAAAAAAAAGTACAAAAGGGGAGGCAGCATAGTCTAGACAGTGATCATCTCAGCTCATCTGGCCTGCGATTCTATATATTTCCCAGACCATCAAGGGAAGTCGACGTCGTTCTATACGCATAATTGAATGGGCTGGGCTTAATTGTGGGCTGTGACGCAAATGCACAGACCACAGTGTGGGGTAGCACTAAATGCAACTTCCGGACTAAAACGATGTTTGATTTTATTCTCTCTTTCGATTTCATGGTACGTAATGTAAGTAAGAAACCGGCTTTTGTGACGCACAGAATACAAGAAATGACTGATCTAGCACGCTCTAATAGGTTTCTGACAGAATTGAATCAAAATTATGGAAAGTTCTGGAAGGGGCATGTCTCTGGCATCAATGCTTGATTATTTTTCGACTAGACGTTTGCAAAATATTAATGCCGTAAGGTCAAAATTAACGAAGGGCGGACTGGAAAAAGTTTGGGTTTCTTATTGAAGTGATGACACCCAGGTTTTCTGAACTCAGAACTATAACGACAACCGGAGAGACGACTCCACGGTTAACGAGTACTTTGATAGAATGCTATGAGAAAGTATGTCCGTTAAGAAGAAGCAGCAAGGGTAAGGCAGTTCCATGTTGGAATGCTGAATTTCCAAATCTCAGTAAAATATCCAGAAGTCTTCTGATTAGGGCTCTAAAGCCCCGAAAACAAGTAGACTGGACTGAATATCAAATAACGCAGAGAGTCTTTAAAAAAATTTTCAGTCAGGCAAAGTGGACTCTTATAAAAGCTCCTGAAAAAGCACTTCACGGGTAGCAGAATTATTGCAGATACAGGCAATAGGGTGGAAGTTGACAGCTCGAATGGTGGAATCACGAGACGAAACTTGTATACGGCATCAAAAGTTGTGGCAGAAGAATCATTAACGGTTTCCCTTCCCTGCTTTGACAACTTTAAGTAACCTGGCCCTGATAATATATACCCAATAATGTTAAAGAGAGCAGGGGATAAGTTCAGTAAGGCCTAGAAAAAGATCTACATTGCTAGCCTTGATATATGCTACGTACCAACTCTTTTGCGACAGATTTGTGTTGTCTTAATTCACAAACTGGGAAAGGATGACTACACACTAGCGAAAAGCTCTCGGCCGACTACTTTGACATCGTTCATGTTCATAGATTTGAAGCGTATGATGAAGAAGTATGTTAATATCCAGCAACGTGCATTAAAAAGTGGAAAATGATGCAAATCAGAAACTGGTGAGTACACAAGGGGGGTATTTGCGGATAGTAAGGGAGCATTTGATAATGCTACCTCTGACTTTATGTGCTCAGCAAACATGGGGTGGACGAAAATGCTGTAAAGTGGATCCATTTCATGTTATCTAAAAAGCTGTTAACAGTTGGGGAGACCAACGACAATTGCACTGTGGCAGAAATTTCTCGATGATGCCCTCAGGCTGTAGTACTCTCTCCTTTTCTAGTGTTTTGTGGTGGACTCTCTTCTGACGGAGTTAAAAAACCTCGGAATACACATTCAAGCATATGAAGATGATGGTTGTGTACTTGCATCAGGAAAGTCGCTCAGGACTGTGTGTGCAAACGTACAGAGAACTCTGGGCAAGTTTGGTGAGTGGTGCCCATTCCATGGACTAACTAATAATCCGAGTAAGACAGTATGGTATTGTTTACACGAAAAAGGAAACTGGTAGGACTTAAATTACCAGTACTAGAAGGTGTAAATATCATTATTTCCAAGGAAGTAAAATATTTACGACGACAAGAACTTTGGGAATAGAGACATTTTTAGAGGCTGTCAGAGCAATACCCATTGCTTTCTATTCTTCTATCTATTGTAGGGGATCGTTTACTCACGTAGTTGAATTTTTTTTTTTAGGTTTTCATTTAGGGCTTCACTGAGGCTTCTTTGTATAAAGAGTAGCTTTGTTTGGTTATATGTAATCTGTGTGTCGTCTTAAAGATATTTTACTGTTGACGAGATGTTTAATTTCCATTGTAAATATCCGGATAGCTTTTGATTGCAAAAATGATTTTGCAGGATGTATAGAATGTATAGGTACTGACACAAGAACCAAATTTATAAATATAAAGTTGCTCCGGATATTGTTTTAGTACTTTACTCGTGGGATATTTATATGACTAGGCACATAATTGTGATATCTTAGCCAAATTGTCCATAAATTTTTTGATTTGAAAAAGTTTTACCATTACCGGGGAATGGTGAAAAGATAAGTCTAATCATGCCTCTGTTAAAATATATTTCTACTAATTCTCTTTTTTATTTCAAAGTCAAAAAGATCTGGTATTTTCCGAGATTATGTAGGCCACTGATAATTGGTGAGGACGGAAATGCTCATCACATCGTGTGGGGCAGCACAGACACTAATATAAGGGGTGAGTGCCTTTTCGATTATTTGCTTGGAACTAACCTGCAAGTTTGTAATAGGGGCGTTAAACCTAATTTTGTCATAAGCAATTGGCAGGATTCTAACATTGCCATAATTCAAAGGTTTCAGTCAAAGATACTTAGGATAATAACAGGTGCTCCATGGTACATGCGAAACGATAATATTCACAAAGACCTGAAAATACCAACAGTTATCACAGAAATAAATCCTAGAAAGCAGATATACATAGCAAAACTGGAAAATCACCCGAATCCACTAACTAAATCCATCGCAAAAGCGATAAGCCGATCCCGCCAGCAGAGAAGAGACTTTCCGGCCTTTTGAAGAGCGAAGCTAGCCGAAATTTTGATGGCCAAATTAAATTTGGGTTAAAATTATTTTTTAGTTACTAGTTTTAAGATTTTATGTAATTATTGTTAGGCTTAATTTAAGCAGATTCAATAAATAATAATTTCTTGTAATAAAAAAAGGAGGTAATAGACGCCACCTTTGCCTCTGACTCTGTTGTAGGAAGAATGAGGAAGTGGGTGGTGTTCGAAGAACACTCCTTCTGTGACCATAGATACTCGTACATCTCGTTTGAGATCAACAAAACTCCACCTAAACCTTAGCCTGGTAGAAATATCAGGAAAACAAACTGGGATAAATATGTAGATCTAGTTGGGAATACCATAAATATCTGTCAATCTAGCGAACCAAGAAGCATAGAAGGGATAGAGGAAATGGTAGGCTCTGTTACTGCGAGCCCGAATGCGGCTTTGGCAGAAGCCTGTCCACTAAGGAAGCTGAGATAACCGAAACCTCGGTGGTGGACGGAAACCTCGGAAACAGGACAGCTTTTAATGAGGCGAAGTATACACGTGTTGACAATGATTGAAAAGGGTAGAGAGAGGCTCTTAAGGTCTTTAAGAAGACGGCTAGAACTGGTCAAAGGCAATCATGAAAATCCTTTTGTGAAGAAGTAGAGAGAGCGACTGAGGCTCCGAAAATATTGGCGGGATGTGTTTAGAACTGTGAGCTTCTATAGAGAGTGGATGGCGCAATCACTACAACTAGTAAAAAGTCTCTAGGTCTTCTACTCAGCACACATTTTCCAACCTGCTCAGATATTACTGGGCAGGAGAGGGAAGATACGTCAAATAGTAGGGAAGTTTGGACAGACGCTCTATCTGAGGATCGACTCTTATGGGATATTGAAAGTTTCAAGCCTTTTGCTGGAAACCTGGAAGGCTGGCTGTTAGCAATCTTTGATTCAATGAGGCGAATCTAGGAAAATCGGTCCTACGTAAGTTGGTGAGTAGGGGTACACATGAGGGAGGTATCCTTTAACCGTTTCTATAGAAATAGTTTCTAACAAACCCCTGATAAGATTAGAGGCGGTGGAATGTAAGGTGGTGGCTTATGCTGACGATGTTCTCATTGCTGTTTCTGGAAAATTCACATCTTCACTGAGAGATTTGTTGCAAAATGCTCTAGATATTCTTTCAAAAGGGGCGGAGGACTGTGGTCTTGGAGTAAATCTGGATAAGACTAAGGTCATTCGGTTTACTAGGAAACAAAAAAACTTCTCAATTAGACCCAATTACTTTTAAGGGAAACGCTCTAGGGATGTCAGATGAGATGAAATACTGGGGTCTTATAATCGATAGGAAGCTTACTTGGAAGTCAAACACCAGACAGGTATTAAAAACCTTCTTTGCTTTGTAGAAGGCTCAAGTTGGTGCAATCTGGAGGGGGAAGCGTAGCGATGCCTCGCATCCGCGGCTCCCAACGGACCCAACTGGTGGTCTAAGTGGTATCACTGGTTTATTGATGATGCGACTGCCCAACATACATACCTACTACCTATCGTGTCTGTGTGTTTTCCCAAGGCTCTGTCAAGAATAGCAAACCTGTTCTGACTTGTCATACCATAGTTGTTGAAGCTACTTATTTGCTCAGCAAAGAGAGACATTTTCGCACGTTGAAGAGTAAATATCGCCTATCTTTTGTATGCGTTTTTTTATGAACTTTTCTTTCGCTCTACCTGTATATAGCGATCTATACCAGTCTATATTTTTGCGGCATTTCTTTGTGTGTTAAGTATTCTTGTGAGTTTGTTCGCTCATTCAGGTAGCTAAGCACAGAAGAAAATTTTTGTTGTTCCTGAGCGACCGCCATATAATGGGACAGTTTCATACAGGCGGTACGTTTCATCTGGTCTTTCGGAGAGACTGCACTGGAGGGAGAACAGGTTCTTTCATTTGCTATGCCCGTTCTTCTTACTTGAATAGTTTGAGTATTTTGACTCAAACTTGACTCATTTTGACGAAATTTCCGGTTTATATATATTGTTATTGACGGTTTTACTTTTAGTGGCAATATTATTTTGAATATTATCAATTAAATGGCAGACCAAAATCACCACTTTAATCACAAAAACGTATTACAAACCAAAATTTGTACATAATAATCTAATTATAATTATAATAATTAATAATTAAGTAATTAATAATTATATCATTTCTAAAAGTTACCACTCATTTATTTTCTCTAAATTAATATGTATTTGTGGTTGATGGACGGACTCGCGGCTGGTGTTTGATGCCGCAGCTAAACATTCGGTATTGTTACTGACCCTGTGTTTGTCGTTAATGTAACCATTTTAATTTTTCCTATTTAAATTAATAGTTAGTTTTTCCACTTTTTTCATCACAAATTCCCTGTCATTCTAAAAAATTCACTCCCAATAAACGAAAAGTAAGAATAACCCTAAATTCGCACCTGCATTTTGCTGCAACCATTACAAACATAATTAGTCAGCTCTAAATATGCTACTCCCTAATTACATGAACCCCTCAAAAACGTTTCTTTCTGTCTTTGTTTTCCCTACTCAGCAGCAGCCATAGCAACAGCCGGAAAAACTAAAGTTAAAGGCACTGAAAGCCACTCACTAGGGATGGGCCAGAGCAATCCTTATAGAGAACTCCTCCAAAGGAAACTCACTGTCTCCTCGTGGCCATCTCCGGCAATGGTACTGGACATCTCCAGTGCGATGACCCAGTTCCAGAGAGATTATTGAAAGGGCACCGGTGGATAGCGAGGGGTCATCGAGGTACCGACATGGCACAACGTGGCTTCGGCACCACTGAGGGACTTCGTGGGATAATCGGTCACAAACAAAATAAAATAAAGTCCAACTGTTAACTCCGAATAAACGACACCTTGCTCAAGTGTCATCATTCCTCTGGCAGCTGCAACCGTAGATGGAGAGTGCTTAGCGCACACTAAGGTCGAGACGGATAAGGGCTTAAGTTTGTGACACCGGATTTTTTTGGAAGGATGGATATATATATATATATATATATATATATATATATATATATATATATATATATATACTAGCTGTACCCGGTGCGCTTCGCTACCCCTGAATTATAGGGGTTTAATTAACCACATATATTTTCAAATAAATTTAACAGTCATTGCTATGGTTATCACTAAACTTTGGTTACATTGAGATAAGTTAAGTGGCCTTAGTTTGTTTATGATCGTTTTTAAAATTTAAAAAATGATAATTGAAATGTGTAATACATTAAAAATAAGAACAAAAATAAGTACAAATTTCGTGTCAATGATATATATTTTTTTATAATAAAAGGCTGAACCCGGTGTGCTACCCCCATCATTATGAAATGAAATAAAAAGTGTTTATATAGTGAGAAATAAAAAATTTTATTATAAACTAGCTGTACCCGGTGCGCTTCGCTACCCCTGAATTGTAGGGGTTTAATTAACCACAGATATTTTCAAATAAATTTAACAGTCATTGCTATGGTTATCACTAAACTTTGGTTACATTGAGATAAGTTAGGTGGCCTTAGTTTGTTTATGATCGTTTTTAAAATTAAAAAAATGATAATTGAAATTTGTAATACATTAAAAATAAGAACAAAATTAAGTACAAATTTCGTGTCAATGATATATATTTTTTTATAATAAAAGGCTGAACCCGGTGTGCTACCCCCATCATTATGAAATGAAATAAAAAGTGTTTATATAGTGAGAAATAAATAATTTTATTATAAATTAACTATTGTAACGATATAGGATATACAATGTTTTTAGTATGTCCATTCGGAGCATAAACAAACAAATCGTTTGGTTTCCGAACACGGGAGCATGCAACGTAAAGCTGTCCATGGGAAAAACATGGATTTGACAAATTTAAGCCACAAACTTGCAGAGATTGACCTTGAGCTTTATTAATTGTCATCGCAAACGCTAACCGAACAGGAAACTGTAATCTTTTGAAATCAAATGGCAAATCTGTTGGTATCATAGGAATGCGTGGCAACAGTACATTTGTTCCTTTATATTTGCCCGTTATAATGGTCGCTTCGATTAAATTGTTTAGCATTTTTTTTACTGTAAGTCGAGTGCCATTGCAAAGCCGTGGTGGGTCGATGTTCCGCAGTAAAATAATGGGAACTCCAATTTTGAGTTTCAGCAAATGTGGTGGAAAACCTGTTACATCAAGTGAGTTTAAGAACTCAACAGGATAATTGACAGCATCCTCATCTCTCATAACGGTATTGATGGACATGTATGTTGCTGCAGTTTCGCTGATTTTATTTAGAACTAGCTGTACCCGGTGCGCTTCACTACCCCTGAATTGTAGGGGTTTAATTAACCACAGATATTTTCAAATAAATTTAACAGTCATTGCTATGGTTATCACTAAACTTTGGTTACATTGAGATAAGTTAGGTGGCCTTAGTTTGTTTAGGATCGTTTTTAAAATTTAAAAAATGATAATTGAAATGTGTAATACATTAAAAATAAGAACAAAATTAAGTACAAATTTCGTGTCAATGATATATATTTTTTTATAATAAAAGGCTGAACCCGGTGTGCTACCCCCATCATTATGAAATGAAATAAAAAGTGTTTATATAGTGAGAAATAAATAATTTTATTATAAATTAACTATTGTAACGCTCTAGGATATACAATGTTTTTAGTATGTCCATTCGGAGCATAAACAAACAAATCGTTTGGTTTCCGAACACGGGAGCATGCAACGTAAAGCTGTCCATGGGAAAAACATGGATTTGACAAATTTAAGCCACAAACTTGCAGAGATTGACCTTGAGCTTTATTAATTGTCATCGCAAACGCTAACCGAACAGGAAACTGTAATCTTTTGAAAGCAAATGGCAAATCTGTTGGTATCATAGGAATGCGTGGCAACAGTACATTTCTTCCTTTATATTTGCCCGTTATAATGGTCGCTTCGATTAAATTGTTTAGCATTTTTTTTACTGTAAGTCGAGTGCCATTGCAAAGCCGTGGTGGGTCGATGTTCCGCAGTAAAATAATGGGAACTCCAATTTTGAGTTTCAGCAAATGTGGTGAAAAACCTGTTACATCAAGTGAGTTTAAGAACTCAACAGGATAATTGACAGCATCCTCATCTCTCATAACGGTATCGATGGACATGTATGTTGCTGCAGTTTCGCTGATTTTATTTAGATCTAGCTGTACCCGGTGCGCTTCACTACCCCTGAATTGTAGGGGTTTAATTAACCACAGATATTTTCAAATAAATTGAACAGTCATTGCTATGGTTATCACTAAACTTTGGTTACATTGAGATAAGTTAGGTGGCCTTAGTTTGTTTAGGATCGTTTTTAAAATTTAAAAAATGATAATTGAAATGTGTAATACATTAAAAATAAGAACAAAATTAAGTACAAATTTCGTGTCAATGATATATATTTTTTTATAATAAAAGGCTGAACCCGGTGTGCTACCCCCATCATTATGAAATGAAATAAAAAGTGTTTATATAGTGAGAAATAAATAATTTTATTATAAATTAACTATTGTAACGATATAGGATATACAATGTTTTTAGTATGTCCATTCGGAGCATAAACAAACAAATCGTTTGGTTTCCGAACACGGGAGCATGCAACGTAAAGCTGTCCATGGGAAAAACATGGATTTGACAAATTTAAGCCACAAACTTGCAGAGATTGACCTTGAGCTTTATTAATTGTCATCGCAAACGCTAACCGAACAGGAAACTGTAATCTTTTGAAATCAAATGGCAAATCTGTTGGTATCATAGGAATGCGTGGCAACAGTACATTTGTTCCTTTATATTTGCCCGTTATAATGGTCGCTTCGATTAAATTGTTTAGCATTTTTTTTACTGTAAGTCGAGTGCCATTGCAAAGCCGTGGTGGGTCGATGTTCCGCAGTAAAATAATGGGAACTCCAATTTTGAGTTTCAGCAAATGTGGTGGAAAACCTGGGACATCAAGTGAGTTTAAGAACTCAACAGGATAATTGACAGCATCCTCATCTCTCATAACGGTATCGATGGACATGTTGCTGCAGTTTCGCTGATTTTATTTAGAATAACACTGTTTATTGAATTGACATCAATGTTTTTGGCAGCAAGTAACGCTCGTTCAGATAACCATTGCTCGATTTTGCTTCGATAATGTAAAATGGGGCGAAAAAGGGGGATTTGGTAATAAAAAAATGTATGGCTACCTTACCTTTAGATAAAAAGCATATAAAACTTTAGGTAAATACATATTACAAAAAAAGTATTTTGTATTGCAAACATTGTTAGTGGTATAAGTATCTGATTTTAAAAAAGGGGGCGGTGAAGTGGGCGTGGTTCATAGTTATATGGCGACGTTAACAGTATTAAGAGCAATATACTACCAAATAAAAAAAAATCCGTTGGAAAGCATTTAACTGGGACTCTGGCTGATTAATAGGGTACTTTTTTTCGACCACGCCCTCTTTTACGCCCACTTTTTTTAAAATTATGTAATTCCCATATAGTTTTTAACAGATTTACTTCAAATTGTATACACATTATATACTCCAGGCGAGGTAGAAATAAACATTTCTTACGCCACGCCCCTTCCACGTCCCTTTTCACGCCCCTTTTCACGCCCCTTTTCACGCCAAATTTTGTTTGAAGTAAATCTGTTAAAAACTATATGGGAGCAATTACATAATTTTAAAAAAGTGGTCGTAAAAGTGGTTGTGGTCGAAAGAAAAGTTCCCTATTAATCATGCCAGAGTCCCAGTTAAATGCTGTGAAAATTTCAGGAAGATCGGTCCAGAGGTTTGGTCTCCTATAAGGTACAAACAAACAAATAAACAGACACACATTCCATTTTATATATATAGATTAACTATTGTAACGTTCTAGGATATACAATGTTTTTAGTATGTCCATTCGGAGCATAAACAAACAAATCGTTTGGTTTCCGAACACGGGAGCATGCAACGTAAAGCTGTCCATGGGAAAAACATGGATTTGACAAATTTAAGCCACAAACTTGCAGAGATTGACCTTGAGCTTTATTAATTGTCATCGCAAACGCTAACCGAACAGGAAACTGTAATCTTTTGAAATCAAATGGCAAATCTGTTGGTATCATAGGAATGCGTGGCAACAGTACATTTGTTCCTTTATATTTGCCCGTTATAATGGTCGCTTCGATTAAATTGTTTAGCATTTTTTTTACTGTAAGTCGAGTGCCATTGCAAAGCCGTGGTGGGTCGATGTTCCGCAGTAAAATAATGGGAACTCCAATTTTGAGTTTCAGCAAATGTGGTGAAAAACCTGTTACATCAAGTGAGTTTAAGAACTCAACAGGATAATTGACAGCATCCTCATCTCTCATAACGGTATCGATGGACATGTATGTTGCTGCAGTTTCGCTGATTTTATTTAGAACTAGCTGTACCCGGTGCGCTTCACTACCCCTGAATTGTAGGGGTTTAATTAACCACAGATATTTTCAAATAAATTAAACAGTCATTGCTATGGTTATCACTAAACTTTGGTTACATTGAGATAAGTTAGGTGGCCTTAGTTTGTTTAGGATCGTTTTTAAAATTTAAAAAATGATAATTGAAATGTGTAATACATTAAAAATAAGAACAAAATTAAGTACAAATTTCGTGTCAATGATATATATTTTTTTATAATAAAAGGCTGAACCCGGTGTGCTACCCCCATCATTATGAAATGAAATAAAAAGTGTTTATATAGTGAGAAATAAATAATTTTATTATAAATTAACTATTATAACGATCTAGGATATACAATGTTTTTAGTATGTCCATTCGGAGCATAAACAAACAAATCGTTTGGTTTCCGAACACGGGAGCATGCAACGTAAAGCTGTCCATGGGAAAAACATGGATTTGACAAATTTAAGCCACAAACTTGCAGAGATTGACCTTGAGCTTTATTAATTGTCATCGCAAACGCTAACCGAACAGGAAACTGTAATCTTTTGAAATCAAATGGCAAATCTGTTGGTATCATAGGAATGCGTGGCAACAGTACATTTGTTCCTTTATATTTGCCCGTTATAATGGTCGCTTCGATTAAATTGTTTAGCATTTTTTTTACTGTAAGTCGAGTGCCATTGCAAAGCCGTGGTGGGTCGATGTTCCGCAGTAAAATAATGGGAACTCCAATTTTGAGTTTCAGCAAATGTGGTGGAAAACCTGGGACATCAAGTGAGTTTAAGAACTCAACAGGATAATTGACAGCATCCTCATCTCTCATAACGGTATCGATGGACATGTATGTTGCTGCAGTTTCGCTGATTTTATTTAGAATAACACTGTTTATTGAATTGACATCAATGTTTTTGGCAGCAAGTAACGCTCGTTCAGATAACCATTGCTCGATTTTGCTTCGATAATGTAAAATGGGGCGAAAAAGGGGGATTTGGTAATAAAAAAATGTATGGCTACCTTACCTTTAGATAAAAAGCATATAAAACTTTAGGTAAATACATATTACAAAAAAAGTATTTTGTATTGCAAACATTGTTAGTGGTATAAGTATCTGATTTTAAAAAAGGGGGCGGTGAAGTGGGCGTGGTTCATAGTTATATGGCGACGTTAACAATATTAAGAGCAATATACTACCAAATAAAAAAAAATCCGTTGGAAAGCATTTAACTGGGACTCTGGCTGATTAATAGGGTACTTTTTTTCGACCACGCCCTCTTTTACGCCCACTTTTTTAAAATTATGTAATTCCCATATAGTTTTTAACAGATTTACTTCAAATTGTATACACATTATATACTCCAGGCGAGGTAGAAATAAACATTTCTTACGCCACGCCCCCTTCCACGTCCCTTTTCACGCCCCTTTTCACGCCCCTTTTCACGCCAAATTTTGTTTGAAGTAAATCTGTTAAAAACTATATGGGAGCAATTACATAATTTTAAAAAAGTGGGCGTAAAAGTGGGCGTGGTCGAAAGAAAAGTTCCCTATTAATCATGCCAGAGTCCCAGTTAAATGCTGTGAAAATTTCAGGAAGATCGGTCCAGAGGTTTGGTCTCCTATAAGGTACAAACAAACAAATAAACAGACACACATTCCATTTTATATATATAGATTAACTATTGTAACGTTCTAGGATATACAATGTTTTTAGTATGTCCATTCGGAGCATAAACAAACAAATCGTTTGGTTTCCGAACACGGGAGCATGCAACGTAAAGCTGTCCATGGGAAAAACATGGATTTGACAAATTTAAGCCACAAACTTGCAGAGATTGACCTTGAGCTTTATTAATTGTCATCGCAAACGCTAACCGAACAGGAAACTGTAATCTTTTGAAATCAAATGGCAAATCTGTTGGTATCATAGGAATGCGTGGCAACAGTACATTTGTTCCTTTATATTTGCCCGTTATAATGGTCGCTTCGATTAAATTGTTTAGCATTTTTTTTACTGTAAGTCGAGTGCCATTGCAAAGCCGTGGTGGGTCGATGTTCCGCAGTAAAATAATGGGAACTCCAATTTTGAGTTTCAGCAAATGTGGTGGAAAACCTGTTACATCAAGTGAGTTTAAGAACTCAACAGGATAATTGACAGCATCCTCATCTCTCATAACGGTATCGATGGACATGTATGTTGCTGCAGTTTCGCTGATTTTATTTAGAATAACACTGTTTATTGAATTGACATCAATGTTTTTGGCAGCAAGTAACGCTCGTTCAGATAACCATTGCTCGATTTTGCTTCGATAATGTAAAATGGGGCGAAAAAGGGGGATTTGGTAATAAAAAAATGTATGGCTACCTTACCTGTAGATAAAAAGCATATAAAACTTTAGGTAAATACATATTACAAAAAAAGTATTTTGTATTGCAAACATTGTTAGTGGTATAAGTATCTGATTTTTAAAAAAGGGGGCGGTGAAGTGGGCGTGGTTCATAGTTATATGGCGACGTTAACAGTATTAAGAGCAATATACTACCAAATAAAAAAAAATCCGTTGGAAAGCATTTAACTGGGACTCTGGCTGATGAATAGGGTACTTTTTTTCGACCACGCCCACTTTTTTGAAATTATGTAATTCCCACATAGTTTTTACAGATTTACTTCAAATTGTATACACATTATATACTCCATGCGAGGTAGAAATAAACATTTCTTACGCCACGCCCCCTTCCACGCCCCTTTTCACGCCCTTTCCAGGCCCCTTTCACGCCCCTTTTCACGCCCCTTTTCACGCTAAATTTTGTTTGAAGTAAATCTGTTAAAAACTATATGGGAGCAATTACAAATTTTAAAAAAGTGGGCGTAAAAGTGGGCGTGGTCGAAAAAAACGTTCCCTATTAATCATGCCAGAGTCCCAGTTAAATGCTGTGAAAATTTCAGGAAGTTCGGTCAAGAGGTTTGGTCTCCTATAAGGTACAAACAAACAAATAAACAGACACACATTCCATTTTATATATATAGATTAACTATTGTAACGCTGTAGGATATACAATGATTTTAGTATGTCCATTCGGAGCATAAACAAACAAATCGTTTGGTTTCCGAACACGGGAGCATGCAACGTAAAGCTGTCCATGGGAAAAATATGGATTTGACAAATTTAAGCCACAAACTTGCAGAGATTGACCTTGAGCTTCATTAATTGTCATCGCAAACGCTAACCGAACAGGAAACTGCAATCTTTTGAAATCAAATGGCAAATCTGTTGGTATCATAGGAATGCGTGGCAACAGTACATTTGTTCCTTTATATTTGCCCGTTATAATGGTCGCTTCGATTAAATTGTTTAGCATTTTTTTTACTGTAAGTCGAGTGCCATTGCAAAGCCGTGGTGGGTCGATGTTCCGCAGTAAAATAATGGGAAGTCCAATTTTTTGTTTCAGCAAATGCGGTGGAAAACCTGGGACATCAAGTGAGTTTAAGAACTCAACAGGATAATTGACAGCATCCTCATCTCTCATAACGGTATCGATGGACATGTATGTTGCTGCAGTTTCGCTGATTTTATTTAGAATAACACTGTTTATTGAATTGACATCAATGTTTTTGGCAGCAAGTAACGCTCGTTCAGATAACCATTGCTCGATTTTGCTTCGATAATGTAAAATGGGGCGAAAAAGGGGGATTTGGTAATAAAAAAATGTATGGCTACCTTACCTGTAGATAAAAAGCATATAAAACTTTAGGTAAATACATATTACAAAAAAAGTATTTTGTATTGCAAACATTGTTAGTGGTATAAGTATCTGATTTTTAAAAAAGGGGGCGGTGAAGTGGGCGTGGTTCATAGTTATATGGCGACGTTAACAGTATTAAGAGCAATATACTACCAAATAAAAAAAATCCGTTGGAAAGCATTTAACTGGGACTCTGGCTGATTAATAGGGTACTTTTTTTCGACCACGCCCACTTTTACGCCCACTTTTTTAAAATTATGTAATTCCCATATAGTTTTTAACAGATTTACTTCAAATTGTATACACATTATATACTCCAGGCGAGGTAGAAATAAACATTTCTTACGCCACGCCCCTTCCACGCCCCTTTTCACGCCCCTTTTCACGCCAAATTTTGTTTGAAGTAAATCTGTTAAAAACTATATGAGAGCAATTACATAATTTTAAAAAAGTGGGCGTAAAAGTGGGCGTGGTCGAAAGAAAAGTTCCCTATTAATCATGCCAGAGTCCCAGTTAAATGCTGTGAAAATTTCAGGAAGATCGGTCCAGAGGTTTGGTCTCCTATAAGGTACAAACAAACAAATAAACAGACACACATTCCATTTTATATATATAGATTAACTATTGTAACGCTCTAGGATATACAATGTTTTTAGTATGTCCATTCGGAGCATAAACAAACAAATCGTTTGGTTTCCGAACACGGGAGCATGCAACGTAAAGCTGTCCATGGGAAAAACATGGATTTGACAAATTTAAGCCACAAATTTGCAGAGATTGACCTTGAGCTTTATTAATTGTCATCGCAAACGCTAACCGAACAGGAAACTGTAATCTTTTGAAATCAAATGGCAAATCTGTTGGTATCATAGGAATGCGTGGCAACAGTACATTTGTTCCTTTATATTTGCCCGTTATAATGGTCGCTTCGATTAAATTGTTTAGCATTTTTTTTACTGTAAGTCGAGTGCCATTGCAAAGCCGTGGTGGGTCGATGTTCCGCAGTAAAATAATGGGAACTCCAATTTTGAGTTTCAGCAAATGTGGTGGAAAACCTGGGACATCAAGTGAGTTTAAGAACTCAACAGGATAATTGACAGCATCCTCATCTCTCATAACGGTATCGATGGACATGTATGTTGCTGCAGTTTCGCTGATTTTATTTAGAATAACACTGTTTATTGAATTGACATCAATGTTTTTGGCAGCAAGTAACGCTCGTTCAGATAACCATTGCTCGGTTTTGCTTCGATAATGTAAAATGGGGCGAAAAAGGGGGACTTGGTAATAAAAAAATGTATGGCTACCTTACCTGTAGATAAAAAGCATATAAAACTTTAGGTAAATACATATTACAAAAATAGTATTTTGTATTGCAAACATTGTTAGTGGTATAAGAATCTGATTTTTAAAAAAAGGGGGCGGTGAAGTAGGCGTGGTTCATAGTTATATGGCGACGTTAACAGTATTAAGAGCAATATACTACCAAATAAAAAAAATCCGTTGGAAAGCATTTAACTGGGACTCTGGCTGATTAATAGGGTACTTTTTTTCGACCACGCCCACTTTTACGCCCACTTTTTTAAAATTATGTAATTCCCATATAGTTTTTAACAGATTTACTTCAAATTGTATACACATTATATACTCCAGGCGAGGTAGAAATAAACATTTCTTACGCCACGCCCCCTTCCACGCCCCCTTCCACGCCCCCTTCCACGCCCCTTTTCACGCCCCTTTTCACGCCAAATTTTGTTTGAAGTAAATCTGTTAAAAACTATATGGGAGCAATTACATAATTTTAAAAAAGAGGGCGTAAAAGTGGGCGTGGTCGAAAGAAAAGTTCCCTATTAATCATGCCAGAGTCCCAGTTAAATGCTGTGAAAATTTCAGGAAGATCGGTCCAGAGGTTTGGTCTCCTATAAGGTACAAACAAACAAATAAACAGACACACATTCCATTTTATATATATAGATAAATATATATATATATACATACGAGGGCGGATTGATATTGAAGCTACCTAAGTAGGAAAAAAACATTTTTTTTCTCAAAAACCATTTATTTCTCAACATAGTCTCCTTTTACTTCGACACACTTATTAAGACGATATTCCAACTTTTTTATACCATCTGAATAATACGATTTCGGGAACCCCTCAAAATACGCGTTAGTTTCGGTAATCACTTCTTCGTTTGAGATGAATCTTTTTTTTTCAACGAGAAAAAGTCACTAGGAGCTAAATCTGGACTATAAGGTGGATGATTAACCAATTCGAAGTGTATTGCACGTAATGTTAGCATCGTATCTAATGCTGTGTGAACCGGTGCGTTGTCTTGAAGAAAGAGCATTTTTTTGTCTTTAAATGTGGTCGTTTTTCCTTGATTGCATCAATCAATTGATCCAATAATGCACGATAATACTTTCCTGTGATTGTGGATCCTTTCTCCAGATAATCGATGAGCAATATTCCGTGTGCATCCCAAAATACAGTGGCCATAACCTTGCCAGCCGATTTCACTGCCTTCGCCTTCTTCGGAGCATTTCCACCAGCTTCCACCCATTGTTTCGATTGATTTTTGGTTTCAGGTGTGTAGTGGTGGACCCACGTTTCATCAACAGTTATTAATCGACGACAAAAATCAGCAGGATTACGTTTCATCATGTCCAAACACCGCTGTGAAGTGGTCTGTCGAACTCTTTTTTGTTCGACACTGAGCAAACGCGGCACCCATCTTGCCGATAGCTTTTTCATATGCAAATGTTCATGCAAAATGTTGAACACACGTTCATATGATATGTTTACCATTTCAACAATCTCACGCAACTTGACTCGGCGATCATTCATAACGATATCGACGATTTTCTTGATATTTTCTTCAGTAACCACCTCTTTTGGCCTTCCTGTTGATGGTATTGTTGCAGTGCTTGTTCGGCCGCGTTTAAATTCAGCAATCTACCATGTAATCTGACTGAGCAGACTCACCGTAATATTTTTCGAGCTTTTCTTTTGTCTCTTTCGCCGTTTTCCCTTTCAAATAATAGTGTTTAATCACGAAATTCGCTTTTTTCCATTTTTCAAGAAACACAAAAGTTGCTTACTTCAAACGACTACAACAAATAAACTAATTGATGAATTTGGGTGAAATTTTAACAGCTGACGTTTGACAGATAGCAATTTCTAAAAAAAAAAGTTTTGGTGTTTGTCCTGCCATCTAGCGCTAGTTAGCTTCAATATCAATCCGCCCTCGTATATATATATACTCGTATATACATATTGGAAATGTCTCCAGGTGTCCCCTTGTATCTATAAAAAATTAATGGTTATAGAGTAGGGTACCATTTGCGGACCACACTGTCTGCGGAGGTGTCCCGATATAAAACCAAAAAAGTAGTGGATAACGATACGGTTAAAACTCCAGGTGGAACCCATTTAGGTGGCAATGTACCCGCCTCGGTGGCAGGGTCACGGAATGTGGAGGGGGACTTCTTAGCACGTATTCTGGAGGAGATTAGTCGGATTATTCCGGTCGTTTCCAATCCAGTATCTTCATGCGGCGACATCGAGGATCCAGAGGATCTGAGTCGCGGAGATGCTTCGGCAGTGTAACGACCTTCCTGTGGTTCTGCGAGTTCGCTGACATGTAACCAGAAGGGGAGACAAAGAAGGACGGGCCAGTCTATGCGCTACAGGGAGAAATTTCGTGGCGGAAATGCCAGCCCTTCTGGGATTTTGTCTTCCAATAGGCCGCGGTCGGTTAAGGTCACTCCAAACAGTATCACCAGGACTTCCTAAGACAAGGCTTCTGCATCCACTTCTGGGAATAGGAGAAAGCGCAGGATGGCTGCGAATAGAAGTGCTGCCACAGTGTGCTCTTCAGTCGGTGAAACGGGAGGCGCTGCAGTCCAACAAGCTACGAGCCTATCCTTTTCGCCGAGGGTGCCTAGTGGAGGTGTTGAAGCTGACACAAGAAGCCCTGAGACTGTAGCAAAAGGTGGTATCTGAACCTCGAAGTGTTCGAGTGCTGCCAAATCAGCAGTTAAGGGGGCACTTGGAGGTGGTTGCAAGAAGTTTCAGCACTTGAAGCTTTCTTCCGGAAATCCAACTGCCTACAAGGGCAAAATCTGCTTCTGTGGCGGTTATAAAGTTGGATGAATGGCCAAGCACATCCGGGGTTTCTGTCGGCTTGCCCTCATATAGGGAGATGGTTATATGCCTGAAACCATGGTTGTGATTGGACGGAGGGGAACGGATCGTAGGAAGGTTGATGCACAAATTAAACTCTGCAGTGCCCATATTAAGAAACGAGTTAACGCCTCGGGTCCAGAGGCAAACGGGGGTGGGTTTGAGACGAAGGACGGAAGCTTATGGGTGAAGTGCTTATCTCTGGCCAACTTCGAATGAATCCGAACAGAGGCTGGAAGGCTTGTTCTGTGTATACAGGGAAGAGAGTAAACCAAGGATGGTTTCAGGATTCAGACCTGAAGACAGACGTTGTGCTTCCGGCTTTACGTGACCAGAACCCAGGCATTGGCACATCGGGCTGGCATATCCTGTTGCACACAAGGGGAAACAACTGAGAAAATAAATAAGGTTCGCCTCATGTTGTGCGACTTGACCAAAAGTATGTGGATGTTCTGTAGTCTGACGGTAACCGCCTTAGCCTGTTCTTTGGGAAGATTACTATCCATGTCTTCCCAAGGTAATAATCTAGGCCCTTTCACTTGTATTACTATAACACAGATTAATTTGCAGCATTACCAAGCCGCAACTGCTCTCCTAAGTAGACAGCTTTCCTGACTGCAGACATTCACTTTTATAACAACTATTCCGGTCCATAGATCCATAAAGGACTTATATGTGGAGTTGTGGAGTTAAAGGGGGTAAAGATCCTATTTTATAAGGGTTTCAGTAGGAAAGGAACCAGTATATTAGTGTCTTCTCAGCTAGAAGTAACCGGGTTAAATCAATTTGGGTACCAAGACCTGGTGGCTGGTACAGTGAGCTACAAAAGTATTCATAGAAAGTTAGACTTTATGATAGCTACTGCTTATTTCGCATATGGGGGCGGGGGCGGAATATGTGTGAGTTTTGTGAGTAAAGACATCTGGGGCTTGTAGTTTGTTGTGATGCTAATCACTAGCATACCATCTGAGGAAGTAGTAAATGCAATTGGCGCTTTCGACCTATGTCGTTTCCTCTGTGCTAAATATTCAAAACAAGGACCGTCAATCTACCTTTATCACAGCTAGAAGGGTAATATGCATTACTGTACCCAACAACTGGGTGAGATGCTCGTTTTTCAACTGGAGGATTCTGAATGAAGAATCATTATCGGACCACAGGTGCAGGTGAGAGGATCTTTTAGCCATTACCCACCAGGAGTAAAATTGAAACGGACTAGTTTAGTTAAGGTTCTTCAAAAGGATCGCTCTCTGGATTTAGGGTCGCATATGAAACCTGATGGTACCTTTACCGAAAACCGGATTGAGACACGTTGGTTACTATTGGAGTCCCACTTCCCTGGAAATCAGGCTACAGTCGCCGCGAATGAAGATGCGATTAGCCATGCGATTGCTTCAGTTGATAACTTCAAGGCGCCCGGTCTAGATGGCATTTATCCAGTCATGCTGAAGGAGAATAGAAAGTTCGTGATTACACCATTGAGAAGAATCTTCACTTCAAGTTTGGTGCTAGCCAAAAGTGGGAAAGGATGATTATGATAGTCCAAGGAATTACAGACCTATTAGAATGAATACATCATTAGTACTTAGTACTGATTACTGGAACGACCGGTTGAGCTTCGTGTGTGAAAATTGTTGTTTAAGCAGCACCCTCTCTGCATTTCACCGCACATATGAAAGTGGAAAATATTGCCAGTCGGCGTGCAAAATCTTGTAAGTAAAATTGAGCATTTCATCAAAAGGAGGAAGTACGCTAGATAGAGGGAGTTTTTGATAATGCTACTTTTGACAGTATGTGCAGCTCTGCACGTGAACATTGTGTAGATAATGTGCTGGAAAATTGGATTCATGCAATGCTAGCAAACTGGGTTACTGTGTTGCGAGGGGAGCGGTATCTGTGGGTATAGTCGGGTGTGAAGAAGGGTTACCCTGAGGGTGGCGTGCTCTCTCCACTACCCTGGTGTAGCCCGCACGTCCTACGCATCTATGGGCTGGGGGAAAATATTGTCTCTCAAGTGGGTTAAATCTGCTCTATCTAGACTACAGAGAACTGTGGGTTGTTGAATCTTCTCGCCGTAGATGTTTTTATACAAAGAGAGGCCCTAAAAGCCATCTGTAGGTTTAAGCACAATAGGCTGTGGGTGGGTGCGCGTTGGAATCTTGAAGATATTTTTGGCACTGACATGAATATTTGTATCCCTTCTACACCCATTGATTCGATGCCCGAGTTACGATGTTGAAATAAAATAACCATTCCACTTCACCATCAGTTTTATAATGAACAAATTATTTTAAAGTACACGTATTTATATCATAAAATATGCTTTTTCTAAAGAAATGAATTTCATGAATTTACATTGAATTTTAGTTGGATGATTATTGTGAATTTAAATTGGTGATTTACAAAGAATTTTATGCTGGATTATTTTAAAGTTAATTTGAATCTAATGTTTTTATTGGGAATTTGAATTGGATGATTTTACAGAGAATTTGATGCTGGATGATTTTAAAGTGAATTTGAATCTAATGTTTTTAATGGGAATATGAATTGGATGATTTTACAGAGAATTTGATGTAGCTGCTGCTGTTGATATTGATATTGTTGTTGTTATTAGTGCGAATGTAACTCCCGCGTATCCTATAATTGAAAAGTGGTACTGTATAAAAATTCCAGAGGCTCATTTATGGTTTGATCCTATAACTGAGCCCAGTAGGCAGTGCTGTCATATCTTCACCGATGGCTCCAAAACAGATATCGGTTTCTGGGGCTATCGCGGAACTCAACGATGTTCGATGCCATTGTCATCCTTCTGTCTTTCAGGCTAAATTGTATGCCATTATAATGACGATGTGGTGGAAAATAGATGGCGTGGCAGTAGTATCTGTGTCTGCAGTCACAGTCAGGCTGCACTAACTCAGCCCCCTTGTCACTTTCAAGTTGGTGCTTTTGTGTAAATCCAGATTGAATTATGTTGGAAAGCATAATCTGTAGCTAACATCGGTTCCAGGATACATGGGTGTTATGGGGAATGAAGTCGCTGACGAACCAACAAATAAGGGATCTGAGACCAGTTTAATGCCCCGGAACCTTTGCTGCCATTAACGCCACTATAGGTGAATGAGTTGTAGATGCACAGAATCGCGAATGGGTGGCCTCAAGAGGCAGCACATGGTCAAAGGCAATGCTCTTCCTGTTATTTCTGATAGAACGTCAAGGTTTGTTCTTTCACTTGATAGGAGAGACTACAGACTTCTAGTAAGATTGATGACAGATCATTTTCCATGGCCTAAGCATATGCAAAAGATAGGCATTGCAGACAGTGCACTTTGCCAGGCCTGCGAAGAGGAAGATGAGACGGCTGACCACACTTTGCGCGTATGCCCCGCTTTCGCTAGAAAGAAGTTCCAGGTATTTGGTAGTGACATTTTAAGTAGTACAAACTTTGGCTGTTTAGAGACACAGGATCTACTAAGGTTTATTAATAAATCTGGCAGAATCAAAGAAAATTTAAATGGTTGACGTTCCATTTATATAGTACAATGGATATCTTGTGGTCTGAGTGGTATATTCGACTAGTTGTTCCGTATATAGTCAATCAGCCTTCGTTACGCAATAAGCGTACAAACTGGCTTCACTTCAAAGAGATTATTTGTTACACTCTGGATATACCGCTCAAATCCCCACGAGATATTGAAGAAGCAGGCGAATATCTAAATAAAATAATTCAAGAAGTCGCATGTAAATAAAATAATTCAAGAAGTCGCAAAGAAAAGCATAGAAATTGAGCTATGAACCTATTTATAAAGAATAAAGATAAGAAATAAAGATAAGAAATTGTGGAAAACTACGAGGCACCCAGGAGAGAAAATGCTTCCAAATGAGGCAGCAAAATAAATCGGACACAAGGTCATAGCAGTCGAAAATGGTGAAATTCAGCACTATTCGTCAAATTTGTCAGCAACAGAAACAAAAAGTTGATGCAACCCACTACTCGGTTGCCTCCCATCAAAACGGTAAATGTTTCTTGGGCAAAAACCGAGAGAGATAAAGCAAAGTCATTTTCCAAAACACTTTCTACCAAACAAATCTACAACGAAATGATGACTACATTCATAAGTTTTTGGAAGCGCCTGGTCAAATGCAATTACCGATTTTGCCTATCAATGTAAGATAAGTTAAGAACTTTATGCTTAAACAGCTGAACATAAAAAAGCACCACGAAAAGAGCTTCCCGATAATGATATAAAATACCTTAACTATTTGTACAATGCATTATTGAGGTATTACAATTTCCCTAGCCAATATAAAGTCGTTGTAATAACTCTAAATCCAAAGCGTGAAAAGCCGGAATTATAGCAATATGCCACCACCGAACAGGTACACTAAGCTTATCACACTGTAGATACTCGTATGCTCTCGAATAGGGTCAATTATGTACAGCAACATTCCTTGATATCACATAAGCGTTCGATAAAGTTTGGTACCCTGGTATACTGTTTAAACTAAAGAAGTCACTGCCTCAAGCAAATTTTGATATTTTGAAATTGTATCCTGAAGAGCGCCCTTTCAGAGTGAAAATAAAGTCAGAAACTATCACAATTTTAACAACTCCTGCAGGGTACCGTATTAGGTCTTATGCTTCAAAGTATTTCTACAGTAGATCAACCCTAACAGAGAATACTAAAATAGCAACATATGCTGATGGCACCGCTATAATGGCTACAAACACCAATATTTTAACTGCTGCAAACCAATTACAAAAATATCTTTACAAACTTCAAATTTTGATTAAAAAATGGTTCAGAAAGTCCACACTACAAAATTAACACAAGTAACTTTCACTTTGAAAAGGAGTTCCTGCCCACATAAGATTTTAAATAGTCGTCTATTCCTCAACCAGAAGCTATTAAATATCTTACAACAAGCTTCGAAGAGTCCACGGTGCCTAGATGAGACCACCCACCCTCACCCCAAAAAAGCTAAAAAGCGCGGTGTAGTCATTACGAAGTCCTTTAGCGAAATGCTGAAAGTTCATCAGGTAATGCTGGTCGTAGACCACAGCGACCGTGACGGCATATTTTCCATGAGCACTGGAAAAATGTACAGGTCATCCTCTCAAATATCTACCTCCAGTTGCTTAACGAATATCCAGGCAGTTTTTCTTCCTTTGACGCCAGCGGTTGCGATCAGTGCCATGTGAAGCTGGTCGCTTGTGAAGTAAAGAGATCAGTGAACCTTTATAAAATTGACATCTCCAGGATTGGGTAGGCATGGTCCGGTGCAAATATTGAAGACGTACCCCCAATAGGCCTAGAGCGTGAGCAGGGATTCCAGCCGATACATCTCAACTAGGGGCTATCCAGGAGATATTTAAATTGATCAACCAGGACCTACCAACTAGAAATTGGAAGGCTACCAAAACAGAGGAACCAAGAGGGGATTCCAGGTCAGTAACCCTTGTGGTGAACGCCGAATCTCTGGCTACTCTGGCTGAATCCAAATGGGTCGTGTCCTATGGTTTCTCATCCGCAAGCCTTAGGGTCTCCAAGAAATACGGGCCACTGTGTGGCCCAGATCAAGAGGGAACGAAACCTAAAAGGGTAGCTTCTGATTCTACTTCTTTTGTTGACTCCGCCATGCACCCGAAACGCAGTGACTCTGGTCAACTATGGGGGGCTTGGGGTAACCAGCCACAATTAGGAGGATGCCCTTCTAGAATCAGAAACGAACGAGCCTGATGTTAACGTAAACGTGGTGGAGGTGGCCAGTGCTAAAATTAGTAGAGATGCTTCGAATAATGCATATTAACCTCCGTCACTCGAATGCTGCTTCTGCCAGCCTTCAGCTCCATCTTGCAGCGGAGTTTTCGTTGTACCGATGCAAGAACCGCGGACTTAGTTTGCGGTCACGGAACTAATAGTTACAGTTTGCTCTATACTGAAAGTGAAGGAAGACCCAGAGCTGGCATCCTCATAAAGAAGAACATTAGCTCATTTATTCTCCCCAATTACAGCAACAAGGTTTTGACGGATGTCTGCTTGGAAACTGGCAAAAGACGATACTGGCTGGCCACGGGCTATATGGCGCCCGACAATGAAATCCACAACCTCCAAAAGTGTCGAGAAAATGGCTACAGATAGTCCAGATGAAAAACGCTTTTGTGGAGCAGGAAGTAAGTGGTTGAAATATTTCCTCAAAAAGGGAGTCAGCTTTGACATAACAAAGTCTAAGGCGAAGCAACCGATAAATCGAGAAGAACCAGGTACTTTGAAGCAACCGCGATCATCAGACAAAACTCCTCCAGAAGCAGCTGATCGCAAACGGCTGCGGGACAGTACAAGTGGAAGACACAAAACGCTGCCCAACAAGACAAAAGGGTACAGTAAACCGTCATTCAAAGTTACTTTAAAATGTATCCGAATCGCGGACAAAGAACTATCCTAATACAGTCATAACCACGAAATAGTTAGATCTTATACATGAAGATCTGTTGACCAAAGAGCGAATGGGAGTGAAGGTGAAACATCGCCTCAATTTCTGGGATGCACATTTAAAGCGTGTGTTATGTCTCTACTCTACAGCAACGACAAAACGGCAGAGTGGGCAAACCAGATGGCACTAACAGTAACACCATGGGAGAATGCATCACTATGGGCTATTAAGGATGGTAAAATACTGCATCCAAAAGTCTTGGTAGTCTACTACCCCAATGCAGCGACGACGGAAACTGAGACCATCCTATCGTTTGTCTGCGCCTAAAAAATAAAGAAAATTGTTTTAAGTTAGTACTAGCGGTTGTCTAAAAGTCAGCTGAAAAATGGTTAGAGGTCTCATCTTCTACAAATTCGGCCAAGTGGACCAGATGGATGGAGGTCTCATCTTCTTCAAATTCGGCCAAGTGCAACTCAAGGTGCAGATGGATGGAGAGAAGGAGAAAGATGCTGGAAACGATTCAGTGGCAGGCACTGCTGTGGAAATGAATGCTAAGGAAGGCGCTGCGGTGCCTGCCAGCACCACAAACTTCGGAACAAAAATATGTTGTGTACCCACAAATGCTGCAAGCGCTAAATTCGATAGGAGGTTTCCATGGGTACCTCACTAATAGGGCTAACCCACGAGCCCTAGGCCAGCCTGGGTAAAGTATGCGATTTGACAAACAAAACGGTAACTTGGTCTATGATGTAAAAGCCGACTGACCAAAACCGGCGATATTAATAGACAAAAATATAGTTTCTTCAAATTTCCGGTTTCATGAATGACGGCACAGTAGCCACACTAACGGGGGTATGTAAGGAGGCTGTTATCGCCTCGGCCAACTTCCAGGGTAAACATCAAACAGCTCCTACAAACGCATTGATGCGTCTGGTTGATTGGTGCAACGGCACGAACATACACCTCATCCTTGGCTGTGATGCAAATTCACACAAGATCGTCTGGGGGAGCTCCGACACAAACAAAAGTGGTGAGTTTATTTTAGAATACATAATTACTAATAACCTAGCCATAGCTAACACCGGGAACAGCCCCACCTTTCTAAACGATATAAGATAGGAGGTTTTAGACCTCACCCTAACTTTGCTGAATATATTCGGAATAATCAGAGATTGGAGAGTTTCGCAGGAATCATCCTTCTCTAATCACAAACACATTCTGTTTGAGGTTGTAATTGAACAAAATACAACCTGAGCTAACTATATGGAAAACCTATAAAATGAGTTGAAACGGTTCAATAAAGAAATGATAGATACGGCTGATCCTGAGGAAGCAGTTGAAATAGCAGCGACTGCAATAATAACGCCACTTTACAATAGCTGTTCCCTAAACATGGAACGTAGAAAAAACAAAGTTACTTGGTTTTTTTTTTTTAAACTCCAGTTTTATTTGCATTCTACCCCTTGGGGCAATAATCAAATTAAATAACAATATTAAACAACTACATAAATCAATACACAAAGTAATTTTTTAAATATTTATATAAATAAACATGAGGAAGAGGAGCCAGTGCTAATCTCCAATAAGGTTAGTTCAGAACTATTGCATTAGAAAATTATTATCTTAAATTGAGTGGTGTTGCTCGCTTCAGTCGCCGTGTTGTGCCTGTCCTCTCCAGAAGATTTGAAGCTAGTATATGAGGATGCTTACTTAGTCGTTCCCGGTATTAAATGCTGTATCTTGATATTTCCTCATCGACACTAGGGATGTTTAAGTCGTGACGTATTATATAATTCCTGACGAACCATGGAGTCTTTACTATCATGCGTAATACTTTTGATTGGTTTCAGTGGTTCAATGATTTTTATATTATTTTTTGCCGCTGAACCCCATAGCTGTATAACATATGTCCATATGGGTTTTAGGATTGTGTTATAAACGAGCAGTTTATTGTCAAGCGATAACTGGGATTTATATCCCAAGAGCCAATATAAGGAAGTAAGCTTTATTCCAAGTTGTTTTCTCTTCGTAAGAATATGCTTCTGCTATGTCAGACGTCGATCAAGACGTAGCCCTAAATATTTAACGTTTTCGGATTGGGGCAGTTGACAATCATTTAATATTACTGAAGGACAAGTCTTCTGTTTTAAGCTAAAGGTTACTTGCACAGACTTAGTTGCATTCACCTTAATCCTCCATTTATTTTGCCAGATTTGGAGCTTATCCAAGCTTTCTTGGAGATAATTTGTAGCAATTATGTTGTTGCTGCTTGTAGCCACTATGACTGTATAATCCGCGTAGGTTGCGATTTTTGTATTCTCCGTCAGTGGAAGGTCAGCCGTGTATATAGTGTAGAGCACAGGACCTAGAACACTGCCTTATGGTACACCCGCCTTTATAGAGAACAGTTCAGTGACTTCTTCATTGGCCTTTACTCTGAAATGCGGCTCTTCCAGATATGATCTTAAGATATCATAAAACGTCTGAGGTAGTAACTTTTTCTATTTAAATAGTAAGCCAGGGTGCCATACTTTATCGAACGCCTCTGTTATATCTAGGAAAGCAGTTGTACAATAACGGTTTTTCTCAAGAGCGTTTCTTAGTATGCTGTACACTCGGTTCACTTGTTCTGTTCTGGCATGGTGTTCCCTAAATCCAAATTGATGATTGGGTATTATCTCCTTTTTGAGCAGAATTGGCTTAAGTTTGTTTAAATGGAGCTTTTGAAACATTTTGGAAACAATTGGGAAAAGTCTAATTGGTCTATAAGAAGTGACTTCCTCCAAGGGCTTCCCGGGTTTTGGGATGACAATACTTTCGGCCACTTTCCATTGACGCGGTAAATATCCACATCTGATTATTGCATTGAAGAGTTAGGTAAGGTATTTTATAACTTTATTTGGTAGTTCCTTTAATATTTTACCTGTTATCAGGTCGTAGCCCGGTGCCTTTTTCACATTCAGTGTTTTGTGCACAGCGTTATTTATTTCCTTTTTTGTAAAGGGCGTGATAATTTACTCTAATTGTCCTGGACTATTGAGAAGATTAAATATCTCCTCTTAATCGTGCTGTGAAGTTGGTGGAAACGGCTTAAAGACCCCAGTAAGGTCTTTAGCAAATGTAATTGCTTTCTCCTTATCAGTTTTTGCCTAGGAGCCATTTGCGCTTTTGATAGGAGGAGCACGGGTGCTGGGTTGCTTCAGCTTTTTTGTCGACTTCCAAAGTGAGTAATCTGTGGTCTCTTTTGCTGATAAAGTGGACAAGTAGTGCTGTATTTCTTCATTTTGCTTCTGCGCCAAGTACCGCCTAAGGTTTTTAGTAGCTCTATTCAAATTATTTTTGTCTTTCGGATGCCTGGTACTTTGCCACGCCCTTCTTACTTTGCGTTTTTTTTTATCAATTGTCTCTCTAATACCGGGATGGGAAGGATGCTTGTTCAGTTGATTTTTAGAGTCCGGAATAGAGTTCCATGCAGCGTATTGGACAGTTTTGTGAAAATTTTCAACGGCAAACTCAATATCCTCAGCACACTTCAGACAAATATTGAGGGGCAGAATGTCATCTACAATTTCCTTGAAATGCAACCAGTTTGTTTGATTCGTATGTAGTGTGAGTGCTTTTATTAGGCATTCTACCTTCAAGTTCAGTGTTGCAATAATGGGAGAGTGGTCTGATGACAGATCCAGCGACGGGGATATCTCAACACAGCTTCTGAGAACAGCTTTCATCACGCAGAAGCCAATGACATCTTGAATTTTGTTCCTATCAGATGGCCAGTATGTGGGTTGACCTGTTGATACGTGTGTAAGGTTGTGGTCTTGCATTGTTTCTAGTAGCTCTCTTCCTTTCGGATTGATTGTCCGAGAACCCCAAATTAGGTGTTTAGCGTTGTAATCACCACCAACTAAAAATCGTACACCCAGTGTTTGAAAAAAATGGTAATATTGCTCTTTTTTAATGGAATACATCGGAGCGCAATACACTGATGTTATGGTTAGCAGTCCATATTGGTCCTGTATTGTTATGCTTGTTGCTTGATTGTGAGATTTTTCATTATTGTCTTGTACTGTGTGTTTTATTTTGTTTTTAATGATGATAGCAGTACCACCGCGGGCTGTGCCGGCTGGATGATTTGTGTGATATATGTTGTACAGATTTATTTTTAAGAATATTTTGATTGTGAAGTGTGTCTCAGATATTAGCATTATGTCAATGTTGTTCTGTTCCATAAATGTTTTACTTCATTATTATAACGAGAAAGCCTACTCTTTAATGCAGTCATGTCATTTGATCGTTGTGGGGCGAATTGATTTTCACTTTGCTGGTTTAGAGTTTGCTCTTGTTGCGTGCTCTGTTTGGCGATTTGCGCATATGTGCAACCTGGTTGGCTTTCGGAATCTGGGGCCTTGTTAAAATTTGTGTTTTCAAACACTTTCTGCCTTAGCGAGGGGAATGTTTTTTGCTGTTATTCTTTGTACACATTACAGCCTTTGTAATTAGCCGGGTGGTTTCCTCCGCATAGCACACATTTCACCTCCTGTGATTTTTCTTTACTAGGGCAGTCTGACGTTGCATGATTTCCAACGCATTTAACGCATACGTCTGACATTTTGTGCACTGAGCTATTTCTCTTTTTTTATTTGGTGGTTCGAATTTTATATTTGTGTGCATAATTGCTTCAACTTTATAAATGTCTGTATTATTTTTGTTTTGTTTTAAGTTGACATAAAACATCAACAACGGATGCTTTGTAATTCTTTGTTTTATATTTGAAACGTTTATAACATCGAATCCCAACCTAGTTATTTCCTCTTTTATTTCTTCTGTTGATATTGTGTGGTGTAGCCCTTTTAATACTACGCTAAAGTCTTTTTCCTGTTTGGGTTTATATGTATGAAATCCTGTGTTCTTTTCAGCCAGAGCTTTTGTAATAGTTTTGTACTCTTCTCCTGACTTTGGTTGAATTTTAACCTCGCTATCTTTGAGGAATTTGAGCTGGTATTCATTATTGGCAATGTTTTTTAGCAGATCTAGTAACGGTTGAGCACTATTTACTCCAGAGACGTAGATTGGAGGAGATTTCGGGAATCTTTGGCCCCTTTCTTGTGGACTGGTACCGTCGATTTCATCTTCTGCTAGTATCGCGAATCTATTTGAACTAGTTGGCAAATCAAGCCAGTAGTCCCCTAGTTTTGACATTTTTCGTTTATTTTGTGTTGTGTTTTCTGGGCTTGATCTAGCGCGTTTAGGGGTTTGGTTTGTTTTCACTACAAAAATTTGTACACGACATTTAGATTGTGGATCGGATTGAATATTTCCTACTGGGTGTTTTATTGTGAGTGAATCAATATATTTATCTGATGAGTGGGTTATTGTTCTTGACTGAATTTTAGGAGTAAGTACACGGCTTTTATATCCTGATTCATTTTGTGTATTTCCTAGTGAGTGCTTAATTGTGAGTGTGTTAATGCTGTTATGTGTTGAACGGGCAATTGCTGCTGAGCAAGATTCAGTAATTAGAGGTGGAGCCGAAGCTGTAGTGAGTTTGCTTGCACATATTGAATTTGTGTACGAAACGGTTGTATTTGTTGTTGCATTTGATGAGGAGCTAGAATTGTAATTATTTTGTTAGTGGACGTTAGGGCATCGGAGAATTTGTTTGGGGAGGACAGGGCACCTTGCATATTTATACCATCAACCTTTTGATTTTTTTGTGGAGAAGATCGCTCTCTGAGAGTGTCCGGCATAGATGGACCGATTGGCTATCATAGGGAACGCACTCATAGGAGAGCCGTCTCTTTGATTTTCCATAACTGTCTCATTTTTTTGTGTATTCCTACACTCGCTCTGTGGCGAACGTAAAACACTCATTTTGGAGCACTTACCGCTTGATATATACGAGTATGTATGTTTATGTTTATTGTTATTGTTTGTTTTGTGGCAATTTTGTTTTAACTTTTTATCACTATTTGTTTTTAATAGATGGCAGACTGCAACCACCACTAAACACTGTTTATCAAAAAATGCCAATTAAGTTACCTGGTGGAATTATAGGATAGCGTCGTTACGGAAAATAGTCCTTAAAAAATTCAACAAGTGAAAAAGGGTAAAATCCTGGGAGCAATATCACGTCTCTTTAATAAACTACAACAATGAGTTCAGGAAGTCCAAAAGGAAACCTTGGATGATCTTTTGCGAAAATCTAATGAATGTACCGGCAACAGCCACAATCCACAAAATTCTCTCAAACTCTAATTCAGCAAATATTGGTATTCTAAAATATCCAAGTACAGCTACAACAACGGTTGCAGAAACAGTAGAGCTTTTAATGAGAACTCACTTCCAGGCGATGGCATCTCTCAAAGGTTCTACACAATCCACCTTGCATCTATAATCAACGATATAATAACATTTGAAAATGGGCACTAGACTCATTCAAATTTAATAAATTACCTGATTGGGATCAAATATTTCCGGCCGGAAACAGAACAATCAACCTAAAACGCATAATGGTGAAGGTACTCAAAGCCTGCCGGAATTTTTGCAACATCCCTAAAATATAGAGGGAGAGGTAAAACTAATATTCATATCAAAGGGTGGCAATAAACCTCAAAATTAACCGAAATAAAAAGAAACCATCAGTGTATCACCATATCTACTTAAAACAAAGGAGAAGCTCATAGATCACCATATAAGAACGGATCTGCTGAAAAGAAGTCCACTACATAAAATGCAAGTTGCATACCAAAAAAGAAAATCTACCATAACAGCTATACATTTGCTGGTAACAAAGTGTCATGGAGACGAAAGAAATATCCCTGTGTGCCTTCATGGACATAGAGGGAGCTTTCGACATTGCTAGCTTTAAATCAATGGAACGTGTCTTAAACAAAATAGGAGCAAGCTCATTGATAATAAATTGGATTTACCACATGTTGCAAAACAGAGTGATAACAGATGAACTTGGTAATGTTTCGATCATTGTAAATACAGTCAAAGGATATCCGCAAGGAGGTGTATTATCTCCACTAATGACAGAGGTTATGCTGATGACATAACGGTCTTCATAAACGGCAAATATGAGAATACATCTATGGAGAGCATGATACTCTAAAAATTACCTGCGAAAGGTGTGAAAGGGAAAGGTTGCCTATAAACCGCACCAAAGGCATAATTTTCTACACAAAAATACGCATATGCATATCTCATTATGCATAAATGCAACAATATTTGACGCCGAATTGTTTGCAATAAATTCTGCAATACAACAACTATTAGACCGCAATGCGTAAAGAATAAAAATATATATTCTATCCGATACCAAAGTGGTACTTAGACCCCTAAACAACCACAAATTTATGTTCAAATATATTCTTGAATGCCACAACAATCTAAACCTACTAATAACACATATAAAAGGTAAAACTTTTATGGGCGCCTGGACACAAAGGCTCTAAAGGTAATAAGTCCGCGGATGTACAAGCCTGAAAAGGGGCGGACGAACTTTTTATAGGGCCAAGGCCGTTATATGTGTTCACAAGAAACGATATTCGAAGCATTATCTCAGAAAAAACCAGACCAGAAGCAAAAACTTACTGGGATAACCTGGAAGGACTTCGTCACTCCAAAAATTCCTACACTTTGATGCAAAAATTGGGACAGAAGCCCTTTAAATAGAAGCGATCCACGCATCTTATGTGGTGCTCTTACTAACCACTACAAATGTGAATATCACATGGCCAACATGGGTCTATCAAATACTGAAACATGATGCTTCTGCAGTGAAGAGGCTCAAACAATGGAGCACCTACTTGCCTACTGTCCAGCGCTAACAAGAGTAGAGCAAAACTGTTAAATAACTAGAAATTGGAAGAGGAGGACCTCCAAGCCCTATAGTTAAAGGGAATTGTTACATTCGCAAACATAATAACAACATTTAACTTACATACGGGTACACAAGAAATCTACATGCTGGTGGCAGTGCTGAAGGATGAGAGCAACTCACACACTACTCACATCATCATCATTAGAATCGTCAAAGGACATCTCAGGATGGCACAAAGAGATTTTCTGCGGTGACTTACAATATATTTCTGGCTAGGCTACGGAAGATCCTATCGACTGCTCCAATCGTACTTGGTTACCTAAGGAGGGTGGACGGATCATGGAAATCAAATAGTAATGATACTTTAAACTATATTTAGAGACCCACTTTTCTGGATGCTGGAGCACCATTCCGCGGGAAACGAGGTCCCACGCAAGAGTAGTTGAGTTCAACTCAAATATAATCGCGAAGTCTAAATTGAAATGGGCCAAACCCTACAAATCATCTGCACCAGATGGTGTAACTGCGAAACTTGATGCACTCATGCTCATCATTCTTCAAAATCCATCCAAGACTAAGCTGGTGCTCTTCACTAGGAAGTATGAAATTCTTAAAATGTGTGTATCTGGGTTAAATCCTGGATAGGAAGTTTAACTGGAAGACTGAAATATGTGAGCGCATTAAGAAGGCCCAAGTTCTCTTGCAAAATAGTCCTAGGAAATAAATGAGGGTTACAACCAATGGTAGCCTACTGGATATATACAGCTATGGTACGAACATTCCTTTTTCGTTTGGTAGACGGCCCGAAGCAAGGGTACATAAGAGTCCATCAAGCACCTATAATGTACGTATCCAGCGGTGTCCAAAAGGAGGCACACTTTCCTGGTTGACTACTTTGAGAGATATTCCAAATAAGAGAACAAACCCCATCAATTGCTTCATAAAAATTCCAAATGGGTGGACCTTTGAAAGGGATTCGCACTTGTGTTTCATGCGGTAGGGGTCAAAAATTGTAAATGGTCAATAATTGTCTAAGTTCTGGCGACCGTTAAACCTATCTACTTGTAATCTCTTAGAGGTGTTTTTTTGGTTATATTGTGATGATTTTATTTGTGTTTGGTATTTTCGTCGATGTGGAGTATTTTGGCTGAGGTTCGATTCAGATATACTACGATGGTCACCGGAAGCCTCTAAGCTATGCAAATAATAACGTCACGTATTAACGAATTGGTACTGGTCTCCTTGGAGATTTAGACCACGAAAGCGAGGATGAATATGCTATACTACTCTGTCCGGTGAATATCGCAGGTGCAAGTTCCGCTAGCAGGAAAGGGCCTTGAAGCCGGAAATGCGATAGAAAACCAGAGAGGTGATGAAGGCTAAGACCACATAAAAAGCAGCGGTAAAATTTTGTGGTCGTCTGACGGACAAGTCCAACCTCACGAAACAAGAGATGGCGAAGTTGCCTAGGGCCAAAGGCACTGTGGAAAAAGGCCAGGTGCACTTTGGAAGTTTGCTAATTTGTACACCCTCCGATGCGAAGTTCGCACGTCGGATCGACGAAGGTGTAGTAAGCTAACGTCCGCGGTAGGCTGTCAGAGCCGCAGGTAACTCAAGGGAACTAACATGTACTTATGTACATGCCGTAATTGAGTTTCTGATCGAAGTCTGATCTATCACCTCCACGTTTTTTTTTTTATCTCCTTATTTCCGATTATTTCATACATTTGTCACCATTATATTGACACCTAGTACATGATTTGACAATTTGTTTAGAAATTAATATAAAAAACACATTTTGGCCAGTGCCAAGAGGTGATACAACAAAAATTATTTACATTAATTATAATAATTCACTATAATTATATTATAACAATTTATGATCAAAATTATGTTTATAATAATTATTTACATTTACATTTATATTACTATTACTAATATGTGTAGTCTGGATTTCCTAGTTCAGTAGGTCGTTTGGTCGAGTTCTCTTTAAACAGCGCATGGTGGTTTCTTCTAGATGTAGCAACTCGTTTATTTCTTCGTTATTATGCCCATGCAGTGTATCGTAGTGTTTTGTGGATACCTTTTTTATTTCTTCGTTAATTCTTGTCATATTTAGTTTGCGGTGTATATCTTCATTTGTTGTGTACCAACCAGACTTTATGATAACTCTTAATATTCTAGATTGCTGGCTTTGAATTTTTTATATGTGTGACCGCTTTGCCGTTCCCCATACTTGGAGTCCGTACGTCCAAATTGGCTTTATTACACACTTGTATAGCAGCAACTTGTTGTTAATTGTGAGTTTAGATTGCTTACCCATTAACCTATATAGTTGCCTACATTTTTGTTTTATTTGTTTCGTTTTTTGTTTGATGTGGTAGTGCCAATTTAGCTTTGAGTCCATGTGTATACCAAGGTATTTAGTAGTAGACCCTATTTTTATATCTTTATTGTTTATTTTAATAGGTATTGGGTTAAATTTTGTTTTAGTTGTAAAAATTATTTGTACAGTCTTATCTTCATTAATTTTCAAGCACCATTTATCAAACCATTCCTTAACATTCTCTGTGTATATCTGCAGATTTGCAGTCGCAGTATTTAGATTTTTCTCAGATGCTAAGAGGATTGTGTCGTCAGCAAAGGTAGCAATTGTGGTATTCAGCTCTTTTGGAAGTGGTATATCTGAGGTAAATATGACATATAGCAGTGGTCCTAAAACACTCCCTTGAGGAACTCCAGCTCTTGTAAGATGAATAGACGAACACTCTTCATTATATTTGACGTAAAAGTAACGATCACTAAGATACCTTTCAGCAATCAAATAGTAGTCAAGTGGAAGCATCGTCTTCAGTTTATGCAGCAGTCCTTTATGCCATACTTTGTCAAATGCTTTTGCAACGTCTAAGAATACAGCAACGCAGTACCGCTTATATTTTATGTCTGTTTCAATTTTGTTTGTTATACGGTGTATCTTTTGAATTGTTGAATGCCGTTTTCTGAAGCCGAATTGATGATTTGGTATAATGTTTTTATTGTCAAGGATCTGGCTAAGTCTATCATGTAATAGTTTTTCAGCAACTTTAGAGATTATGGGAATTAGGCTAATTGGTCTATACGACGAAGCAGTTGTAGCATCTTTTCCCTGCTTCGGTAGTGCAATAATTTCAGCAACTTTCCATACTTTGGGAAAAAATTGTAGTCGGAACATTGAGTTGATAACATTCCCTAAGTAGTAATAACCTATAGTAGGTAGCTCATCGAGAGCTTTTCCTGTCAACATATCGTATCCTGGTGCTTTTTTGTGGTTTATTCGTTTTTTAATGCAATTAATTATTTCTGTTGTGTTTGTTTTCTTAATTTTGGTTGTAATGTCTATATTTAAGTCATTGCGTGTTTCAATATATTTATCTTCGCACATTTGATAGGACTTTTTCAAAGTATTTAGCCAATGAAGTTGCTTTTTCTTCATAGGTAGTAGCCCATGAGTTGTCATTTTTCCGTAGTGGTGGCTGATACCTTATCTGAGTTTTTAATTTCTTTGTGCATTTCCAAAATGAGTAGTTTTTAGGTAATTTTCAACTTCTTTATTTTGTCTTTTAGTTAATATTTTCTTGAGTTTTTTGCAGGCTATATTTAAATTGTGTTTATCCTCAGGCGATCAAGTTAGCTGCCACCTCTTTCTCAGCTTTCTCTTCTCAATAATTTGCTTTCTTATGAAAATATCCGTTGTAGGTTTATTTCTTCTAAATTTATGCTGTTGGCTTGATTTGATTCCTGCCTCTAGGACCACATCGTTGAAGCGAATACTGGCACGTTCAATGTCTAATTGTGTTTTCAGTGTGATAGACATCTTCAGTTGATTTTCAATATGCTGTCTATACTCATTCCAGTTTGTTTTGTGGTTAAAAATCTTAGCTATTGGTTCTATGGGTTTGATGTCAGTTGTGTAGTCAAGTATTATCGGAGAGTGGTCGGAAGAAAGTTCAAACCAAGCTTTAATTTTTAATTGGTTACATTTTATATTTTTTGTTATACTGAAGTCGATTAGATCTGGTATCTTCTTCCTATCTGTTGGCCAGTATGTGGGTCCACCTGAGCTTAAAAATCTGCAGTTATTTTTGTTTATAGCATTAATCAGATTTCGTCCTTTTTTATTAGTTAGCCTAGATCCCCAGTCAGTGTGTTTTGCATTCAGATCTCCAGCTGCAATGAATCTTACGCCAAGCGTCTTTATGTAGTCATCATATTGATCCGTCGTTATTAGGTATCTGGGGGGACAGTAAACTGAGGAAATGAGTATTGTCCCACTTGTATCCTCAATTTGCACAGTAGTGGTTTGAATATGAGGTGTTGCATATGGTTGCCGTTCAGTATGTTTTAATAGTGAATTTATTATAATAGCTGTTCCACCACGAGCTTTACCATCAGGATGATTTGTCACATAAATTTTATATCCAGGAAATACTAAAAAGCTTTTGTTCGTAAAATGTGTTTCTGAAACTAGAGCTATATCAATTTTCTTGTCAGACAAAAATTGCTTCAACTCAAGAAAATGTTTTGTTAGGCCATTTGCATTCCAGGCTACAATTATTAAACTATTACTTTTGTGCATTTAAGCTTGTTAGTAACATTGTAATGATATTCATCATATTAGTCATTTGAGTGATTAGGGACTTCACCATGTCTTTAAGTTCATTAATATCACTATCGTGTGAATCTGTTGTATTTTGTTCAGTTTAATTTGGATTTGACGACCCTGCAATGTCGGCATAGCTTACGCCTGTTTTAACTGCTGATCTATCCATATTTTTGGTCTGTTATAATAATGGATCCTTTCGGCGTAAAGATGGAAACCTTTGAATTTTTATGGCTTTGTATATTTCACAGCCTTTGTAGTTTGCAGTATGATTTCCGCCACATAGGGCACATTCAATTTCAGCTGCGTTGGTTATTTTTTTTTTTACATTCACTTGTTAGATGCTTTCCAGCGCATTTCACACATACTGGATTCCTTGTACAGTAGTTTTTTGTATGTCCGTATTTTTGGCATTTAGTGCATTGCGCGGCTTCTCTTTTATGATGAGGTGCCTCAAAAACTACTATGCAATGCATTAATTTGTTAATGCTATAAATATCTTTATTGTCAGTATTTGTTTCCAGTTCTATGCTAAACAGTGGTAGTGGTTTTTTTGTTGTCCGTTGAGTTATGTTAGTTATGTTTAAAACTTTGTGACCGCTTTCACCAAGCTTATTTTTAATTTCTTCTTGGTCTGCGGAGGGGTGCATATTGCGAAGAATGACTTTGAAACCCCTTTCAGTTTTGGCTTTAAATGTGTACAGCTTCGTAGCTTTTTGCTTTAGCATTTGGAATATTTTTGTGTATGTTTCCGAGTCATTCGATTAAACTCGTACTTCATTGTTTGTTAATATTTTAAATATGAAGTTACTGTCTGCAACAGCGGTAAGCGCATTTTTAACGTCTTTATGCATTCTTGTACGTATATAGGGGGTGGTTTGTTTAAACTTTTTTTTCGGACTAGTTGTTTTTTCTTTTTCGGACTCATTTTGATCAACTTGTCCACTGTGCGAGGGTTCAGCAAGTTCGTCATCATCAACGGTCAAAGCAGCAAATCTGTTTTTTCTTTCTGAAGTAGTATCGCTCAACCAGTAGTTTGATAACTTACTTTGGCTTGGGTTTTTTGCTATTTTTTGCTTTTTGTTAGTGTTGGGCGTCCTTTTCGCTTTATCTGTCGTGGGTGAGGTTCGCGCTCTCTTTGGTAGCGATTGCAGTTCACTTACCTGCACGCCTTTAGGTGGAATTTGCACATAGGCAGGAAGAACATGTTGATGTCGCAGTTGTAGTCGAGAATGTAGTTGTTATACCGTACGTAGAGAAGGCAGATGTTGTTGCTGACGATTTTGTTGTGGTTGTCGCACAATCCACTGCTATACTGGAGCAGGACATTATTGGAGGTTTGCCATATGCACTCCACGAAGAGCGAACATTAGTGTTAATAGGTTCTTCTGACTCGCTCATAGATCTCGTTCTCTCCCACGGGGAGAGCGCTGCACACTCATGGCGATTACTGACTATACTTTGTTTTTAGTGTTTAAAAAAATTGTATTTATTATTATTTTTGCTATATTTTAATCTTATTTACGAATGTATGTAAAATATCACGAAAAACAAAATTTTTTTGGTGTGGTAACTCTAATCACTTATTATGGCCAGAGTCCACTGTGGCAACACCACACACAACCGGGATTATTTTATTTGTTGTCTCTTTCAACTTTTAAATCATATATGTATATAACTGTTGCTTTGTTTGTTTGATTGTTTATTTAACACTTTTAATAAACTTCAAATTAGTTATTAGTGTTGTGGAGAGCCTGGTAGCTTGCTGATTCCATTTTTTGTTTGTTTAATCTTTTTAATGATTAATTTGAAACACTTTTGGTTTAATAAACAAAGAAAGCTTAAGTCTACACACAAGTATATTATATATTATATATTAAGAAAAACAAAAAGAATTCAATATTTTCACACTAGTAAAATATGCTTAATTTATGAAAGACACACTATATTTTTTTTAATGACGACCTATTCCCGTCGCTTCCCATCCTGATGCACCCCTCAGTGTAAGAGGTGGTGATGTCGCCGGTGGCACCGGGAGCAACCCGGCTGTTCGCAGCTGTGGGTGAAATGTTTCACACCCAGGCACACGAAGCAAAGTTTTCGGCTCGCGACCGCCTCTCTCCTGCGTCGCGATGATAACTGCAGGAACGCCCGGCATACTGCGATGGTGTGCCCCCAGCGCTTACACATCTCGCACGGGCGTTTTGGAGCCGCTTCCGGGTGCAAGGCTGCCGTTGCTGAGGATGTTGTTGGAGATGCCGCAGCCACCACTGGGGCGCGGGATGTCGCAGCCACCACTGGGGCGCGGGATGTCGTAGGCACCACTGGGGCGCGGGACATCGGACGTGAAGCACGTGGTGCAACGCTCCCTGGCGTGGACCCCTGATTGGGAAGGCGGCGGACGCTCATCGGCCCCGTCGATAGCGAATGCGCTGCAGGTGGTGCAGACCGGGCTCGGGTGCGCGATGGCGTAACTGCCGCTGTGGTGCTGGATGCTGTCGTGGCATCGTGGGCGCGAGACGGCGCCGCTGCCCCCAGATTGTGAGACGTTGTCGACCCCTGTAGCATCACGGGGGCAGGGAACACCAACTGTACCCTCGGAGTACACGCGAGGCACGGCCCGATATAACGTCTTCCACGCCAGTCAGATCGGCACGATGGGAAGGTCTGTGGAAAATCAAATTTTATAATTAGTCCTGGGCTTACGAGAAGGCTAATAATAAAGTTAGGATGCTAATAGTAGGAGAAGTAACGGCTTCAAGACTACGTAGAGTACTACAATTTTATCCCGTGGCATAGCCAGGTGAGATCTACTGCTACCGTTTTACGAGGAAGACTAAGGATTCCATGGAAGAACCGAGGTATATATACAAAAAGGAAAGGCTACGAACTAGAGGCTACAATGAATGGGACTAGCTACGGAAACGGCCAAAAGACTGGATGCCGGGATTACTCAGCCTGCACTCCCGCTCGAGGGAGTAGAACCATCTTGGTGACGGGCCTTGTAACGATTCCGCGTGCTGTCCGCACTTTCGCGACTCGCACTCTACCGTCTGAGTCCGGGTGGACCTCAGGGATCCTTCCCAATCGCCATTCGTTGGGTGGAACGTGGTCATCCTGCAGTACCATCAGATCTCCGTTAGCTGCATTTTCCTGGATGGTCTTCCACTTTGTCCTGCGGTGGCACTCCAAAAGATACTCATGTTTCCAACGTACTGAGAACTGTTGGGACAGAACTTGAAGCCTACGCCATCGATTAAGAATAGAAAAAAAAGGGGTGGTCTCCTCTGAGACGGCTGGTGCAAGAAGTGGTCCCCCTGAGAAAGTGCCCTGGGGTAAGTGGTTGGAGGTCGTCGGGATCGTCACTGAGTGCGCTAATCGGTCGAGAATTCAGACATCCCTCGACGCGGGCTAATACCGTCGCCAACTCCTCATACGTATACCGGATCTGCCCACCCATTCGTTTGAAATGGTGTTTGAAGCTTTTTACTGCGGCTTCCCACAGTCCTCCCATATGGGGAGCGTTTGGAGGTATAAAATGCCAGTTCAATTGGTGAAACCAATAATGCGTGGTTGCCTAATCCTTAGCTTCTCGAATCACACATGCGAACTCCATGCGCACTATCTTCTCTGCTCCCACAAAATTCTTTCCATTGTCGGAATAAATGTTAGCTGGGCACCACCGTCGCCCAATGAATCTAGACAGGGCGGCTAAAAAGGCCTGGGTAGTTAAATCCGTGGTAGCTTCTAAATGGGCGGCCTTGGTGGCGAAACACACAAAGATGCACACGTAGCCTTTTGTCATTTTATACCCCCGCCCTTGAAACGTTTTAATTTCAAAAGGACCCGCAAAATCAACCCCCGCGGTGGCGAAAGGACGAGACAGGGTGGTGCGTTCAGGGGGCAAAGGCGCCATGATCTGGCTCAATCTACGTTTCTTTTCTACCGGGCAAGTTTTACACCGTAAAATGGTACCCTTGACTAAAACCTTTGCGCGTGGAACCCAATATTGAGTTCGAAGGAGCCGAAGCATAAGCTGATTTCCACCATGCAACGAGATTTGATGGGTGAACTCAACGAGCAGTCGTGTAAACTATCCGTGGTACGGCAAAATTTGTGGGTGTCGTTCGGAGAACGGGATCTGAGTGGAATGCGCTAGGCGTCCGTTCACTCGAATCGACCCACCTGAATGCAGGAAGGGGTTCAAGGTGAGCAGAGAACTCGAATTGGAAATGGGTTGCCCATTCTGCAGGCATCCATACTCCTCGGGGTAGTACATCTGCTGCGATATGGTCGTTACGAGAAGTGTAGCGGCAACAATCTCTGCAGTCGTGATAGGCGACCCCGGGGGTGGGGCGTGGTCACGCAACTTTCGCATAGCGTATTTAGAAAAGCGCTGGATATAGCACACAAACCGCAGTGCTCGCGGCAACGATGAGAAACGCAGCATCAAGTCGTATGCTATTTGACCTGTATTGTATGCGTAGCAACGTTGCGCTGTTCCTCCAGGGCGTCCGGGCTAGCGATTTTCGAAGGCTGGGGCCAGGAATTTGAGTCGTGGGTAAGCCATTCCGGACCGCTCCACCATAAATGGTTGTGAACAAGCGCTGCTGGAGTTACCCCCCGATTGGCAAGATCAGCCGGATTGTCTGCAGACCTGACATGTGTCCAGCATTCCACACCTACTTTACTTGAAATGGTGGTAACCCGATTAGCTATGAAGGTTTTCCATGTATGCGGGGATTTCTGGAGCCAAGCCAAAACTATGGTCGAATCCGTCCAACAAAACAAGTTGCCGGAGGTGACTCCCACCCTTGTCCGAAGTGCCGCCACCAACTCGGATAACAATACCGCGCCACAGAGTTCTAAGCGAGGTAAGGACAACGTCTTAAGAGGGGCGACCCGCGACTTAGCCACTAATAAGTGGGACGTGACAGTATCGCCGCACTGGCATCGCACATACAGCGCGGCGGCGTATGCCGCTTGCGAAGCATCGCAAAACGCATGGAACTGGATATCTACATCTGGTGCAGACCCCACCCAACGCGGAATTCGAATCTGCGAGATGTCGTCTTATGCCCCTAAAAATTCCCTCCAACGACTGGATGAGGCGAGGGTCAGCGATTCGTCCCAGTCAGTTTTGTCCAACCAAATCTGTTGCATCAAGATCTTGGCCACGATCACAACAGGTGCCAGCCATCCGGCTGGATCAAACAGTTGAGCTATAATCGATAGCACCTTGCGTTTGGTGGCTCGTGGGTCGAAGCAAATGGGCTGAAGATGAAAGTAGAAATGGTCAGTCTTTGCTTTCCACCGGATTCCTAATGTCTTAGTTAAACTAGCTTCATCCAGCTTCAGAAAGTCCTCTCGGAGCAAGTGGTCCGGAGGCAAAGAGGAGAGAATGGCTTCCGTATTAGCTGTCCACTTTCGCATGGAAAAGCCGGCAGAGTCGAGTGCACGGATCAACTCATCTCGAGTCTGTATCGCTGCGTTCACATCATGTGTGCCGACCAAGGCGTCGTCCACATACATACATTCACGCAATACCCGGGCTGCTAGGGGTAGGTCCTCCTCGACATCCGTCGCGAGCTGTTCCAATGTCCTAATCGCTAAGTAAGGTGCACAGTTGACTCCGAAGGTAACCGTTTTTAACTCGTAATCGGAGACTGGCGCTGCAGGAAAGGCCCTAAAAACAATTCGCTGGTACGGGGTGTGCTTTGGAGCTACTCTAATCTGCCGATACATCTTTTGCAGATCCCCATTAAAGACGAACTGAAACATTCGCCATCGCACGATAAGTTGTGTCAAGTCAGCCTGCAAGGTGGGACCCGGACATCATTCAAGCTGAGGGTGCTGGTGGTTGCTTGAGACGCATTGAACACCACTCGCAACTTGGTGGACGTGCTCTCGGGTTTCATTACCGCATGATTAGGCAAATAATAGTGAGCAAGAGCACCTGAAGGTGGAGGCGGGACTTTGACCATATGATCAAGAGTCAAATACTCCTGTACCACGGAGTCATACTGGTTTTTCTGCTCAGGGCTACGAAGTAACTTGCTTTCATTGCGCTCGAACTGCTTTAACGCAATGTGCCGAGAAGCCCCAAGTGACTCCTCAGGCAGGTGCCTTGGTTTGAACGATAGTTCTACTACATACCGCCCAGAAGATTCTCTGTAAGTGGTCCGGGAATACAAATCCAGGCAAGCCTGGTCACCGGGCGACAACCGTTTCTCCCTGGGTGGTTCCTCTAACTCCCAGAATCTCTGCAAGAGCTCTTCGACCGGGTGGCCGGTCTCAATTTGTACCCTGGCACAGAATGTCTGTGTCGAGCTCTCAGGCATGGGTCCTGTGAGGATCCACCCAAATACAGTTTCCTGTGCATTTAATGACCCAATAACGTCACGCTTCAACCCCTCAAGCAACACCATCGGGTATAAATCACCCCCTATCAAAATGTCAGCTTGTGAAGAGTTTGAAAGGCTTAGATCAGCCAGTTGTAAGCCGGCCAATTGGGCATATTGTTGCGTTGATACCCCTAGTCGGGGTAATTCGCTGGTTAAGGTGGGCAGTACTAATGCTGACACCGGGAGCCGCACAGTACTGTCGAGAGGAGACCCTAACATTAAATCGCACGCTTTTGTCACGTTAGCAGCCACCACATTGCTTACCCCGGACACTTGGGCATGCACGGTACGCGTAGGGAGTCGCAGGCGTCGTTGGAGCTGACCTGAGATAAAAGACCCTTCCGACCCAGGGTCGATCAATGCCCGGGCCATGTAATTGACTCCCTGATACCATACGTGAATAATGGCGGTACCTAAAAGCACATGTTTGGGTAGCCGACCTCGAACTCGATATGGACCGGATCGTCCCTGGACTATAGCGGGTACCACCTGTGCAGCGTGGGCGAAGGCTGGTGTAACAGGTTGAGCCAACGTGGTGACCGCGTTGCTTCCGTTGGATGCTCGTCTGCCTCGAGGCGGCGTCGTGCGTGGTGGGGCTCTTATGCTCCGGTTCGGGAGCGGCTCACGGTGCAGCAGAGTATGGTGCCGCTCTTGACACGTAAAACATCGGAATTTACTCGTGCAATTTGACACACGATGATCCCCCTTCAAACAATTCACGCACAAGTGGGAGCGATTTATCCATCCCCATCGTTCTGATACATCAGCGTTGATGAAAGTAGAGCAGTGGGAGACCCGATGGCCTGGTAGTGTACATATCTTACACCCTTCCGGATTGACCCTCGCCTGATGAGCCTGCACGTGGCTATTACGGAGTGGTGTTGAGCGGTTCCCCCCAGGCTCCCGCGCGTGATCCGTCTGGCAGACATCAGAGACAGCCTCCAAAGTTTGGAACCGTTTCGAGAGGAACTCCTCCATTGCCACCAAAGTCGGTATATCCGCATGATCTGCAAGGGCCTGCTCCCAAAGAGAAAGGGTCCTCTCCGGCAACCGAATGGAACTCCAGTATATAAAAATTGGATCCCAACTGCCTACATCCACCGACAGCTCCTGCAACGCCATAATGCAGTTGCTAACTTCCCGCTGCAGCCTTTTTAGCTCCGACCCACTTTCTTTACCTATGGTACGCATTGTGAATAGGGACTTCAGCTGACAATTAATGAGCTTGCACCGATTTTCGTACCGGGCAGTAAGCCTCGCCCACGCCTGATCAAAACCGCTATTGGTCAATTGGCATTGGTCCACGATTTCTCGCGCCTCCCCCCTAGTCTTTGCCCTCAGGTGGTACAGCCGCTCGATGTTAGATAGCCGAGCGTTCCGAAGGAACAGCGCCGTGAACATATCACGGAAGGTGATCCACTTGGAGTAGTCCCCCCCCCGAAGATCTCAATATCACAGGGAGGCACCGGGATACTATGGGACTGAGAAGACAGCTCAGCAGACGCCTCGGAAGGCACCGTTGGAGAGACGGTCAGGGATTGCATTAGACCACTGATCCGAGCATGACCCTGTTTATACATGGCAAAACTTGCTACGAATCGTTGCCGTATGGACTCTTTAATGGCTATGCATTTTTCGTCTAAATTCGCTTCAATGACCGCTGCAGCCTTCGCCTCCTTCAACGCCTGCCATAAGTCTGCCAATTCAGCCAGATCAAGGCGAAGATACTCAAGGTTTTGAGAGGCGGAAGAAACTGTGATGTACGGATGTCAAAGAGTATACGTATTTTTTTTTTCAGCGTAGTAATATGGGGATGTTCAAGCACCGCTGGCACACGGTTTGCTGTAAAAAGGCGTCGGCAGCGCTGTGAGCTGCGGACTGCGAACCTAATTACACCGCACTCGTGTCGAAAATGTCGATCATCCACCACGTTAACCGTTGTTGACCCGTTAGTACGGAACACTACCGGCAACGGTGTAAGTTACCGGTTCACCTACAACGGTACGCAACGTACAGTAAACAGGCTCTGGGCAGCGCAGTGAGCTGTAGACCCCCACGCCAATGTAGAAGCAAAAACAATATGCTCCTAGCACTTACTTGCAACACGATACTACTTCGATGCGGCGATATACGCACGCAATACGGATAGCCCGAACAGCTGACCCACAAGAGTTGTGAGTGTGACACCCGCCTTAACACGTATCAACAAACAAAGCAACTCGCAAAACTAGGGCACCGAATGCACAACGGAATAGCGGACTAGCGGCACTGACAATAGCATGCACAGCGGCTGTGAAAAAATCTGCGCACAAGGAGCTGTACACAGTTTATGGTAACCGGCGTCGGCAGCGCTTTGAGCTGCAGACTGCGAACCGAATTACGCAGCGGCCGTGCTGAGAATTTATTTTTAAAAAAATGTAAATTCCAGTACCTGCTGCTGTGCAAGAATCCACACACACACACACACACTCACACGAGTGACGATGCGGAAATATACCGTTTACCGCGACGACCGTACCCAACCGAATTACGCGATAAAAAAGGCAATTCAAAAATATGCATTCAAGATTACAAATGACAAAAATATTCAATACTCTACGATATATAATATAAAAATTAGAGACTTACCGGACGCAGATGTGATCCGGCTCGAAGGACCATGTTGTGGAGAGCCTGGTAGCTTGCTGATTCCATTTTTTGTTTGTTTAATCTTTTTAATGATTAATTTGAAACACTTTTGGTTTAATAAACAAAGAAAGCTTAAGTATACACACAAGTATATTATATATTATATATTAAGAAAAACAAAAAGAATTCAATATTTTCACACTAGTAAAATAGGCTTAATTTATGAAAGACACACTATATTTTTTTTAAATTATAGAATCGGTTTCGTCTATTGGGTATTCGGCAACCTCCTTGGTTGCGAGTTACAAAACAACTGAACTCGGCACGCAGTATTACCGACCGACTCTCCTCCTCTGCCTGAGTCGGCACTTTCGCATGGCAAAAATAAAGATGGCTGCGGCCTGCCGCACGACTTTGGCGGGACCCATTGAGGGGAATTCTCTCCGCACTGAGTCCCGCTCAGAGTCGCATGGTGAGTGTGAGCAGGCAGCAGCCATTGTCAGGAGGGCTCCGGCGCGAACAATAAGCATTTAGATTAATTAAACAGAACTAGACACTTTCTTGAAAATTGCACTTTCGTTTAGCGTCTCTTTCGCGGGTTTTATAAAATTAGTTATTTGGTTTTAAACAACTATAAATGTCACAAGGGCGGAGCTCGTGTGATTACACGTCCGTTTAGTTACACGACCGTTTTAATCCATCCTCCACGTGGTGACGGCTGGAAACAGAGGTGCGTTGGGGGACTGGTGACGTGCTATATTTAATGGCACACATCAGTCTTTTATTGCATAACTGGCTAAGATAGACAGACTCCTAATCCAAGGTGGAACAGCATATGCCGAGGGATGCGTGGCTAATAGGGTGGTTGGTCTCGAATATGCGAACTCCGGATACCTGGTGGCCTCCGGTTTTAATTAAATGCCTTCCCATGGTACAAGGGCTCTGCCGTGGGTGACCTATATTCCCTAACACTCGTGGGATTTTAAATGGATTTGACAAATAAAAAACCAGAATTAAAAATAAACTATGAATATGCTGATAGGCAATCATCGTCGGTCATTGCGACCGAGCCAGCTGTTGGGCTGGAGAACTTAACTTCGGTTGCGTGCAGAGTTGTTGGAAATGCACCTAACCAAATCACAACAACATCTACGTTGGTGGGTGTTGTTGACCAACTATGCCCCGCATCAACATCTATGGTGTTGATTGCAGGTGCAAAGAAGGAAACTTTTCGGGTTTCGATACCACCATCACAGAATCTTGAATCGGCTCATGAGTCAATGGACTCTTCTGACACTGATACACTGTGTGGTGACAACAACAGTGTGACCTCAGAGAAATCTGGGTGCACGGTTATTGGTTCAGACCTAAGCAATCTGAACTTAAAAGGGGACTTTATAAAAATGACGTCGGCAGAGAAGAGGACCTTCAAGCAAGCGATGACAAGTGGTCACTCTAGAGAAAAGGCTTTAGAGATTGCTAAAAGGAGGTCCACGGCAAAAAGGGCTCGCTCAGTAGAGTCACCAACAGAAACGCCATCTGTCAAAAAGACGTCACCTTATGTAGGTAAGCCAACGTTCAGTCAGGTGGCCAGTATTATTCGGCTGGGAATTGTTCCGACCGATTTAGTAAGGGCACCATTCTCAAAAGAAAAGTTGGTTCTTATCCAGGAGATCGTTATTGATGTAATGATAGAGGTCAGCGACAATAATGAAAGCCAGTATTTGAGGGCCAAGCACACAGAAACGGATGGTTACCGTTCCTATGTTCAAACGAGAATATGGCTACTTGGATGAGAGAACACATCAGCCTGATAAAAGGGAAATGTTGTTTGGAGATGACACTCGTTGAGGAATCAAATTTTCCAAAAACGTATGTGGTCAGAGGCTACTTCCCACAAAGCACCGAGCTCACCAACGAATAATTTCTTGAGACCATTGGGGCGCAGAATGAAATGGCAGCCAAGAATTGGAAGATGATCCAGAGGTCAACTAAAGGTGACGATGAATCACTGTCTAAACTGTCACAGTGCCAGGGGAAGATAGACTATCGCTATGGACACGTGCGTCTCATTTTAAAGAGCAACAAAGGCGCAGAGAAAGTCAGCGATAGACCAAAAGAACAAAAAACGCTGACACTCGGGAGCAGTGCTGAAGTGCATGCTGGGGACACAAGGTCCAACGAAGTGGGGGCCGACAAACCACCGACTAGCAAAGCCGCGCTAGAACGAAAAAAACAAATCGCAGGTGCAACAACAACAACAATAAAACGCGATCCCGTAGTATGGCATGCGCCGAAAGCACCTCAGCACCAAAAACCAAAAGCAAAGAATACTGGGGGCCATAGGGACCATAAAAATAAGGGTCCTAGTCGCGCGAGACTCCAGAAACTCGCTGCGGAAAGCCGCCGCGAATGAGCACTCTTAAAGTGCTACAGGCGAACTTGCACCATGCTAAAGGAGCATCGGCTCCCCTGTGCAAGAGATTCGCCGCCGAAGACCTATCCATGGCCTTAATACAAGAGCCATGGATAATTGGGGGCCAAGTCAAAGGTCTTTCAAACAAGGGATGCAAGTTGGTTTAATATCACTGTTCGCGGCCCAGAGCGGCGATTATGATTGATTATAATACTAACTATTTTCTCATTTCAGAATTTACTAGTCAAGATCTAGTAGCCATTTTTGTTGAAGTCTCATCAGAGAAGGGAGCGCAGGAAATTGTTTGTGCGTCCGCCTACTTTCCAGGTGACTCCAACATTATACCTCCCGAGGGGGAGCAAGGGCTTATTGGGCACTGCCAAAGTAACATTCTGCAGTACTTGATTGTCTGCGGTGCAAACGCGCATCATCATGTCTGGGGAAGCTCGGACATCAACAACAGGGGTGAGTCTCTCTTAAGTTTTCTCTTAAGTAAAAACACAAACATATGCAATAAGGGTGCAAGGCCAACCTTTATTAACGCGGTTAGAGAAGAGGTACTAGACCTACCTCTAACCAGTCCTTACATCGCCAGTTTTGTTAGAAATTGGCATGTATCTGACGAGCCCTCTCTGTCAGATCATTTGCATATAAGGTTCGACCTACCAGATAAATCTGAATTAAAAAATGAAGTCTTCAATCCAAAAAAAAACAAATTGGAGACTATATAGGGAATTATTAGAATCAATACCCGATTCGTTGCCTACACGTATAAGTCCTGTTGGTGAACTCGAGGAGGCGGTGTATCGACTAAACGATATAATAATCTCAGCATATCATGAAAGCACTGTGGTCAAAACTCACAATGTGACTCGCAAGGTCCCATGGTGGAATGACAAGCTTGCAGATATGCGTAAAAAGATAAGAAAACTGTTCAATCGTTGTAAACGCACGAAGGTGTGCGACGACTATAGGGTGGCTCTGACAAATTACAACAAAGAACTAAGAAGATCCAAGCGTGAGTCTTGGAGAAAATTTTGCGAAAGCATAGTCGAAACGCCAGGGAGCGCTAGACTCCATAAAGCTTTACGCAAAGAACACTCGAACGGTGTTGCAACTTTAAGAAGACCAGATGGCTCTTATACAATGAAGAGGAGGGACACGTTAGAATACCTGCTTCAAGTGCACTTCCCGGGGTCAATTAGAATGTCAATGACACTGGATCAACCGTCATGCGACCAATGGGCCGTATTATACAAAAGATCCTTGAGTTTGTCTGGAGTAATATTTACCCCAGACAAGGTTAAATGGGCAGTTGGGTCCTTTAAACTATTCAAGACACCAGGGAAGGATAACATTTTTCCAGCCCTCTTGATAAGAGGACTGGATATAATGCTTGAATCACTTGCTGATATTTTTAGGAACAGTTTAAGCAAGGAGTACATACCATCCATATGGCGTAAAGTCAATGTGGTATTTATTCCAAAATTGGGCAAGAGGTCCAGCGAACTGCCTAAATCTGGCAGACCCATCAGTCTCACGTCGTTTCTTCTAAAAATGGAAAGATTGGTGGATCTACATATTAGAGAAACGCTAGACAGAACAACACCTCTGCACCAATCTCAGTTTGCATATAATAAGGGGAAACCCACGGAGGAAGCGCTTCATTACCTTGTAACAAAGATACAGAAAGCTCAATATTCCAAGGAAATTGCTTTATGTGCATTCTTAGATGTCGATAATACCAGTTACGGCTCTATAGAGGGGGCTATGCTCTGCAAAAATATAAACCGACTGTTGGGTGGGTTAAAACGATGTTAAAAAGTAGAGAAATTAGCTCATCTCTGGGATACGAGGCCGTATCAGCGGTGTGCTGTCACCCCTTCTACGGTCTTTAGTTATTGACGACCCCTTAGTCAAACTACAATGGTTACGCTTCGAGGTAATTGGATATGCTGACAATCTTGCTGTCATTATTAGTGGCAAGTTTGAAAGAACAGTATCCGACATTATGAATCAGAGTCTAGCCTTCATCTCAGAATGGTGTCGCGCAGAGTGGTTATGCATGAATCCTAGCAAAACTATTCTCGTTCCTTTTACAAACAGATTCAAATTGAACCTTTTTACAATAGCTGTTGAGGGAATTAATATAGAATATTCCGATGAGGTCAAATATCTAGGTGTAGTTCTGGATAAGCGACCGAATAGGAACTCTCACCTACACTCGATTATAAACAAAGCCACAAGAGCAATGTGGGCATGTTGAAGTCTCTTTGGTAGAACATGGGGTCTGGACACAAAAATTATACACTGGATGTATGTAATGATGGTTAGACCAATCGTTACCATCCCTTGTGTGGTGGCCCAAGACAACAAAAGAATCTGGTAAGAAAATACTTACAAGATTTCAAAGGCAGGCTTGCGCCCAACCGTTGCTATTGAGGCCATAAAAGGTGTTTGTACCGGCTCCAACGCAAAACTACAATCAGCAATTCCCATCACCAATGCCCGCTCGTAAACGCAGAATTAGCAGTACACCCGATGAACGGATATACAGCGTGTGAAGCCTCATCAGCATTTCCGTACACGTGCGGGCTAAAGTATTAATTTGCCATACGTACGCACAAACGCTGGTGCCTTGCACATAATTGCAGACACCAGAAATATATTTATTTCTGTAGCATAATCAAAATTATAATATAAATTCAATCAATTTATAAATAAAAATTGAGATATACTTTTGAAGTCAACCATTCAACAGTGTTTTCTTTGTCGCCACTTTCAACCACAAGGTTAATTCAAAATGAATACTTGATTAACCACAACACTCTTTCGGTACTGTACCCAAAGAGATATCAGACTTCAGTATTGCACTTGAAGTCATCATCACGATCCTTCGGTATTGCACCCAAGGAATCGGCAACCGATTAGTAAACCAACTAATCGGTAGAGAAACATTTTGGAGGCCCCGGCGAGATAAGAACTCACGATCTCCTGTTTACCACAAGGCGAGATTCTGAAGGATGGCGCATCACCAAGAAACAATTGAGCAGTTGGACAAGTTGACCAGAGCACAGTATGAAGTGGGCTCGGCAATAGAGCAACTGGTGAGCACCTTTAAAAAGGACACACAAGACCGTAAAACCATCGAATATGCCAGTAAACGCATGAAGACTCTGAAGGAGGCATGGTCTACGTTCGAACATCAACATCATCTCGTACTCGAGCTAGACGAAGTTAATCATGAGTACTTCAAACAGGATTATAGAGGCAACGTAGCAAACCTCTACGACTGGCTGTTCACCAAATTACAGCACATCATCAATGAGGAAGGAGAGAAGAGTAAAACGCCAGTGCAACTTGAAGTTCCCTTGCACGTCCATCAAGGAGGCTCTAACCGCAAGGACAGCACACCGCGAACCAGCCATCAGGAAGGCGATGGACTCTTAGCCCTAGTACGGCAGTAAAAGGCGTTGGTGCGTGCAATTTCTCGAGTCATTGGGGATGTGCACTCGGAAACTGATCAGTCACATCCACCAGTGTACTATGATATCAAAACAAAACTATTGATACGTTACCACGATAATCTGGTGCAAAATAACCAATGGATATGGCAACGAACAAACCTGGCGGAAATTGATGGTTATGATGCGGACAAATTCTACGAGATCGAAGATGCGGTTCAAAACGTACTCATTAAGTTACGACAACATATTCCAGTCAGTACACCGAGCAACTCCTCGCCAATCCACACCATACCACAGGCATTAAATGAGCATTTGCCTAAAGTTACCTTGCCAGTTTTTGACGGTAGCTATTCAACGTGGATACCATTTCGCGATTTGTATGTTAAGATGATACATACTCAGCCAATAAGCAACACACAAAAAATGTTCTACTTGGCTGCCAATGTAACCGGAGAAGCTAAAGCACTCATCGGTCACTTGCCAGCATGCGATAGGTTTAACAATAAACGCAAATTGGTTAAAACTATCTATAGCAAGCTGTTTAATATAAAGAATGCTAGCAGTGAAATGGGTTCAACGCTTAAAACTATACACGATGCAGCCAAGGAATGCATTTACGCGTTAAAAAGCCAAGGAGTTCCCGTAGATAGCTTCCACACAATTTTGGAGTATATTTTATTGCAGAAGTTAGATAAAACGTCAAGATCCGAGTATGAATTGACGCTAGATCAGCCTCAGGAGTTCCAACCCATTGACCGCCTATTGAAATTCTCGATTTCACGATTGATCTGGCTATTGTTTTCGCATTAACCGGCCAATAAGCTTCCCGTGTCGCTGCTACTAGACCTGCTGGGCCAACATGCTTGTTATCAATGTGGATGTGTGTCATCAATATTTTAGTGATATCACTCCGATATGGCAATAGGGCTTGATATTTTGCTTCATGTGGTAGGGCTGAACTTGCTAATCGTCCTCCTACCCGCATAATGTCGTCTTTATCCAGAAATAGTGTAAGATCACCCATCCCCCTTCCAACTGGTTTGTTGTGCTTGAGAAGTTTATATTCAGGATTGAATGCTTGTCTCTGCAGGTCCTTGATTATAGTCTGAGTAGCACCTTTAATTTCTTCTGCGTCGAGGTCGATGGATGTTTGAACTGGCATATTACGACAATTTTTAATGAATCGAAGTGCATATGCGGTGACTCTTTGAAGATGTGTCCATGAATTTCGATGATCAATCATTGAAGTAAACGACGGAATCTGTGACGTAGTAAGACAAACCTGTCTCTTTTCTAATTCTGTGGTTGAATTGGCTGATGCCGCTGGCCACGATGACGGTGGTCCGTATAGAAACAGTGGTCCATAAAACCACATGCCTTGTTGTTTGAATTGACCCGGGTTGATGCCTCGTGAGATCATGTCTGCCGGGTTTTTGTCTGTAGGTACGTGACGCCATTGTTGCTTCACCGTTACTTCTTGTATAGCTGCCACTCGATTTGCCACAAAGGTGTGGTAGGAAGACGAACTGGCAGAGATCCAGGCTAGCGTCACTTCAGAGTCAGACCACAGAAAGCATTCGCCTGTCCATTGTAAAATATGTTTTACCCTGTCCAATAACTGGGCTGCTAACCGTGCAGCACAGAGCTCCAGCCGAGGGAGTGTTATTTTGGTGGTGTAGTCTTTGATCTAGAACACAACAGCTGAACGCTCACAGATCCATCTGTTTTTATCGACCTTGCATAAATAACAGCTCCATAGGCCTGCTCGGATGCATCGGCAAAAGCGTGTAATTCTCTCTGATGCACATTGTCCTTTGTGGTTGGAAATACGTAGTGTGGAATTTGCAAGTTCTCAAGTTCCTGGATATTTTCTCTAAACTGGCTCCAGAAGGTATGCAAGTCCATAGGGAGTGCTTCGTCCCAGCTTAATTTTAGACGCCACAGCGATTTCATGAATATTTTTGCACATGAGATAACTGGTGACAAAAAACCTATTGGGTCGAAAATATGCGCGATGTCCGACAGTACTTGGCGTTTCGTTATTTTGGCTGTTGTGCTCCATTTGGTCCTTATTAGGAAGTAATCAGTCCCAGGTTGCCACGTTAAACCAAGCGTTGTGATGGTAAAACTATCGTTGTCAAAATTCAATTGGATTGCTCGATCCTCTGCGTTGATGTTCGTTAACAGTGTTTTATTACTCGCACACCATTTCCTCAACTTAAAACCTGCTGACTTGGTGAGGGAGTTCAATTCCTCTTGTACGCGCAAGGCTTCTGCTAACGTGTCGGCTCCACTCATAACATCGTCCACATAAAAATCTCGTTGTAAGCATCTGGAGCCGTGCGGATATTGTGTGCTATGTTCCTTGGCTAATATGCGTAGACATTTTATCGCCAAATATGGTGCCGATGTGACTCCATAAGTCACTGTGTTTAATTGGTAACTTTTCAGAGGTTCGCTTGGCGTGTTCCTCCACAAGATTAGTTGATGCTTGCGGTCAGCTTCGTTCACGATAATTTGTCTGTACATTTTCTCGATATCTGCTGTAAAAACATATCTGCGTACTCGAAATCTCAAAAGAGACCGCAAATAAGTCTTCTTGAAGTTTTGGACCTGGTAGTAGCACATTGTTCAATGATACATTTGTTGACGTCTTCATTGATGCGTCAAACACGACACGCAACTTTGTGGTAGTGCTGTCTGGCTTCAGAACGCAGTGGTGAGGTAAGAAGTAGTGGGGTTGGTTTATGCTTCCGCTAACTTCTTCCATGTGACCTAGCCGCAGGTATTCCTCCATGAAGGCCGTATACTGCATTTTGATGACGGGGTTTCTTTGAAATTTACGCTCGATGGCGTAAAAGCGTTGTAATGCGATAGCTTTCGAGTCTCCAAGAGGGCTTGCGTTATCAACGAAAGGCAAGCGCACAACGAACTGTCCGTTCGCTGCTCGACACACCGTTTGGTTGAAAAATGCTTCGCAAGTTCTTTCTATCGCTGTTAGCGGCGGGCTGTTGGTGTCAAATTCTTCTAGCTGCCAGAAACGCTCGAGCTGTTGGGTTAATGATTCATCTTCATTCGTAGCTCCAATACCGCAGAACGTAGTCTCAGCTGTTGATGGAACTGTGATGTGTCCACCAAGCACTCATCCGAACACGGTGTTTTGCAATATGGGGAGTCCGGTTCCCAATTTGATTTGGCCGACTACTAGCAATTCCAGATAACATTCGTTGCCTATAAGAATGTCAATTGGACCTGATTGATTAAACTCCGGATCAGCCAATTGAATATTTTTAGGAATAGGCCAGGCTGTCACGTCGAAACTCTGTGTTGGCAGTGGATGTGTAATTTTTGGCAGTATGACAACTTCAATTCGGGCTGAGTAACTAGTCAATCGTGACTCAAGTTTAATGTTGGCTCGGGGAGTAGCGCGTTGTTGAATTTCCCCAATTCCATCAAAGTACTGCGGATTGTATTGTGTTGGTAATCCGAGCTTCTTTGCCAACCTGTCCGTAATGTAGTTTGTCTGCGAACCGCCGTCCAAAATTGCACGGCATTGAAATTCATTGCCACGGAAGTCATTGACTTTTAAGACGACAGTGCTCAACAGCACATGTTTCACGCCCGCACGATTGACCGGGGACACTAATGAAGTGGTGAGTGGTTTTTCTATGGCACTGGAATAGCTCTGTAACTCCACGATAGGCTCACTTACGAATGTTGTGAGTGTCTGAGATGACCCTTGACTGGACTGACCCGAGTTATTGGATGGGCCCTTAGCTAGCTGTTGATCAAAATGCACTAATGAGTTGTGCTTCTTGTTGCATTTGGTGCATCCTCTCATTGAACAAGTTTTTGATGTATGACCATTTTTCATACAATTCGCACATAACTTGTGTTGTTTAATTATATAAAACGCTGATGCGGCGTTTTCGCCAAGAATTGTGCGCATACAAAAAGTTGGTGATTGCCTTTGCATACGAGGCAGCCCGTTGCGGCCTTGGTTGCTGAGAATAGCGTTGAATGATACTTCGCGTTTGTCGATTTATTGTTGATAATTTTGTGTTGTGGTTCTCGGTCTTCACATGATTGAAAACGTTTTTCTAAGAATTTCAATAGGCGGTCAATGGGTTGGAACTCCTGAGGCTGATCTAGCGTCAATTCATACTCGGATCTTGACGTTTTATCTAACTTCTGCAATAAAAGATACTGCAAAATTGTGTGGAAGCTATCTACGGGAACTCCTTGGCTTTTTAACGCGTAAATGCATTCCTTGGCTGCATCGTGTATAGTTTTAAGCATTGAGCCCATTTCACTGCTAGCATTCTTTATATTAAACAGCTTGCTATAGATAGTTTTAACCAATTTGCGTTTATTGTTAAACCTATCGCACAAGATTTGCCAGGCTGCGTCATAGTTTTCCTCGCATGCTGGCAAGTGACCGATGAGTGCTGTAGCTTCGTTCTTCGTAGCTCCGGTTACATTGGCAGCCAAGTAGAACATTTTTTGTGTGTTGCTTATTGGCTGAGTATGTATCATCTTAACATACAAATCGCGAAATGGTATCCACGTTGAATAGCTACCGTCAAAAACTGGCAAGGTAACTTTGGGCAAATGCACATTTAATGCCTGTGGTATGGTGTGGATTGGCGAGGAGTTGCTCGGTGTACTGACTGGAATATGTTGTCGTAATTTAATGAGTACGTTTTGAAGCGCATCTTCGATCTCGTAGAATTTGTCCGCATCATAACCATCAATTTCCGCCAGGTTTGTTCGTTGCCATATCCATTGGTTATTTTGCACCAGATTATCGTGGTAACGTATCAATAGTTTTGTTTTGATATCATAGTACACTGGTGGATGTGACTGATCAGTTTCCGAGTGCACATCCCCAATGACTCGAGAAATTGCACGAACCAACGCCTTTTGCTGCCGTACTAGGGCTAAGAGTCCATCGCCTTCCTGATGGCTGGTTCGCGGTGTGCTGTCCTTGCGGTTAGAGCCTCCTTGATGGACGTGCAAGGGAACTTCAAGTTGCACTGGCGTTTTACGCTTTTCTCCTTCCTCATTGATGATGTGCTGTAATTTGGTGAACAGCCAGTCGTAGAGGTTTGCTACGTTGCCTCTATAATCCTGTTTGTAGTACCCATGAGTAACTTCGTCTAGCTCGAGTACGAGATGATGTTGATGTTCGAACGTAGACCATGCCATGGCGTTGGATAAAGACGACATTATGCGGGTAGGAGGACGATTAGCAAATTCAGCCTTACCACATGAAGCAAAATATCATGCCCTATTGCCATATCGGAGTGATATCACTAAAATATTGATGACACACATCCACATTGATAACCAGCATGTTGGCCCAGCAGGTCTAGTAGCAGCGACACGGGAAGCTTATTGGCCGGTTAATGCGAAAACAATAGCCAGATCAATCGTGAAAAACTGTGTATCTTGCACTAAAGCTATGCCGAAGCCATTGCAGCAACTCATGGGACAGTTACCTGCATCGCGGGTTCAACCAAATAAACCTTTCACTCACGCTGGAGTCGATTTTTGTGGGCCATTTAAATTTCATTACAATCAAAGGGGAAAGACGCCACAAAAGTGTTATGTGGCGATATTTTGTTGCTTTGCAACTAAGGCCGTACACATTGAAGTGGTAAGCAACCTTACGACCAACGCCTTTATCGGAGCTTTGAAGAGGTTTGTGAGCCGAAGAGGGAACTGTCGGCATCTTCATTGTGACAACGCGACTAATTTCGTAGGAGCACGAAATCAATTGAGACAGATTGCGGACATCATCCACAACGTAGATACCAAATCACAGCTGATGAAATTCTGCGCACACAAGGGAATCGAGTTTCATTTCGCACCTGCTAGATCGCCACATTTTGGCGGCTTATGGGAAGCAGCGGTTAAATCGGCAAAGAATCTATTTTACAAAAGTTTGTCCAGCATCGCTACAAATGGAAGATCATGCGTCATAATTTACAGCCTGGTACAATGGTATTAATGAAGGAGGATAACTTGCCAGTTATTAAATGGCGGCTTGGTCGAGTAACTCAAACATTTCCTGGTGCTGATGGCCTAGTGCGAGTAGCGGAAATTCGAACTTCAACAGGCCTCACCAGAAGAGGCGTCCATTTACTCGCGCCATTACCCATGTCTACCGAAAGTAATCCAGTAGAACAACTTGATAAGCATCCAGCTCCAGTAGAAGAAGTCACAAATCTCAAAGACGGCATAAGTCATACACCAGCTAAGTGAAGACGATCTGTGTCACCCTATTGTGTATTGTTGCTATGCATATGCTTTCTAATTGCTCTAGTAGCAGGTGATGACCCCCTTACTAAGGTACCTTTCGGAAGTCAAACAGGACTATATTTCGAAAAAATGTGTCTGACTTACTTAACAACAACAGATTGGAATATAGTTGTGTATTACAATATGTCCCAATATTGGCTTGAGCGCAACAACATAATGCAAGGAATAACTGCAATGCAGCGAGCGTGTTCACGTATCCAAAGCGGTGCAATTAATTGGGAGAAAACTGTGGACCAGTTCCGTAATAAATGGCAGCTAATCCAACAAGATGATGAGTACTTACAATACGACGAACAAATCCATCGTCAACGGCGAGACGCTCCATTAGCAATTGTTGAAAGCTTGTCTAATGCGTTGTTTGGAATTTTGGACTCCAACTATGCTAAAGAAATGTCTGCAACGATAAACGGCATATCCCGCAACGAAGAACATCTTCTGCACCTAATTCGAAACCAAACATCGGTAATTGACACCACTAGCAATATTTTAAAGAAATCTGACGATCAAATTCAACAACTACACAAGCAAATAAAATATTTATATAGCCAGCAGGACAACTTCACAAAGTCAGAATCCCACCATGCAATAGCCGAAATGTTTAATGCGATGTCCGGTCGATTACTTATGGCTATGCAGGACTACCAACGAAATCAAGAGCTGTTTTTAGATGTACTGACGGACACACATCATGGACAGCTCAATCCTCTTCTGCTGTATCCGTCTCAGCTGCAACAACAACTGAGAGCAATCAAAGACCATCTCCCACCAACGTTACAAGTTCCCAGCAAGAATACCATTGAGATCCTTAAACTCATCTCTGTGGAAGCACGCATCACGCCAACTGAGATGATTGTGCGTCTTAAGTTACCATTGACTAATCAAGAACCATTCGAATTGGTACATGTGACTCGACTACCTATTTTGGGAGGCACTGGAATTTTCATGTTGGAAGGGACAATCGAGTATATAGTCACTAATCTACATCGAGACAAATATTATTCGTTATCAGCAGGAGAATTGTCAACATGCACTGCATTCAATTCTAATATGCATGTATGCAAGCAATTACATCTAACACATCGCATTACATCAACCAATCGACTATGTGAGATGGAAATATTATGTAAAACTCCAAACCCAAAAAGCTGCAAGGTTCATCGCACACACGACTCACCTCAATGGATTCCATTACTTAAAGAAAACTCATGGATCTACATCGCACAGCCAGCTCGTACAATCAGCGTCATTTGCGGTTCAGATATCCTTACAGAATTACTGGAGCGAATAGGAACCTTAACCTTGAGACAAGGATGCACCATAAGAGATGAGTATACAACCATAATGGCACATCGGACATATGTTTCAAAGGTCACCAGCACGATCATATCGAAAGTGAATCTAACTGAGTTGATCGCAGATTATATAATGGCTGCAACACACTCATTAGAACACCAGTCCAACCTGACGGACGATATTCAAGTACTACATGAACATGTGCAACAATTGCAAAACAATGAGCAAATGGATCTACCGCTTAAGAGCCGAGAAGTCCATCAGTTCAGCATCGGATATATCAGTTTGCTCATCACATTGATCTGTCTTATCTGGATCTCTTACCAGCGATATTCGAAGCAAAAGAGGCGACGAGCTCCAGATTTTCGAGTACGGCTTCGCGCAAACAGCATTTAATTCGAAGTTGAGAATATGCTCAACAGGCGGGAGGATGTTTGTACCGGCTCCAACGCAAAACTCCAATCAGCAATTCCCATCACCAATGCCCGCTCGTGAACGCAGAATAAGCAGTACACCCGATGAACGGATATACAGCGTGTGAAGCCTCATCAGCATTTCCGTACACGTGCGGGCTAAAGTATTAATTTGCCCTACGTACGCACAAACGCTGGTGCCTTGCACATAATTGCAGACACCACAAATATATTTATTTCTGTAGCATAATCAAAATTATAATATAAATTCAATCAATTTATAAATAAAAATTGAGATATACTTTTGAAGTCAACCATTCAACAGTGTTTTCTTTGTCGCCACTTTCAACCACAAGGTTAATTCAAAATGAATACTTGATTAACCACAACACTCTTTCGGTACTGTACCCAAAGAAATATCAGACTTCAGTATTGCACTTGAAGTCATCATCACGATCCTTCGGTATTGCACCTGTCGGATAAGATCGCCCTCCATCATTTATTTTATAAATTTTTATTTTATATAATATTAATTATTTGTAATCTTGTATTCCGGGCCACCCTAATACTGTTTTTCTATAATTGTCACAGCAGCACCAACATACATACATACATAATATGGTTCCGTTTGACCATTATGTAGTCATTGTCGTTAGATGTTTACATCTTCGATGCAAAGAAGAATAACAACAACAGCGCGATTTGAAGTTATTTACTTCCAATGTTCTATTCAGCCGCTGCATTGTTGTTGTTATTCCCTTTGCTTTCGCTGCTTAGAATAACTGTCTGATTTTTGTCGAATGTTTAGTGGTCCGACGACTTACAGTTTCAGTTCAGTTGTTATTGAGTTGAGAAACATATCACAGAAAAAGAAGTGATTGTTAAAAGAGCCATAAGTTTAGAATTGTTTATAATAGACAGAAGAAAATTGTGAACAGAAAAGAGCCACAGAGCCACATAATAAAGAAAGGACCAAACTGAGTTAAATTAAAATTAAATAAAGTGTGTTTAATTTTAAATAACAATAGAAAAGTGTTTCTGTGCAACATTTTGGCGACCGTGGCAGGACGGTTCGTAATAAAATTAGCTTATTTTAAAAAACAAAATAAAGTGTTTCGAATTGTGTCGGGGAGCACAAAAGTATTTCGTGCCTTCATGGGAGAGACGTAATTATTTTCATCATTTCGTCGTTGGAGTTAACTCATCGTTGGAATTACGTCGCTTCAGTTAAGGAATTTGCTGCTGCTGCCACTGCGAAATTTTGAGACACAATTTTATTACGGCCGTGTCTATTTTTTTTTGTGGAAGAAATTTTACTTCGGTGATTTCTATAGCGGGAACCTTTCCTTTCGAATTTGGCAATAGTGGTTCGTTAACTCGCTCTTTAAAGTGGTTCAAATACGGTTTTGTTACCATAGACATTCCCGTACACATTTTCGGCATTATCCTAACGGGAAATATATACTCGATTTGAGGCGTCGCAATAAGTGTTTCGCGCTTTAATTTTTCGGCTCTATATTATTGGTTCGTGTTTTAAGTACTTGACGTGAAAAACAAAATGTCTACCGACAAAGTTGAAGCATTAGCTGAAGATGTACCTGCGAGTGGCTCAGAATCGGCGTCGCTCAAATTGCAACGCAGCCACATGAAGCGGAATATAACTAACCTTCATAAAAAGGTTGAAAAAGATGGCGATAAAGTTGACCCCACCATTTTGGATTGCCGTTTGCAGATATTGGAGTCATATTTTAAGCAACTTTGTTTCATCCAAGGACAGAATGAAAAACATAGTTCCACCGATAATTCGAGAAGTGAGTTGGAGGACATTTTTATTGCAGCTAAAGCTAAAATAATGATTTTTCTGAATAAAAATCGTGGCTCTACATCGATGGACCACAGTTTTTTCAACACTTCAATAGCTGGCGGCTCAAATCCCAATCGTCTACCCTCGTTAAAGTTGCCTCGATTTGATGGAAAGTACGCGGATTATACAAGGTTTATCTCAACTTTCAACAACATGGTCCATGAGAATTTATCAATTACTGCTGTTGATAAATTTAACTATTTGCTGAGTTGTCTCTCGGGTCCAGCGTTAGCAGTGGTGGAGCCGTACACCGTAACGGAAGAAAATTATCCGAAGGCGCTAACGCGGTTAGAAGAGAGGTACAACAATAAGGTGCTGATTTTCTTGGAACACATCAACGCTCTTTTCAATATTACTTCGATGCCCAAAGGTGATAGTGGTTCGTTAAGGAATATTATTGACACTGTAGCTGCTATTCGTGGCTCGTTGTTGTCGCTCGGCTCAGAAATGGACATCATGAACGCCATTTTGGTTCACATGGTGTTATCTAAAGTGGACGCTGATACGAAGGAAAATTATGATGAGAAGCAGGATTTTAAAATGCTGCCATCTTGGGACACCTGCTACGACACTTTAAGCCATCGATGTCAATTTCTTGAGAGCCATGGAAGAAAGATAAATGGAATTGAAAACCAGAAGATTGCGAAACCAAAATCAGGTTCTAGTCGGCCCTCCCATACATTTGTGAATTCAAATTCGAATTGTGGTTATTGTAACTCATCCGAGCACAATATATCAACTTGTTCATCGTTTTCGTCTCTCGTTGTTTTAGAACGCTTTAACTTTGTAAAGCGTAGCGGACATTGCATAAACTGTCTTCGCAAGGGGCATTTAGTATCGAAGTGCTCATCCAAATCTCGTTGTAGGATTTGTCAGTCATCGCATCATACGTTATTACATAAATTGAGTGGTCCTGAACAAGCTGGCCCATCAACGTCTCAACAGGCTCCGACTCAACTTACCTCAACCAACCATAACCCAGTATCGTTGGTAGTACGATCATTTAAGCGAGCGATCATCCCAACCGCAGTAGTGCTTATATTGGACAGCTGTGGCACATTTCAGCCGGTAAGAGCTCTTCTTGATTCGTGTTCCGAGATAAATTTCATTGCAGAAGAAACGGCTAAAGGACTCCAGCTGAAGTTAAAGCCATACAACCAAGAAGTATCCGGAATTGGTGAAGTTCGAACCAAGATAAGGTCATGTGTCGCTGCTACGATCAAATCCCGTGTAACCTCGTTCCAGTGGTCCTCAAGTTTTGCTGTTACGAAGTCTATAGCTGCTCGACAACCTGGTGAGTACATTCAGACGTCACATTGGCAGATACCCAGTTCCGTAGAACTTGCAGACCCTATGTTCTATAAGCCGCAGCATGTAGATCTGCTTATTAGCACCGAAATATTTTTTGACTTGTTGCTCGATGGTCGTATTTCGCTGGGGAGTAATATGCCTTGTCTCACCAATACAGAGTTTGGTTGGGTTGTCGGTGGCACTTTTGCTTCAACTTTAAAATCGTCGTTCCCCCCTTTTAATCTCGCAACAAGCACTTCAACTTGCAACCTTGAGTCAATGTTAAATAAATTCTGGGAAGTGGAGGAATATATAACTTCCCCATCAAAATATCCACTTGAAGAAGAATCGTGTGAACGGCACTTTGTAGAAAACGTTCGCATCGATCAGGCCAATAGAATTCAACTACGTCTACCGTTTAACAAATCGCCTAATATATTAGGAGACTCATTCGAAATAGCTCGAAAGCGTTTTTTATCGCTCGAAAGACGCTTAGAACGTGATTCGGTCTTAAAATCTATGTATGTGGAGTTCATGGAGGAATACTTGTCATTGGGACATATGTCGCCTTATCACAGCTCGCTACGTAGTCCGAATTACGTCATACCTCACCATTGTGTTCTCAGGCCACAAAGCACCACAACAAAAATACGAGTGGTCTTTGATGCGTCGGCTCAAACTTCGTCGAATCATTCGTTGAATGATATACTTATGGTCGGCCCTACAATACAGCAGGACCTTATCCCAACACTTTTTTCGTTTCGATTAAATAAATACGCTCTCACCGCTGATATTTCGAAAATGTATCGCCAGTGTCGTATCGACGAAAGAGATCGAAGGTACCAACTCATATTATGGAGAAGCCGCAAGGAGGAAGAAATAAAAGTGTTTCAACTCAACACTGTCACATATGGTTTGTCGTCTGCCCCATTTTTAGCAATTCGAAGTTTGTTTGTCATTGCAGAAAAATATGGTGGCTCCTTCCCTATTGGCTCAAAGGTTCTTCGCGAAGACCTCTACGTAGACGACGTACTCACTAGCGCAAACGATGTCGACACCCTACTCACTAAAAGAGCTGAATTAGTCCACATTCTGCGTTTGCATGGGCTCGAGCTAGCTAAATGGAATAGTAACTGCAGCGCAATTTCGAAGGCTCACGACGATGACATCATCATTAATATAGCTGAAGATGACGTCACCAAAGCCTTAGGTATGTCTTGGAAGCCTAAGGTTGATATGTTTTGCTTCAGATTCGAGTTGCCCGAAGTCTCTGTTCCTACAAAGAGGTCCATGTTATCCGTTGTTTCCAAAATCTACGATTTGCTCGGAATTTTAAGTCCTGTGGTAATTCGCTGCAAAATTCTACTGCAGGAAACATGGGTCCAGAATTTTGCCTGGGATGATGTTATAACTGGTCAGCTTAAAAATCTTTGGTTGCACATACAAAAAGACCTAAAATTGGTTAAACATATTCAAGTGCCTCGATATGTATTGACATTCCTCAACGTGCAAGGAGAAATCCATGGATTCGCTGACGCCTCTCAACGGGCATATGGTTGTTGTCTTTATTATCGAGTTAGCGACCAAGGTACGTACAAAACAACTCTGCTAATCGCCAAGTCAAAGGTCGCTCCAATAAAAGCCCAGTCGTTGCCTCGTCTTGAATTATGTGCTGCCGTCTTATTAAGCAAAACGTGGCACAAAATTAAACCTAAAATTGAAAAATTTGTATCATCGACCTATTTTTGGACTGACTCCAAAATAGTTTTGCAATGGCTAAAATTGCATTCATCAACACTACAATGTTTCGTCGCTAATCGTGTCTCAGAGCTGCAAGAACAAACAAGAGATGTCGTTTGGAGACACGTTCCTTCAAAAAGTAACCCGACTGATATCGTCTCTCGTGGTTGTAGCGCTGAAGAGTTGCCCAATACGATATGGTTCAGCGGTCCAGCTTTTCTGCAAGAGAATCCCTCTAAATGGCCTAAAATGGAAGAAGCAACATCCGTGGATCCAATCGAGTGTAGAAAGTCTGCAGCCTTCAAGTGTTCTGACGTCACACCATCTATCACAGAGGAAATAATTGATAAGCATTCATCATATTTTAAAATTGTTCGAATAATTGCTTATATCTTTCGTTTATTTAATAGATGCCCAGTAAACCGTTCGTTGAAGCTCAAGGACCTAGTCCATATTAGCCCCTGTGAAATGGATCAAATATTTTGGCGAATTGTGGCCCATATACAACAAGCCACTTTTAAAGATGACATCACCGCACTTGAGAAGGGGAAATTAGTTCACCCATCGCTGCAAAAATTAACGCCATTCTTGCATAAAACTGAAGTCGGCTATGGCTTTGTAATTTTAATAAGAGTTGGTGGTCGACTCTCCAACGCACCTATACCATACGACGCTCGTTTTCCTGCTTTGTTGCCCAAAAACCATCGGTTTCTCAAGTTGTACATTGAACATTTGCATCGCAAACATTTGCACGCAGGTCCGAAGGTTTTACTGGGCATCGTGAGGCAAAAGATATGGATAGTCAACGCTAGAGACGTGGTTCGGAATGTGGTCCGACAATGCGTACACTGTTTCCGCTACAGGCCCAAATTGATGGAGCAAATTATGGGAAATTAGCCAGCTGATCGTCTTCGAGCTGAACGCCCATTTTTAATAACTGGTGTCGATTTTTGTGGACCATTTTCAACATCGTATCGTATTCGGGGTAAAGTGCCATACAAGACTTACATCGCTGTGTTTGTTTGCTTTAGCTCAAAAGCAACACACTTGGAGCTCGTTTCCGACTTGTCAACAAACAACTTTATTTTATGTCTCAAGCGTTTCGTGGCACGACGTGGCATACCCCAAAAGCTATATTGCGACAATGCTACGAATTTTGTTGGGGCTCACAATAAATTGGCAGAGCTCAAAGCCACACTTTTTCGCGATGAAGTTGTCCACGAAATGAAAACGTTCTCCGGCCAAAACGGATTTGAATTTTGTTTTATACCTCCTCGTGCCCCCCACTTTGGTGGACTGTGGGAGGCAGCAGTTAAATCTACCAAAACGTTGCTCCTGAAAAACATCGGCCAAGCATGTCTGACGTTCGAAGAGTTGCAGACCCTCGTAACAGAGGTAGAATCAATTTTAAATTCTCGCCCTATCGCACCGATGTCAGACGACCCAAATGACGGCGAGGCGCTTACTCCAGGTCATTTGCTTATTGGTTCTTCGTTAATCGCAATTCCAGACGAAATCTTTGATGTCACGAAACAATCGTCGCTCACCTGTTGGCAGCGTATTGCGTTTTTAAAGCAACAGTTTTGGGAATTGTGGTCCCGAGAATATCTATTGTCGCTTCAGCAACGCACAAAGTGGCTAAACGCACAGCCAAACATTAAAGAAGGCCAATTAGTCATTATCCATGAGGACAACACCCCACCACAACAATGGCTATTGGCTCGAGTACTGAAACCTATATCCGGCCCTGATGGACGAGTCCGAGTAGTCGAGTTGAAAACAAAAAGTGGTTTGTTTCGTCGTCCCATACACAAGGTGGCTCCCTTACCTTCTCCAGATGATGTTTGAAAAGGAGGCCTTTCAACGGGGGGAGAATGTCGGATAAGATCGCCCTCCATCATTTATTTTATAAATTTTTATTTTATATAATATTAATTATTTGTAAACTTGTATTCCGGGCCACCCTAATACTGTTTTTCTATAATTGTCACAGCAGCACCAACATACATACATACATAATATGGTTCCGTTTGACCATTATGTAGTCATTGTCGTTAGATGTTTACATCTTCGATGCAAAGACGAATAACAACAACAGCGCGATTTGAAGTTATTTACTTCCAATGTTCTATTCAGCCGCTGCATTGTTGTTGTTATTCCCTTTGCTTTCGCTGCTTAGAATAACTGTCTGATTTTTGTCGTATGTTTAGTGGTCCGACGACTTACAGTTTCAGTTCAGTTGTTATTGAGTTGAGAAACATATCACAGAAAAAGAAGTGATTGTTAAAAGAGCCATAAGTTTAGAATTGTTTATAATAGACAGAAGAAAATTGTGAACAGAAAAGAGCCACAGAGCCACATAATAAAGAAAGGACCAAACTGAGTTAAATTAAAATTAAATAAAGTGTGTTTAATTTTAAATAACAATAGAAAAGTGTTTCTGTGCAACAGCACCCAAGGAATCGGCAACCGATTAGTAAACCAACTAATCGGTATAGAAACAAAAGGGATATCCTCACTTCACGCATTCGTGAAAATATGTGCTGCTAGAAGCGCATTAAAGTTGAAGATCCTGTCTAGACAAGAACCACATGACTATCATGTCATTTCAATATTTTCAATAACATAAGAGATCAAAACATAATCTGCTCAATAACGGACTATATGATTCCAAAACGACAGTTTGATCGCAGTTTTGAGATTATTATCTCAGACCGTGATGAATGGGACATAGGAGGACCTTGGGTCGACCCTAGAAGTCTAGAATGGTTCACAGACGGTTCAAAAACAAACACCGGAGTCGGTGCAGGGGTCTATGGACCAAATACCAAAATCTCAGAACCAATGGGCAGGTGGCCTAGCGTCTTCGAGGCTGAAATTCAAGCAATCTCAATGTGTGCGAGGACAAATCTGAAAACGGGTATCAAGGGCGCACACATAGCTATCTATTCAGATAGTCAAGCTGCATTACAGGCATTAGTTTCATATTCTTTAGAATCGAAACTGGTGGAAGAATGCTTCAACAACCTACAATCTCTAGGGGCAACAAATAAGGTTGCAATTTGCTGGGTCCCGGGTCACTCGGGGATTGAAGGCAATGAAATTCCTGAAGAGGTGTCTAGGGCCGGTTCCGCAGCAAGCCTCATAGGGCCGGATCCATACTGTGGTATCAACTGGGCGGAGGCTAAATCCAGGGTAGATAACTGGGAGCATATTCTCAGAATGTCACACTGGGAAGGGATAGAGGGGCTTCGTCAAGCCAAAACACTGGTAAAAAACCTACAATAAAGAATTGCGCAATATGTGCAAAGCAGACATAGGAAAAATATTAGGTTCTCTATCAGGTCATTATTGCCTGAAATGTCTCCTGACTAGAATCCACATTCTTGATGATACGGAGTGCCGGCTCTGTCTACAAGAAGAGGAAACCACGAAACACATACTGTGCGACTGCATTGCGTTGGCAAGAACCAGAATGAATATATTCTACCGCGACCAGTTGGCTTTGGAAGAATTAAAGAATGCTCCTGTTATGGACATTCTCAAATTCATCCATAAAGCGGAAAATATCATGAAGGAACATGACTTTCAGCTACTTCCTTTCTCTAGAGAAGGAACATATAAGTAGAAAATAACCTGATAAATTACGATTGACGATTTGACATTACCAAACGGACGAAATGCTATGGCATTACGGAAGAAACGCCGGTACTAAACCTATAGGGCATAGTAGATCGGACAATTGTGATCACATGGATCATTGATGACAAATGTAGTATGACACAAAAGATCTTTTAGATCGCAGTGTCAGCCATTGGGCTAACTACTAAAGCTAAATTATTAACGTCCGTGGTAGCCAAAGCAAAATGTGGGGTTTAGAAGCGGACACAACTGACCTGTAAACCAAGTGAAGTGCCAGTGAAGTTGCAAAGTAGTGAGACTGACCGTCTGGAATAACGCGCCTGGTCAGCTGGCGGAAGAAAGGTGGATATTGGTGGAATTGAAGCTACAGGAAGATTTGTGCTCAAAGTGGGGTCGAAACCTAACGCCATGTCCACCATTTGATGTGTCTGGTTGGTAGAACAGGGTTAAAATTCTGAAATTAGGACTTAGGGATTGTGTGTCTGCGTCTAAAAAAAGCACCAGATCTTCGAAAACACGAACACACTTGAGGTGAAAAAGGAACTGGGTATTAGGGGGATCGTCCCAGTCTTTAACACAGCGAGATCTAGGGATCTCATAAACAGGGACCGCATGGACACCAGCCGCCTCACGGCGGCCTTTACGGGTCACTGGCTCGTGGGTATTCATGCAGATAAATTGCAGAGACCGTACAATACCCATTGTAGAAGTTATGGAAATTCAGAAGAGAAGGAAACCTTAATCCATTTTCTTTGCGAATCCCCGGCTCTGGCGGCCGCAAGAAATAGAACACTAGGAAACTATTTCCTAGCGAGTTTATCTGATCTCTCGGGTGTAAAACCGAAAGATCTTTTAAGATAATTAAACTCCACAAAGTGGATTTTGTGAACAATCCATCGTTTTCTCCGGCGTTAGAAGAGGTAGTGGTATCAAAACGTCGCTAAGGCGTGATCCATGTGAGGACCGACTTGGATCAGCCACTGAAACCAACCAACTAACCAAGGGGATCGTAGAAGCCTCTCTAAATTTTACCGAACATTCGGAAATGGGAGAGCTGGCGACTATAGATATGAAGCCGGAAGCGAGAGCTGAGGGTTCTACACATCTACCTACATAAGAGTAGAATCTTTTCGACGAAGCTCCTCCTTAACCTAGTTGGGAGCGGGTGCGATTTGGCTCTAGTCCAGGAACCATGGAGAGCATCGGTAAATATGTTGTCCGGACTGAAGAATACAGACTTTTCCCCAATTACATCCCGAACAAGGTAAAGACAGCTGTATTGGTAAGGAGTTAAATTCTTACATTCTGTATATTTTATCTAAAGACATTTAGATGGTTTTGGCGACAAGGACGAGTCTCCACCCCTTGCGTCCTTCTACATGCCGCAGAGTGATTATGCGCCACCCCTAGAGATCCAAATGCTAAACGAAGCATCCAGCGAAGAGAAATAGGTGGTTATCATTGGTTGGGACAGCAACGCACACCATACAGTTTGGGGCAGCACCGACATCAATGACATAGGTGACTCACTCTTTAGCTATATTATTCTTAGTAGACTAAGCATAGCTAATCTGGGTGAGGAGCGAACATGGGACACCACGCTCCACACAAGTGACAAGACCATGATAAGGGATTGGAAACCGTTCTTTGATCTCTATCTTCCTCTATACTGAATGCAAGGAAAAACTGTAAGAAATCCAAGAAACAGAAACTGGAATATCTACAGTGTTCTAGAATGGGAACTGGTTAGGTCAAACAACAGCACATCCCATACAGATCCCGAACATAACGGGAATTGTTTCAAATTTTCTAAATATTCGCTAATAATGTGAAGGTGTTTCTTGAAATTTCTTAGTTATCAGATTGCTATAAGCTAGGAGATGACCTATCAAATTTTAATGGATAGTGCGAATCGAACAATTTGAAGTTGAGCATTAATGAATGCTGTAGAACTTACACCAGAGCAACAAATTCTACTTTTTAGGAATATATACTGAATAATTTTGTATTGGGACGCACAAAAAACAAATTTTCAAATATTTTAGATAAAGTTGGCAGTAAGCTGATCGGTCTATACGATGTGGAGACTGAAGGGCTTTTATTTGGTTTCGGAACAGCAATAATTTTAACAATTTTCCATACTACGGGTTAGTACTATTGCGTAATAATTGCATTAAACAAATTCCTGATGTGTGTAAGTGGTTTGTCAGGAAGTTCTTTTAGAATTTTACCAGTTTTAATTTTTGTGCTGATAGTACTTTCTATCTCCTTCTTCATTACTATTTTGATTGCTATTTTTTTATTATTTGGTGTGTCGGCTGCGACAATTTGACCATTCATTTCATTTGTAAATATTTTTCGAAAGTGATCAGATAATACTTTGGCTTTGTCTAGAGAAGTTTCAGCCCAATTGTTGTCTGGAGTATTGAGTGCCGGTTGATTTAAAATTTCTTTGCTGATTCCTTGTTCCTTGTCTTTGTCCTTGTGGATCGTAAATCAGTTAAGTACTTTTCTAGTTTTTCATCTTTGTCCCGTTCTAACATTTATATTCTAGTTAAATATCTAGTTACTTGGTTTGATTTCTTTTTATCCGCTGGTAACCGTGAGAGTTGCGATTGTCTTCTCAGTTTCCTACTCTTTCTGATGCTTTCCTTGATTGCTGTGGGAATTTTGTACTTCTCTTTTATAAGTTTTGTTGCTGGTGTAGAACTAGTCAATACAACCGGAGAATGGTCTGATGAGAGCTCTAAGTTTGACTGAAGTCAGATATTCGTGCTTGACGAATTTTATTATGAAGAATTCTATTAGATCAGGTCTTTTGCCCACATCACTCGGCAAGTAGGTCGGTTTTCCACTGCTTCTGAAGTTACTTTTACAATATTTTTTGCGTCAGATAGTTGTCTTCCTTTTGCATTTGTAATTCTTGAGCCTCAAGTTACATTTTTTGTATTGTTCATGTTAAAGTAATCTGCAGATAGTATAAATTGCCCATATAATTCTTCGATTGTTACTGTAGTACAGTGCAGGTAGTATTTCCTATAATTTTCCTTTTCAATGCACTTGAAGTTATTGCTTATATCTATTGCCGAGGTCTGTTGTCACGACGTCTGTTGTCAAGATAATTTTTATGGTAAATTGAGTAATTTAGAATTTTTATAGAGCTTTTTTCCGTGAAATGCGTCTCAGATATTAACAGACTGGGAAGTTGATATGTGTGAATAAAAGCTCTCCATATCCATTCCAGAGAGCTTTTTGCAAATTAGATTGTTTGTTCATTCAATTTAGTGATCAGCATAATGACAATATTCATAATGATAGAAATTTGTGAGATTAACTGTTTCATCATGTTCTTTAGTTCTGTAATCTCATTGTTGTACAATTGAATATTTTTTGGACTACCGGCTGCTACTTTTGCATACATCAAGTTACGGGAAGTGACATTGTGTTTAGTTGACTGTTCATTTTGGTTTTGTTGAGATGTTGAATGTTGGTGATGGTCAATTTAAGCTGGAGAATTTTAAGAGCTTTGTATACCATATACCCCTTGTAGTTAGCAGTGTGTTTTCCATTGCATAACGCACATTTTATACAATTATTGTCGCTTTTCTGCACAATTGGAGAATGACTAGTTTTATGACTTGCAAACTTAATACAAACTGGGTTTTTGGTCTACAAGTTTCTGATGTGGCCATATTTTTGGCAGCTCGTGCATTGGGGCAAAGATGTTTTTTTAGTGTGGAGGTTCAAGACATAGCTTCCATTGTATTAAGTGGGATATGGAGTATATTTATGTATTGTTTGATTTTGTTTTTAATTCAAGAGAAACAAATGTGGAATGTGTTTTAGTGTTGGAGTCCAGTGAATGTGAATGTTCGCGACATCATTGGCGAATTCTGCAAGTTATTTGATAATTTCGTCTTTATCAGTGGAATAATGCATGCCTTGCTATGTTACTTTAAATGTAATTTGATCTTTAGGTATAAAAATATAATATTTTATATATATATATTTACGAGGGAAGATTGATATTGAAGCTACCTAGCGCTACATGGCAGCACAAACACAATTTTTTTTTAGAAATTGCGATCTGTCAAACGTCAGCTGTTAAAATTTCACTCAAATTCATCGATTAGTTTATTTGTTGTAGTCGTTTGAACTAAGCAACTTTTGTGTTTCTTGAAAAATGGAAAAAAGATAATTTCGTGCAGTGATTAAACACTATTATTTGAAAGGGAAAGCGGCGTAAGAGACAAAAGAAAAGCTCGATAAACATTACGGTGAGTCTGCTCCGTCAGATTACATGGTAAAATATTGGATTGCTGAATTTAAACGCGGCCGAACAAGCACCGCAACAATACCATCAACAGGAAAGCCAAAAGAGGTGGTTACTGAAGAAAATATCAAGAAAATCCTCGATATCGTTATGAATGATCGCCGAGTCAAGTTGCGTGAGATTGTTGAAATGGTAAACATATCATATGAACGTGTGTTCAACATTTTGCATGAACATTTGCATAGGAAAAAGCTATCGGCAAGATGGGTGCCGCGTTTGCTCAGTGTCGAACAAAAACGAGTTCGACAGACCATTTCACAGCGGTGTTTGGACATGATAAAATGTAATCCTGTTGATTTTTGTCGTCGATTAATAACTGTTGATGAAATGTGGGTCCACCACTACACATCTGAAACCAAAAATCAATCGAAACAATGGGTGGAAGCTGGTGGAAGTGCTCCGAAGAAGGCGAAGGCAGTGAAATCGGCCGGCAAGGTTATGGCCACTGTATTTTGGGATGCACACGGAATATTTCTCATCGATTATCTTGAAAAAGGATCCACAATCACAGGAAAGTATTATCGTGCATTATTGGATCAATTGATTGATGCAATCAAGGAAGAACGACCACATTTAAAGAAGAAAAAAATGCTCTTTCTTCAAGACAACGCACCGGTTCACACAGCATTAGATACGATGCTAAAATTTCGTGAAATACACTTCGAATTGGTTAATCATCCAGCTTATAGTCCAGATTTAGCTCCTAGTGACTTTTTCCTGTTTCCAAACTTAAAAAATGGCTCGCAGGAAAAAGATTCATCTCAAACGAAGAAGTGAATATCGAAATTAACGCGTATTTTGAAGTGTTCCCGAAATCGTATTATTCAGATGATATAAAAAAGTTGGAATATCGTCTTACTAAGTGTGTCGAAGTAAAAGGAGACTCTGTTGAGCAATAAAGGGTTTTTAAAAAAAAAAATGTTTTTTCCTTCTTAGGGAGCTTCAATATCAATCCGCCCTCGTATATATATATATATATATATATATATATATATATATATATATATATATATATATATATATATATATATATATATATATATATATATATATATATATTATATATATATATATATATATATATATATATATATATATATATATTATATATATATATATATATATATATTATATATATATATATATATATATATATATATATATATATATATATATATATATATATATATATATATATATATATATATATATATATATTAAATATCATCGTCAACAACGGATATTAACTATATATATATATATACTCTCCAACATTTTTTTACAAACCCGGCAAACACACTGTAGTTGCCGACGCATTGTCTAGACAATTCGTCAATTTAATCACAGACTCCTCGTCCACAACATCAATGCAAGCCTGTGGTAGTGAAAAGTCACTTACCGAGGCTATTCCTAAAGTAGAAAACCCAATAAATTGTTTTAGAAACCAAATTATTCTCACTCAAAGTTCAGAATTGAAAAAGAAAACAAAAATCCTTTTTAAAAACCGCATTCGACACCATATTTCATACAAATTACACAAATATTACATAATTGATATTTTACAAGCAATTAAGGACTGAGTAAATCCACAAGTAGTAAATGCAATTTATTGTGACCTGCACACTCTAGCTCAAATTTAAGATTCTCTCATCACTAACTATCCATCTGTAAAATTCCGATTCACAAATAAGCTTGTGACTGACATTTTCAACCCAAATGACCAAATCGAGATCCTAACAAATGAACACAATAGTTCAGTTTTAGAAAATTTAAAACAGGTCCTGCAAGACTATTATTTTCCTGATATTAGGAAAAAGTTAAAAGAAATTACAAAAAATTTGCAAAATCTGTCACACAGCTAAATACCAAAGACATCCACGAAAACACGAACTAGGTGAAACCCCTATACCATCTTTTCCAGGAGAAAGCCTTCACGTTGACATTTACAATACACACAAGAAATTTTTTTAACATGTTTGGATAAATTTACCAAATTCGCCGATTTAAAGCCCATAGCCTCCAAAACCATAATTGATGTTAAACCGGCTCATAGAAATCCTCAATTTTTTTAAGGAAACAAAAACAATAATCTGCGACAACGAAAAAACTTTAAATTCGCAAACTATAAGGTTTTTAGCTCAAAATAATTTTGGAGCCGATATTTACACTACCCCACCCATGCATAGCACCTGAGACGGCCAAGTTGGGCGATTTCATGGAACACTTATGGAAATCGCCAGATATCTAAAATTAGAATGTGCTGTAGAAGATACTACAGACCTTATATTATTGGCCACCGCAAAATATAACAGGACGATTCATTCTACCACAGACCAAAAGCCTATTGACCTAATTCAATCCATACCCGACGGTCTTATAGAAAGAATTCGGTCGAAAATTCTCGATAAGCTGAATTCAGCTTTAGCTTATCACAATAGGAAAGCAGTAGTTAAAACCTACCATCCTGGGGAAAAAGTTTATGTTAAAACTAATAAGCGTTTAGGAAATAAATTTAACAAAGTTTTTGTAGAAAAAATAGTACAACAGGATCTAGGGACAACACTAAAAATTGATAATAAAATAGTCCATAGAGATAATGTTCAATTCCTCCTTACAGAATCCATATCACTATCCTTATCGCCATCCTAACCACCATTCCCACTAATCGTGCTACCATTTTTGATTACACATCATCGCATTCCATCCCAGTGGCGGACGGAAATGTGGCTATCACTGAAAACTATGGAATTTTAGCCCACGTGACCAATTTAACAGACTTTATAACAATAGTAGAAGACACCGAGAAACTGACTGAGTTGATACCAAAATCTCATATGAGAAAGTTAATAGAGGCTGATATGGACCAAATACTAAAGGCAATAGATTCCCTTTGCATTCATCATAGACAGACGCGCGGCATTAATATTCTTGGAACCGCCTTGAAATACATAGCTGGCACACCAGATTAGGATGATTTTGCAGGAGTTCGAAACAAGCAAGATGATCTGATTACGGCAAACAACGCACAAATAATTATAAACACGAAAATGCAAAATCAAATTAACAATTTAACCCGCACTGTTAACTTACTATTGAACAGAACCAAAATAACGGACATCGATACGAATAACCTCTACGATCTTTTAAGTATTAGGAACAGGGTCATAATAAGAGAACTAGATAATATAGCTCTGTCCATCATTCTGGGAAAATTACATATGATTAATCCTATTTTGTTGGACAGTTCAGAACTAAATGTTATTTTGGAATCCAAAATAGGTCTTAATGTTAGTATAACTGAAATAATTGTAAATTCAAAATTAAATATATTACAAAATGAAAATATTATAACCTTTTTTATAAAAATAAAGCTATTTTGTAAGAAAAAGTTAATTTATCCAGTTGTTCATGAAAATAAAATGTTGTCATTTGAAACCAAAGATGTTGCAAAATGTGACAATAAATACATAATATTAAATAATTGTAAAAAGAAGTCTACGATTTCATTTTGCCAAATTCTTGACGATAAGAAAAATTCGTGCCTAAATAATCTTTTAAACAATTATACCACTGCATGTAGCAAAAATTGCGCACACAACGTTGCATTTGCAACAGAAATTGAGGAAGGTATTGTCATCATTAATGATCAACCCGCTAAATTAATAGAAAAAGATGAAACAAAGACACTTCAAAAAGGTAATTTTCTAATAACTTTTGAAGACACATTGATTCAAATTCAACAAAATTCGAAAATTTGCGTAAAATTGCTTATAAAAGCCCTGAAACTCCTACCGCTCACACGGTTAACCTTACAGATCACACCTCAATTCTATCACTGCAATACCTTCATGAATTAAATATTAATAATGTGAAACATATATCACATCTGAACTTTAAGATCAGAGGAGTTTGGTACACCTCTGGTTCTTTATTTGTCTTAATTATTATAATCTGTGTCACATATCTTTTTGCCAAACGGCAACGTAAATTGAAAATTAACAATTTCCTTCAAAATTATGATCAGTCGAGGACGTCTGATGCTCAAAGGGGGGAATAGTTAACATCCGTTGTTGACGATGTAATTTAATCCTCTTGAATTCCTCAAACAAGCGCTACACGCGCAGCTAATGCAGACGCTAGCTTGCACTTTTAGTCGCGAGCTTAATTTGTTCTTTTGCTTTACCCTTAAATTTCCGTTGCCATACATTTTGCTTATTCAGCAGAGTTTGGCATTGTGGAGTTTAGACTTCTTTAAATAATAATATAAAGTCAGTTTCGATTTGTTACTCGACTGATATAGTCAGTACATACTACTTCTACTTCTTTACTCAATAAATTGAAATTAACATAATAAACTGAGTTTTATTTGGATTAAAAACGATTAAAAGTAATTTATATACTAGTATATATATATATTTTTTTTTTATTTTTTTTTTACCACTAAACCTTTTATCTAATAGGAGCAGACCAAAACACGTCCGCTGCTGATAAAATTTGTGAAAAATACACACACAAAAAAAGACCGCAAATCTACAAAAAATCATAATATACTCTAGTTACAACCACGCACAATATGCGCATGGCACAATGAACCAAAATACGTTGCTCGATCCGGCATCCAAAGCTCGTGGTTTTCGCAGATCTCACCAATTTTTTTCCAATTATGCTCTTCATTTGTGATTCTCCGCGGAGAGGACAAAACAAAATAAAAAATAAAAAATATTTATATTTATCTATTGTAAACATCATAAAATGTTCAGAAATTTTTTTTCTGATAAGCCTTTGTTTTTACAACTACATATGTATGTATGCATGCATATCTGAGTGTATAAATATACAAATAAAGTAACTAAAATTATAAAATAAGTACACACATATGTACATGAGTTTTTTCTTTTTCACTTCCCATAATTATTTTCTTTTATATTCACATTGTCGAACCAAAACACTAAATAACAACTCTCACGGCACAAATTTAACCAAAAAATTACGGAATAAAACAGAAATGTTCATGCCAAATCAATTGAAATATTTTATTTCACATTTATTTAAATAAATAATATTATAAAATGCGATAAATATTGTAATTTTGAATATTAATAAATGATATTAATAAATTATCACATTTGTCACACATAAATGTAAGCATTTTGGCTGTTCTCTCATTTCGTGTGTGCCTTGTGTAAAAATTGCCTCTCATTGAAAGATGTCTGATGAGGACAAGTGGAGTATCCGAAATGGCTATAAGATCTGCCAAAAATGATTCAAAAATTCCCCTTCTGAAAATTATTGCGGTGGCATAACCACACACACATAATTGCAACAACCATGTGCAATTATCGATAAATTGAGAAATAATCTTAATTTTCATTCAATACTATATACATATGTAAATGTAAGATATAGAAAAATAAAAGGAAAATCTTTGAAATGAAATATGCTTGCTATTATAAAGAACAAATTCGATGAGATAGCCGTATAGCAATAATAAGACATCCTTTTTAATAAATTCAAGAAGATCATTTTATAAAAATAATAAGACTTTGTAACGACTCTATTTCGTCTGGGGTAAAACTCAGCGGGTTCCAGGGTTCGTATACAGAAATTAATGTTAGAAAGCGGGCGTGTACTTATATGTGGTATACTTTATTTAACTTAGTTACAATTGTTTATAATTTAATTACTAATTTAATTTATATTAATTTATTAGTTTGGCTACATTAATTAGAATTAACTGATTTTACTCTGCTAATTTAATTCACTTAAATAATTGGACTTGCTAGTCGCTTGGGGCCTCGTCTGTGTGGTCGCGGTTAGCAGTGCTAGTCTCCGCGAGAATCGGTAGGACCATAAACTCGCGGTGCTGTACGTACGTATTAGTCTCCACGAGAATCGGTAGAACCATAAACTCGTGGGGCGGTCTTAGCGTTAGTATAAGTCACCACGAGAATCGGTAGAACCATAAACTCGTGGGGCGGTCTTAGCGTTGGTATAAGTCACCACGAGAATCGGTAGAACCATAAACTCGGGGGGCGGTCTTAGCGTTGGTATAAGTCACCACGAGAATCGGTAGAACCAGAAACTCGTGGGGCGGTCTTAGCGTTAGTATAAGTCACCACGAGAATCGGTAGAACCATAAACTCGTGGGGCGGTCTTAGCGTTGGTATAAGTCTAGTCTTGTGTAAAGAGTATACTTTACCTTGGTGCTACTGGTGCTGGAGTCTTGCTGCGGTGTGTCTTGCCTGACTGTTGCTGGATCGGAGAGTGCCTCACTGTCTGGTTCGCTTCGCTTATATAGCAAAAGCTTGCCATGGGATCAGTGCTTGTTGTTATTGTGTTCCAGTTGTCCTTAGGCCACCTTCAACTTCTGCTGGTTAACCACCTTGTTGTAATACATCTAGTTGTCCAGCAGAGTTGTTGCTTGCAGTAGTGTGGCCTGATCGCTGCTGTTATTTGTCGTGTTGTTGTTGTTGTATAAATATTTCTTCGTACTCTGCCTGTTTACAGCTTTGCGTTTGCGATCGGTTCGCGTGTGTGTGGTGCTCTTTCGTGTTTCTCTGTGTTCCGCCTTCGATCTTGTGTTGTTGTAGTTGCAATAAATATTTATTTGTACTCCGCCTGTTTACTGCTTTGCACTTGCCATCGGTTGACGTGTTTCTGTTTCTCCATGTTCCGCCTTCGGTCGCTGTACTGTTGTTGTTGTTGCAAAAAATTTTTATTTGTACTCCGCCTGCTGAGTGTGTTGTGTGTGTTTCTCTCTCGTTTTTCTCCGTGTTCCGCCTTTGGTCGCTGTAGTGTTCAGTATAACACTTTAAGTTTCTGAGATCATTAAATCCTTTACGCTTATTGGTCAGATCGTCTGTGCGTAAATTTTTTGTTGTTGCATTTAGCGTGGGAGGTGGTTACTTTTGGTTAGGCTGTGGGATGTTGCATGCTGTGTATGAATTCTGTGTGCGGAAAATACTTGTAGTATTTTCCGTCGTCACAACTTCCTTTTTAATAAATTAATGGTGACAACATTGTAAAAACTCTAAGATCCTTTATTGGCTTTATTGAAAAGAGTATCCTTTTAAAAATGAGAAGACTCTCTCTTTGAAACAAACCATAGAGTAAAGAAGATAGTTTTGGCTCTAAGTACGGTTAAATCGATATAACCTAGTTTGTATATTTCTCTCTCGTCACTTTTTGAAAAGCTCAAAGAGCTCCATTTATCTGAAATTTATATTAAATGACATATTTAAAAAAAGCTTAAGTTAAGAATGAAATATTGTAATAATAAATGCAGGCCACATGCTTTTTTATTTGTAAAGAGTTTTTCCAGCTGGGTTATATGTTGTTCTAGCCACTATTTGGATATAATTTTTATTCTTATATTATTTTTGAATCTGTATCTTAACACATGAGACGTCGACTGTATTCTCCTTATACTTCGATATCAGTTGCGTTATTCGTTGCTTGGTATTAGTTCCGTCGATTCGCTCCAACCCGTCTGGTTCATCTGCCGTCGTAGAATATTTGATCGAATTCACTTGCGCTAGCATAAGCTTATCTCATTAATCCAGCTGATTGTAACCACTTCGAAGTTGAGCGATACGAATCTGTGTCTAAAATCATATCAATCGTAAAAAAATCAAGTGTAGATCAGCTGGTGCCACCGGACGCGATCACGTCAGTATTGGGTCTATCAAACTCATTATAAAAGTTTCCTTCAATAAATTGATTGTTTCGTAGGCTGTATGGCATGTAACGCCGTCTTGTTGGAACCAAAGGTCGTCCACATCAACATCCTCCAATTCAGGCACGAAAAAGGTATTAATCATGGCTTTATAGCGTTCCCCATTGATTGTATCAGTATGGCCGGTTTCATTTTAGAAGAAATATGGACCAATGATCTGGTTTTGGGCCCATTCACCGAACGTGCGACACGCTTGATGGTCATTCGGCTTCAATTATGTGAAATGGCAAACCAAACTGAGCATAAATTAAGTGACAGCTGTCAAAAAGACCAACTCCGAAAAAAGTATTGCCAAATTGAAAACCACACATCTAAAAAACACCCTTTATTAAAAATATCTTTCACCCACTGTCTAATGATGCTGCGATTCCTGTGTGGTTTAGTGCCCCAATTTCCACATAGTTTATTGTTACTAGCGTTTCCGCTTAGTTAATTGCGATGCTACCTCGTAGCACTGCACCTCTACTTTTACTTGTGGAACCATTTCGAAGCAGAATTTCTTTGATCTTCGCGCCGCATAGAGCCGGATATCTACAGTCTCCTCCTCCTCTTCATTCTCACAGCTTCTGCAGTATTCATGCGGGAATACTCCCAGCCAGAGAGAGTGCCTGCCGAATATATAATGACCAGTTATACTTAGAGATATCTTCTCTCTACAGGCCAAGCAAATCTCTCGATTTTTTCCAATCAAGCTCCGCCCACATTAGCCTAGTCGATAAGCAGGTGCTTTCGTCTGCCCAAAATCTATTAGCACGTCTGGCGCTAACCCTCAACATTAGTTTACAGGTAGCAATTGGTATACCAACCTCGCATCTGTCCGTATACATTGGAAGGTTGGTAACCCTTTTGGCTAGCTTATCAGCCCTACAGTTCCCTTCAATATCCAAATGTCCCTGAACCCATATTAGGGGTACTCTCCAAACGGTGATGATATTATTTGGGGCGGCCAGGCAGTCATACAAAATCTTTGATTTCAGGGCCACCGAGTTAATTGATGGACGCCGGGCTACCCGAGTGGGTATTTATATGGTTTCTGTTTCGGCGTGTATACTTAAGTAGACGGCAACCTCTTTTATAGGTAGGACCTCTGCTTGAAAAATACTGCAGTGGTCAGGGAGATGGAATGAAAGTTCCAGTCCCAGTTCTTTCGAGAAAACCCCAAAGCCGACTCTATCGTTAAGTTTGGATCCGTCGGTGTAGAAATTCATTTCCACTTTCTCTATGGCATGGGTGTTCGCCACTCCCTTCGTGACGCAATATACGTCTTGAAGTGCTTATCAAAGTTGAGATTAGTGGACAATATATTGGATACAACTACTCCAGGTATGCACGATAGTCGAGAGGCCAGTCTGCCGATCAATCCATACCACAGTGCATTTCAGCCTTAGCGCTGATGCGGCAGCCACTTGTTTCCCTACCACATGTAATGTAGGTAGGTTGAGTATCACTTCTAATGTTTTAGTTGAGGTGGTCCTTAAAGGACCAGAAATGCACAGAAAGGCTGCTCCTTGGAGCTTGCGTAGAAGCTTCAAATAGCTTTCTTTCTGATTGGCTGCCCAACATACCAGTATTCCATATAACAATATAAGTCTGACCACAGAAATGTACAGCCAGTGCATAATTCGTGGGGATTCCGACCACTTTTTTACAAGTGTACAATATCAGCCTTCCTAACTTTTTCCTCAATATTGGGTTTCCAGGTAATTTCCGGCCTAGTATTAGTCCCAGATATTTGACAGTCTTCCTCATCGGAATTTCCAGACTTTTGTATATTAGCGGGAAGACCATAGCAGGCCTACTTTTTTAGAGGCTTATTCCTGGTCCCCTTCTTTCCGCCCAACATGTAGGCATGGCCATGTTAGAGCACAAAATATCCATAAATATACATATTTCTCTCTAGTCACAACTGCCATATCGGCAGCATATGCGATGATATGGCAACCTCCTCTCTCTAGGACTAGCAGTAAGGGTATTCCACCAAATTCTAGAGCAGTGGGAGAGAACTCCTGAAGAATACCTCTCCAGACCTGTCTGCTTAAAGTGGAGGTTCCTAAGCTGGCAGCTACATTTCTTCTGGCGAGCATAGTCTCAATCAGTGCAACCACATTAGAATCAACGCCCACAACTTCTAACGCTCCCATTATAGCACTCGCAATTATATTATTAAATGCGCCTTCTATATCAATGAATACCACCAGTGCAAAATCCTTCTCCTGAATGGATTTTTCCACAATACCAATGAGTAAGTGTAACGCCGTTTCGGCAGATTTGCCTTTCATATATGCATCCTGTGTTGCGGACATTCCACCCATTGGTATAACTTTCCAAAAGTGTGTATCCATAAGCCTATCCAATGTTTTTAGGAGGAAGATGATAGACTGAATTGTCTGAAGTCTCTAGGATTTACATGCAACCTGCCGGTTTGAGTGTAAAGGCAACTTTCGTTTATCTCAGTCTTACCCGAGTATAGACCAGATTAAGATAGCTTCTAATTGCAGCCACAAACCAGAGGGTAATTATATCCCTTCTTTTTAATTATGCTGGGTAGATACCATCCGGACCCGGCGATTTGTAAGGGCCAAAAGTTGTAATGGCCTACTCTCCATTCTCAACTGTAACTATCACAATTCCTATCTCAGGCTGCCTGCCCATAGGTCCACCGTGCTACTTCCTGGAAATTCGCATCTAAGAGAAGAGCCAAAGATTATTCACTTTTATAGGTATCCCAGGTTGTATGGTGTCATCGCTAGGATTCTCCTTAATCTGGCTGCTTATAAAGTTTCGTCCACGTCCTTGCAATAATTTTGCCAGGACTCCCAATGCGCAGTTCTAATTGCTATTTTCTATGCATTTAGTTCAGTCTTATAGACTTCCCAATCCGAGGACAGCCCGAGGTTCTTTCCCTTTTGAAAAATCGTATATTAGTCTTTCGCAGTAGACCTAGATCCGTCGACCACCAAGGTGGTTTAGCCTTTCCTCTCAGTTTCACAACCGGCCAGTGGTTACCTGTTCTAACTACGCAGGGTCTGTGCGGTCAGACGAGGGTTCAGGAGAGACCCAGAAATCCCTCCTATATTTTCCACAGTCCGTCCTCCGTATATTACTATACGCCGTAACTGGAGATACTGAAAAATTCCATATGAACCATATATAGCTATGGTCAGAGAAGGAATTTTCGTTCGAAACTCTCCATTGTTTTACGTTATTAGCGAACTGATCGAAAGTCGAGGCAATGTTCCGTTCTTTTTTATAAATATCAGCTAATTTAAGACACTAAGTTTTTTATAAAAACGAGAATTCATATGAATGAGATGAGGGGAGCTTGCTCGAGAGGCAGGCTAGATCAATAAAAAGAAAAGGCCAGCAATCGGAGAGCCAAATCTTCTCCCGAAGTGATCACACAAAGTAACCCGAATGTTGTTATTTAATGTTATTAGACGAACAAACACCTCCAGAGGCCACATATAAAAAGCGGGTAAGGGACACTGTAAGACACACAACAAGACGTTTATCATTGGTTGCGATGCAAATGCGCCCAATACCATCTAAGACAGTACAGATATAAACACAAGAGGTGAGTCGCTCCTAGAATTTTTACTACAAACTAACATAGCTATTGCAAACAGGGACAATAAACCCACCTTTGAAAATGCCATACGACAAAAGGTTCTTGACTTAACACTCATAACAAATAATTCACTTGATATTATCACGAACTGGAGAGTCTCTGATGAGGACTCAATGTCTGATCATAAACATATTCTCTTTGGAATCATGGGGTTAAATAAGAGCGTAATGCTCTATAGAAGCCCTAAATCAACAAACTGGGATAAATACTCAGAGTGCTTGGAAACTAAGCTAACCAGAAGCATGCTTCACATAAGATCGACAGAGGAATTGGATGCATCAGTTGAAGCTCTGACTGACTCCATTATATCCTCATATCACGAATGTAGTCCACTCAAGACAAAAACCTCAACGAAGAGGGTCCCTTGGTGGAACAAAGAATTAGCTAATTTGCGTCAAATAGCAAGGTCTAAATTCAATGACGCAAAGAAATACAAAACATGGGAGGAATATAAGAAATCCCTGACACTATACAACAAGGAACTGAGGAAATCAAAAAGGAACTCATGGAAAAACTTCTGTGAAGAATTTAAAGATGTCCCAACGACAGCCGGAATACAAAAATCATTGTCCAAGGGGGTAATTAATCCAATTGGCACTCTAAAGGCACCGGATGGTACTTTCACAAACACTTTTAATGATACACTAGAGCTTCTTCTTAAAACTCATTTCCCTGATTGCCGGCCTAACACAACCAGCGACAACGATCATGGGGTGTCAGCGTACAATCGCTACAGGGCAAGAAACTCTACTATCTTCAGAATAGTAAAATTTGAAAGGGTTGAATGGGCAATCAACTCGTTTAAACCCTACAAATCACCTGGACCTGATGGTATATTTCCAGCCCTACTTTCAAAAGGGACCAGGAGATTAATACAAATTTTGGTTCAAATCTTTAGATCTGCTTTAATATTGGGATATGTTCCTAAGGTTTGGCGGGAGGTTAGGGCTATATTCCTACCAAAGGGTGGAAATAAACCTCCCGAATCTCCCAAATCCTACAGGCCAATCAGTCTAATGTCCTTCATGTTAAAAACCATGGAAAAGATATTGGACTGCTACCTAAGAGAGGAGGTAATCTCTAATACTCCACTACATAAGCTACAATTTGCCTATCAAAAAGGGAAATCTACAGTCACAGCACTGCACACAATTGTTCGTGATATTGAAAACTACTAGGCCTAAAGGAGGTAGCGCTATGTGCATTCATGGACATTGAGGGTGCTTTCGACAATGCGACCTTTCAAGCAATAGAACTGGCACTCTCCAACAGGGGAGCAGATCCAGTAATAGTAAAATGGGTAAGCAATATGCTAAACCAAAGAATAGTCACAGCCTCTTTAGGGCAAGGTAACATGAGTGTTACAGCGGTAAAGGGATGTCCGCAGGGGGGAGTACTATCACCACTTCTATGGTCCATACTAGTTGATAACCTAATACAGATCCTTAATAATAAAGGATACAAAACAATTGGATATGCAGATGACATATCTATAATAATCCAAGGCAATCATGAAAGGACTATTGGAGACCTGATGCAAGATGCCTTAGACACAACATGGGAGTGGTGCAGGAAAGAGGGGCTATCAATCAACCCCACCAAAACCACTATTGTCCCCTTCACCAGGAAAAGGACATTTGATATCCCAACATTAAAAATAAATGGAATAGAGGTACCCTTACATGAAGAGGTAAAATATCTAGGTATCATCCTGGATAAAAAACTCACCTGGGAGGCACACCTTAACTCGGTAATAAAAAAAGCCACGAAAAACCTTTGGACTGCAAAACAACTTCTGGGAAAATCCTTTGGTCTGAGCCCCAAAATGACCTTCTGGTTATACACCCAAATGGTTAAACCCATCATACTATATGAGGCATTGGTATGGTGGGGAAAAACAAAACAAACAACAGCCAAATTAAAACTGTGCAAATTACAAAGTCTGGCATGCCTAAGCATCACAGGGGCTATGAGAACTACCCCAACTGCTGGCATGGAAGCGCTGTTAAATTTACCACCGCTACTCCTAGCAATACAAGAGGAAGCTGCAAGGCAAGCACTCTCAATCCATGAAAATGAAAAATTCAAACCAGCAAATCTCACTGGACACCTAGAAATTCTAAATTTGGTCAAAGATGCTATGCACATGACCGAGGCAAGTGACCACACAGACTCAGTACTCAATTTCACCAAGAGGTACAATGTCATATTCCCATCAAGGGAGGAGTGGAACGATAGCCCAACATGGCTACACGATGATTCGCAAAAATGGTATACAGATGGATCCAAAACGCTCCAGGGGGTAGGATCAGGAAGAGTGGGACCTAGAGCACACAAATCAATAACCCTAAGTGCAGATACCACGATTTTCCATGCGGAGCTCTATGCTATAATGGAAACAGTGGAAATCTTATCTAAAAGAGGACTTAAAGGAGTAAAAATTAAAATACTCTCAGACAGTCAATCAGTCCTCAAAGCTCTTAAAAGCTACACATTTTCATCAAAAGTCCTTATAGAGTGTAACAACTCACTCAACGAACTGGCCAAAAACAATCAGGTCTGTCTGATTTGGGTGCCAGGACACGAAGGACACGAAGGTAACGAAAAGGCAGACCTTTATGCCAAAAAAGGGGCTGAAGGATCATTTATTGGACCCACCCCCTTCTTTGGCTTTAATAAAAGCAACATAAAACAAGAGACCAAAAAATGGATCCAACATAAAATCAGCGAATATTGGAATGGCATTGACGGCCTCGATCACTTCAAAAAATTCCTGAGCTTTGACGCTAATAGAGCAAAAATCGCTCTTACCTTAAACAAAAAATGCCTTAGATTACTCTCTGGAGCATTAACAGGCCTCTTCGCCTGCAACAAACACCTACACAAAATAGGTATATCTAGCACGAGCACTTGCAGATTCTGCTGTGATGAAGAGGAGTCTGTGGGACACTTAATCACCAACTGTGATGCATTAGGCCACAGGAGACACAGGATCTTAGGTTCCTATATACTAGAAGATGAAGACCCTCAAATGCTCTTTCCAAAGGAGCTGGTCCGATTCCTTGATATACTAAGTATACTAAATAATTAAGTACGAAGGGGCGCACAATAGATCAAGTTGGTCGCAGTGCATAAAGGCCTTAGCCTAACCCGTACAACCATTACCATTACCATGTTATTAATACAAAATCGAATAAATCTGTTAATAAAATTCTTCGACTACCTCCACTTGTTATTAATGATCCTAACGATTTTAAAAAACTGCACTCTATGCTTATCACAACAATAAAAAATAAATTTTTGGTCAAACTTTTAAATAAAGGTGCTTATAGAGTAAATATTTTTGACTGATGCGACTTCCGGTCTTAAAAAAAAATTCCGAACCAAAACATACGTTGCTTTTGCTACGAAGACAAGGAAACCATACCAATAAAAGTCATCGCTAAGAATCTTCATCATTCGTGTGACCAGGAATCAATCAATGGTAAATGATTTGAAAGCACAATATATAAAAGCAGTTAGCGCCATAAATAAACTAAACGGAAGACTAATTGTTAAAATTGAAGCATTAAAATCATCAAACTTATTACCCCAGCGCAAGAAGTGGAGTGGAGAGTCCCATCTGGCAAACTATCGAGGTTGTGTAATTGCAAAGGAACTCCAAATAATTAAGTCCAAAAAACTATCACAGCTTCTAAAACAATCATTCGTGAAATAATAAAGCTCTCACTTATCAAATGGAAACAATTTAAACATCATTATGCAACCCACAAAAAACGCTCCTTCATGTGCGAGTTACGATGTTGAAATGAAAGAACCTTTCCACTTCACAATCAGTTTTATATAGAACAAATTATTTTAAAGTACACGTATTTATATTATAAAGTATGCTTATTCTAAATAAATTAATTTAATGAATTTACATTGAATTTTAAATTGGAGATTTTACAAATAATTTTATGCTGGATGATGTTACAAAGAATTTGAATCTGATGTTTTTAATGGGAATATGAATTGGATGATTTTACAGAGAATTTGATGTTGGTTTATTTTAAAGTGAATTTGATGTAGCTGGTGCTGTTGGTATTGATATTGTTGTTAATGTTAGTGCGGATGTTACTTGCGCATATCCAAAGATTCCTTGCAAGATAATACAATTCCACAAAACTCTGACACACTGTCACCTATTTTATCTAGACTTAATGAACAGGGAAAAGTTTTCAAGTCAATTGACCGCTCTACAGAATAACATGCAGTTCATTGATTATCAATAGGAGCTTAAAATTAATCTTATGGAACGCCAACGGCTTAGCCAAACATCAAAATGAGCTAGAGCTTTTGCTAAACAACGACGACATAAACATTTGTCCAACATTTCACGAGGCACTCTGCAATTATAATAAAAATAGAATCACGTATCATGTAGAAGATTAATTAAGCTCAGACGAATTTCAAACAACTTCCGTTCCTGTTGAAACTTTTAAACAGTCAATTGTTCTAACTTCATTATATAGTCTAGTATAGTATAGAAATATATAAAGCCATACAGAATACAGCATCCGATATAAAATCAACCGGTAAGCCCACATATTGGCCTTCAGATACCAACAAGGTCCCTGATTTGATTGCCTTTTTTATATTCAAAAACATTCCTGCAAACCATCTCACCATCGCCGAAAATTTTGATTTCAGCTTTGACCAATCGTCTGTAGTCTTAGCAATCTCTGGAAATCCAACTCTAAATCAAATGTCTTTAAGATTAGTAAATAATCTATCTGAATGGAAATATTTCCAATTGGAATTGGAAGACTTCGACGACGATGGCATCAAACTCGGTCTAAAGTAAATAAATTAAAACTGAATCAAATGACTAGACAACTACGCGTATCCATCAAGGCATTTAAGAATGACGCAATTGACCGATTCCTGTCAGCAGATAAAGCCACGGACTAGTCCTTATGGAAGGCAGCTGAAACGTTCAACCGTCCAGTGAATCATAGCGCTGCAATTAAAATAAGCCAAGCCCAATGGTCAAAAAGATGCACACAAAAAGCAAACCTCTTTGCTGAGCATCTACGGAAAACTTTTACTCCAAACGAATGATCTGGTGAATTAGATAGAAAGTGATGTTGACATTACTCCAGTCACAGCTGAAAAAGTAGTGGGTCAAATTTATAAAATGAATCTAAAAAATTGCCAGGTTTTGACCTTATCGTGGCTGAAGCTCTTCGAAATTTGCCGAACAAGAGCGTTATTTATTTGTCCTATTCGAAAAATGCATGTTTTAACCTAAAATATGTTCATACCTACTGGAAGACGGCTAAGATAATAATGATTGTCAAGCCCGGAAAATCACCCAATGATGTATCTTCATATAGACCAAACTCTTTATTGCCAATTTTATCGAAACTATTCGAAAAATTGGTGTTTAAACATCTATTGCCGATAATTGAAAGTAAAAACCTGATCCCAGCACATCAATTTGGCTTTCGCAAAAATCACTGCACTATCCATCATGTTCACAGGGTTGTAAGATCCATTGAAGCTGCTCTGGAAGAGAAACAATTGTGTCCTTGATGTGTCACAATTATTTGACAAGGTATGGCATTTAGGACTGACACAAAAGCTGAAGACACTCCTGCCTAGGAAATATTGCGAGATTCTTGCACCTTATTTTAGCGATAGATACTTTCGCGTAAAATATGAAAATGCTTGTTCAGTCTTGCAAAGAATAAATGCAGGTGTAACTTTAGGTAGTATCCTAGGTCCCATTTTTTATTTATTATATACGAGTACACATGTGTACCTACCCAAAATCACTATGTAGATAGATATATTTAAGGGTGTTATAAACTGCGACCTGAAAGATCTATTGTGATGCCACTATTTATTTGAAAGATGAGGATAGGCTCATCTATAAATCTTCTATCAGGTTAATTTTCGACAGGAATTCATATATTTTGGAGGAATCAAGATAAGGGATCTTGCTCATATCTAAGATATATTCTCCAAAACACCTGAGTCTATTGTGTGCCAATGATCCGCAGTCTGTGATCAGGTGCAGTGAGGTTTCGTCACTTTCTCCAGAGAATCGACAGATGGTATCTGGAGATATACCCAACTTGTTGGAATGGTAGTTGAGTCTACAATGTCCGCTTAAAATGCCTGTGATGATTCTTAATTTACTGCGAGGCATATATATTAACTCCTTGGCTCTTTTAGAATTAAAATCTCCCAGAAGAGCTTTCGACTGTTTTAATCAAATCACTATGTAACCGCAACATTTGCAGACGATACTGCTCTTTTAAGAATAGACAAAACAATCGAAGCTGCAACGATAAAATGTAAATTAGCTGTGAATTCTGTAGTATTTACCATGGATCAAAAAAATGGCGCATTAAACTTAATAACGCTAAGTCTGTGCATATAGTATTTTTCTAAGAAACATACCACACAAATCAGTTTATATAAATACAGACACTATACCCTACGTTAACGAAGCTAAATACCTTGGTATTACTCTTGACGTTAAGCTACGTTAGAAGGCGCACGTCAAGAAAAAACGGGAGGAACTCGACTTAAAATTAAACAAACTCTATTACCTCATTGGCAGCCCCTCTACGCTTTCAACCCATAACAATTGATTGATATATAGACAAATATTGAAACCCTGGACTTATGGCATACAATTTTGGGGATGTGGCAGTGAAAAATACATTGAAACCATCCAAATACTTTAAAACAAGGTATTGCGACAAATTGTTAATGCTACATTCTATGTAAGAAATTGTGACCTCCATCGTGATCTTGGCATGCCAACCGGCATTTACGTGGGGAATGAATTTTCCATGGCTCACAAACAGCGTCTAAGATGTCATGTCAACGTTGAAGCATCATGTCTACTCCAGACGATTGCACTGCGTCGCTGGCTTAAACGCAAAATAGTTACAGACCTAATGGGAAACCAGTAGCAGCAGCTGTATATAATATATTTATATAGTATATAAATTACACAATGCTTTTTTTTCTTTTTTTAATTTATTCTAGGCAAATTGCTTGTTAGTTCCTTATTTTCTATTGCTAGTACATATCTACATAGTGTTTAAGTTACGTTGATAAAGTCTAAGAATGACTCACCTCTTGTATTTGTGGAGGTGCTTCCGCACAGTGTGTTGTGGGCATTTATGTTGTTAGATACAACCAAGTTCCTATTGACTTCAGCTCCGTCAACAGTGCCCGAACCTCCTCCTGTGTGGCGTCCTTATCGTGCGCCTTTTAGGTAGAGGCTACCCAGAAGCTACCATATTGCAGCTCAATGTTTGCCACCATCGTGTCGCCACTGCTTCGCTGAGAGAGCAGGAAGATGTTAATGGCATCCTTTGCTAGTATACAAGCACCAGACTTACCCCCTAGTATACAAAGACGAAGTCCCGTCTGCCTCCAGCTGTTGTCTAGCTGTCCACTGCCGTGAAGTTAGCGGTAGGCAGGATCACCTCTTTTGGTTTTTTTGAAGACAGCAAGAGGTCCGCTCGCGCAGAGGTCCGTGTGCGCGGTAAGAGATCTAAAAGTATACAGAGCACTCCGTTCAAGACTGGGCTAGTTTGTATTCTGGATCCCCAGCCAGGCTGAGCATCGACACAGGTCGTATGACGTATTTCTGCAACCCAGAGGTTTTTTAAATAGATTAGATCCTCCACACCCTTTATCAGGAGATATACTAATTGACTCCTCAGTCTTCATTCGTGGTCCTTTATTATGAATAGCAGAGTTACCTTTGGCAGGGTGTGACTGTCCGCAACGCACTATCGGTCTAGATGGGATAGAGACTAATGTGCCTAGAACAAAAATCACATATTCCCATCATGGTTCACAATTTGATCACGATCAAACAAATGAGCAACCCCTTACCGTAAAACTTCACAATATATTTTTCATTGCTACTGCCTCTCTTACCGAAATTGCAGCCGCCACTAACGCCCTTATCGTTACCACGATTTTCCTTACTCTTTACAGTTGCAATTTTTTTTCGTTGGTTACCTTTAAACTTTTCATACTGAGAATTATATTAAGTTCTGACAAGTTGCCAGTTTGATACAGCGTAGTTTTATTTGCTGCTTCGTCTGGAATCCTAGCTATTATGTAACTAATTATGTGACGAGTCACGACTTTTTCCCACGCGGGTATTTTTTCATCTTGTAGAAATATTCTAACAGAGTTATGTTCCTTGTGCGAACCGAATACATTTTGAAGTACTTTATTCAAAGCATCCCAATTCGTAACATTTGGCTCCGATTCAACCGGCAAACCCCAACTAGCAACTGTCGTACGTATAAGAATTTTTGAGCATAGTTCCAACGGCAGACTAGCAAAATATTTTCAATCACCGTCAAACAGTCTGCACACTTCTTCCTGTTTCACCATCGAACGTCTCTAATGATTCTTGCAAATCTTAGGTGGATGTTGTTTTGCACCACACTGTATTCTTTGCTGTCGGTTTTCACTGCACATCTTACAGTTTCACATTCACTTGTGCTCAAATCTGAACCACTCAATATCATATTCTCACTGGAATTAAGTTTTAAAACCGCACTATATCCCTTTCCTTTTTCAAGTAATTGGTTTGCACTGAGATTAGAGTTGCAACTGTCTGCCACAGACTGAGCGGATTTCTCATCTAATATCGGTTCGTCTGCAATTTATGTCAATTTCCATGAATTTTTTTAACCTGTCTATAATATCTTGCTTTCAACAACTCCTGCAACTCTGAGACTTTCTTCATGGAAAGTGCGGGAAGATCACCTCCACACATGCGTATGAATTGTAACAGATTATAGCGCACAACACTCTAACCACTTTTTTTCTCTTTTTCGCTTTCTCTGAATCGCCGATCCCACTTCTACACCATACAGTTTTAAAGAACTTCAGTTTATTTATTCGAAAAAATGTAGTTTTAAAGTAATTCAGTTTATTTATTTGAAAAATGAAATAGTTCAGTTTGTAGATTCGAAAGCATAAAGGTAAATTTTTTTTTTAAATAACTCCGTTTTATTTGCAATATGCCTTAGGCAAGTTCAATAACATACAATATAAACAAGCTATCCTTTCATATATTTTAAACAATAAAGTTTTATACAATATTATCATTATTACATTTTCATTATCATTCATCATTATTACATTATTACATTATTATCATTATCATTTTATCATTATTACATTATTTATAAAAGAAAATAAAATATGAAACATTTTCTAAACGCTGTCGAAGGGGGCTGCTCGTTTAAGTCTTTGCGTCGATACCGTTGATTCCAGCAGATTTAGAGCTAGTACGTTAGAGTGCGTAGTGAGGCGTGCCCACTATTTAGTGCTACAACATTTTATTTCCTAGTGATCTCGGTATGTTAATGTCGTTTCTTAGTGTCCTGTTACTGACAAACGATTGTGCGTTGACAATCATCCGCAAAAGTTTTGCTTGAAATCTTTCCAAAATATTTATATTAGCACTCCTGCTGAGCCCAGCAGCTGATTTCCATAAGTCCGTATAGGTTGTATTATACTTTTATAAAGCAGAAGCTTATTACTCAATGTTAGCTTAGAGTTGTAACCCATCAACCAATACGTTGAGCTAAGTTTGATGCCCAGTAGTTTCCGTTTTGTAATGATGTGTTTTTTTCATGTCAAACGCCGACCAAAGTGTAACCGAAGATATTTAACATCTTCTGCTTGAGGCAGTGGGCGACTATTTAGAATCACAGGCGGATATCAACTCCTTATCAAAGTGAAAGTTACTTGTACTGATTTAGTAGCGTTGACCCTCATTCTCCATTTGTCAAACCAAATTTGAATTTTATCTAGGTGTTTTTGTAGTTGGTTTGCGGCAGTTAAATGATTAGAGTTTGTAGCCATTATAACGGTGTCGTCAGCATATGATGCAATTTCAGTCTTCTCTGTCAGGGGTAGACCTGCTATAAAAATACTGTAAAACACCGGACCTAATACGCTTCCCTGTGGAACACCCGCCGTAACTGGGAAAATTGTGGTAGTTTCTGACTTAAATTTCACTCTGAAATGTCGCTCTTCAAGGTATGATTTTAAAATATCAAAATATGTTTGAGGCAGTGACTTATTTAGTTGGAACAGTATGCCAGGGTGCCAAAATTCTGGTGCTGTAAAAAACTGACCCTGTTCGAGAGCATTTCTAGCACTATGATAAACTCTGTGTAATTGTTCGGTGGTAGCATGGTGTTATTGAAACACGAATTAGTGATTAGGTATGAGTTTTTTCTTACGCAGTATTGGCTTAAGCTTACTCAGCAGCAGCTTTTCAAAAACTTTGGAAATAATGGGCTTATACGTTGAAAATTCTTCTTCCGGCTTTCCAGGTTTTGAAATTAGAGTTATTTCATCAACTTTCCAATCACTGGGGAAATAGACATACCTCAATACTACATTGTACAAATAGGTGATATATTTCATGACATTATCCGACAGATCTTTGAGAACTTTACCTGTTATCAAGTCAAATCCTGGTGCTTTTTTATGTTCAGGTGTTTAATCAGAAAGTTCCTAACTTCTCTTGGTTTGATAGTTCAGATCGGTAATTCCAAAACTCATGAATGGCGTCATCATTATGTTGTAGATTTTTGGGAAATGGTGTAAAGACATCACAAAGGTGTTTGGCGAATGTCTCTGCTTGTCTTGTATAAATTTCATCATTTTCTGCTGCCATGAAGTTATGTCTTAGTTCTTTTGCTGCATTATTAAGACTTTTTTGTCTTCTGGATATCTCGTAATTTGCCGAAACTTCTTAACTTTCGTTTTGCATCTACTCGTATCATCTCCTTAATAGATGGGTTAATCGCGCAATTTATATTTATATATATATATATATATATATATATATATATATATATATATATATTTATATATATATATATATATATATATATATATATATATATATATATATATATATATATATATATATATATATATATATATTGTTGTGAGTTAGAATCAAGCTACCTACGCGTACGGACAAATCTTACTCAGGGCTATAAGGAACAAAATTGAAGGCCAGGCAAACGATATCTTAAACATGTATAGTACACCACTTAACTGGGACGAGATAAAAAATAACCTTATCTTGCACTATGCGGATAAACGTACCGAAACTTCTCTAATCAGAGACTTGCATGGATTGAGACAAAAAACCTCTGTTGAAGAATTTTATGATCAGATCATAACTATACAGTCTACTCTGAATAACAATTTACTCTTGAACGAAACTGACAGAAATGTCATAAAATCAAAGAAGGACATGTTCACAGAAATGTGTCTTAACTCGTTCCTCGTTGGATTAAAAGAACCGTTGGGATCAAATATAAGGGCTATGCGACCAGACAGCCTTGCAACAGCATTGTCATGCTGTATTAAAGAGCAAAACATTTATTATCAGCAAACAGGTATTAATAATTACTACAACACACCAAGGTATGTGAGACAAACAAATAATCAAATTCATCCTTACTCTTACTATAAAACAAATAATATTCAGGGACAACCCACATTTAGCTCAGATTATAAAACTTATAGACAACCTGAGAACTTCAGAACTGCCTATCAAAATAACTTTCAAAATAAACAAGATCATATCAATAATAATTATAGCCGAGGTAGTTTCAATCATAATAATTATAGCCGAGGTAATTTCAATAATAATAATTACAATCGAAGTAACACCAATAATAAGAATTATAGTCGAGATAATTACAATAATAACAATAGTTCCAACAGAAATAATACCCCTTATAACCCATTTAACCAAGCACAAGCTATTACTTACCCCAAACCGGAGCCAATGGATACCAGTTCAGGCTTAACTAGAAATACGTCTCGTACAAATTACACAATGAGAAGCACTAGGTCCAACTCCCAAGGACCAAAGGAAATTCATTACATGAATGAGGATCACGATAATAATAACGCAACAGAAGATCCATGCAATATCGATGATACCCTAAATTTTCAGACATGTGCCTCGAAAAACCTACGGGATATTTAGAAATTAACAAACACGGTACTACACTACCCTTTATAAACATAAGTTCTCCTTTCGGTAGGGATCTCAGATTCTTAATTGATACAGGAGCATCGTCTTCTTTCATTAATCCTAAATTCATTGACTCAAAAAAGCAAATAGAATGTCTTCCAATCAACATAACAACAGTTCTTCAGAGTTATAAAATAAATAAAAAAATAATTTTGCCATCATTCACAGAATTTAAAGAACATAGTAATTTCACCTTTTGGTTATTCAAATTCCATAACTACTTTGACGGTCTAATAGGTCTAGACATTTTGAAACAACTTAATGCAAAAATAGACTTGAAAAATCAAAAACTTATAACCGAACACACTGTTATACCAATAAAATTAAAACCAAATCTTACATCCGGTAAGATAACGGTACCGGCAATGTCTAAAATCTTGGTAAAACTTCCTGTAGACACGTGTAATGGCGATGTCTTTATTAAATCATTTGAAATAGCCCCAAAAATACATATATCCGAAGGTCTTTACGTAGCAGAAAATTGGTTTTGCACTATGGAATTATGTAACCAATCACACGAAGATAATGAAATTATCTTAGAACAACCATTGAAAGTAGAAGCATATAATAAATCAAACTACATTGAACTTCATAATTTAAATCTCCAAACTCCTTCTAAAGAGCATAATGTTCAAAATATTATTAGAACATCTCATCTCAACAGTGAAGAAAAAAGGCAATAACTAACCTATGTGTTGAAATTCATGATATATTTTTTAAAGAAGGAAATAAATTAACATTTACTAATAAAATTAAACATAAAATCAGAACAGTAGACGAAATCCCCATACATACAAAATCGTATAGATACCCTTACATCCACAAACAGGAGGTTCAGAGACAAATCGAGGATATGCTCAATCAAGAAATCATACAACATAGCTACTCACCCTGGAGCTCACCGGTATGGGTAGTACCCAAGAAATCTGACTCCAGCGGCAAACAAAAATGGCGATTGGTTATCGATTATCGCCAACTAAATAAAAAAACTATATCTGATCGATACCCAATCCCAAATATAACTGACATTCTAGATAAACTGGGAAAATGTTTGTATTTCACAACTCTTGACCTCGCCAGCGGATTCCATCAAATAGAGATGGATCCGTCAGATATACAAAAAACAGCATTTACGGTGGAGGGTGGCCATTACGAGTACAAACGCATGCCCTTTGGTCTAAGTAACGTTCCAACGTGTAATGGATTACGTATTAAAAGATCTTGTGGGTACAAACTGTTTAGTTTATCTAGATGATATCATCATATTCTCTACCTCCCTAAATGAACATATCTTGAACATAAAAGCAGTCTTCAAAAAACTAAGTGAATGCAATTTTAAAATTCAAACGGATAAATCAGAATTTCTAAAAAAAGAAATAGCATTTCTGGGACACATAGTCACAACTGACGGCATCAAGCCGAACCCAGAAAAAATTAGCGCTGTCAAAAATTTTCCAATTCCAAAAAATCAGAAAGAAATCAAAGGATTTCTAGGAGTACTCGGTTACTACCGAAAGTTCATCAAAGACTTCGCTAATACGGTAAAACCCTTGACAGAGTGCCTTAAGAAGGGCAAGACCATTAAATTAACCGAAAGATATGTCAAATCTTTTGAACATTGTAAAAGCCTCTTAACTAATGATCCCTTACTTCAGTACCCCGACTTTACAAAACCATTTGTTGTAACAACAGATGCGAGCAACGTAGCTCTAGGGGCAGTTCTCTCCCAGGGACCTATAGGCAAAGATAAACCCATCTGCTATGCAAGCAGAACATTATCAGACTCAGAGATTAACTACTCCACCATCGAAAAAGAACTTTTAGCAATTATATGGGCTACAAAGTATTTCAGACCATACATTTACGGAAGACGGTTTACGATAGTAACAGATCACAGACCATTAACTTGGCTAATGGGTTTGAAAGAACCCAATTCAAAATTAATAAGATGGAAATTAAAACTAGAGGAATACGACTATGACATCATTTATAAAAAAGGTAAAATCAACACAAATGCTGATGCCCTAAGTCGCGTAAAAATAGATGAAATAAAAAATACTGACATTGAAATAAATATAAATGACACACAATCAATTGCAGCAACGCAAGGCTCAACAGTTCATTCATCTGACGAAAACCTTGACACTGGGATTCACATATCAGAATCGTCATTAAATGAATTTAACATCCAAATAATACTAGAAAAAGATCAAACCTCTTCCAACACTTTAGACATTATTTTTCGGAACAAACAAAGAAGAATCATTAAACAACCTTTGTTTGATGAAACATCAATAACAAATATTCTCAAAAAGTTCCTTCCTCCAAACAAACTCTCAGTACTCTACACAGACGACGAAACTTTCAAAATAGTTCAATCCGTCTATTCTAAATATTTTGCTCACAGTAAAATTTACAGAATTCTTAGATGTACTAACATTCTTCAAGATATAATAAATAACGACGAACAGGACCAAATAATCAAGGAACATCATGAAAATAGCAATCATAGAGGTATCACCGAAACTTTCCACCACCTTAAGAGAAAATACTATTTTCCCTTACTAAAATACAAGATAACCAAAATAATCAATAATTGTGATAAATGTCAAATACTCAAGTACGATAGACACCCTCAGAAACCAAAATTCCAAAAAACAGAGACACCATTAAAACCCCTAGACATTGTCCACATTGACATCTACACCATCAACCACAAACAAATACTGACTATCATTGACAAGTTCTCGAAATTTGCTTCAGCCTACACACTTACCGATAGAACTAGTCTCTCCGTATTAAAATCATTAAAAAACTTTATAAGCCACTATGGCATACCAAAGAAATTAGTTCACGACCAGGGATCAGAATTTTCAAGTTTAATATTTGGAGACTTCTGTAAACAATTCAACATCGAACAACACTGTACCTCCTTTCAACAAACAACAAGCAATGCACCAGTCGAGAGATTACACTCGACATTAACAGAAATCTACCGTTTCATACTCACAAAACGGAAAATAGAAAAACTTGATCTAGATCATGACGAAATGTTAGAGGAAACCCTAATAATTTACAATAATTCAATACACTCTGCAACTAAACTCACACCCTTTGAGCTTTATCACGGTAGGACACTCAACTTTGAAAATAATGTTAAATATAATAACGAACATGACTATCTACAGAAACTTAATGAATTTCAAGAAAAGTTATACCGTATGATAAAAGAAAAAATGGAAAAAGAAAAAGATAAAAGAATAGACAAACTAAATTTTAATAGAGAGAACCCAGAAGTACTGAAGGAAAGCGATACAATCTATAGAGAAGATAGTAGAAGAAACAAAATTGCACCCCGTTTTTCAAAGCACACGGTCAGAACCGATAACAATATCACTGTACAAACCACATGTAATAAAAAGATTCATAAAGCTAGAATAAAAAGAACAAAAAACAACCCTATAAATTTTTCTCTTTAACAATTTCAGAATATCCCTAATCACATCCCAGCCCATCCAAATCCAGAACCTTAACAACAATCAGGGAATCCTTCCATACTACATGGGTCCAGCAAAATCTATAGTAACTCATAGAAATATTCTTCACATAATAGACTTAAATACATATGGAAACAATATATTAAATATTTATAACACCATACAAAGCATCGAGAAACACACATATTCAGTAGACGGTATCGACATAACCAAACTAAAGTTAAATGAATTAGAAAGAAAATATAGGCTCTTATTACCAATAAAAAGGCAAAAACGTGGAATATTTAATGGTCTAGGAACAGTAATAAAAACAATTACAGGAAATATGGATGCAAATGATGCATATGCACTTAATAAACAGATAGAAAATATTAGAGAAGGTACAACAAACATTACTTCTGTTATTAATAATCATGCCATTTATAACCATAAACTATCAGAAAGAATTACAAATATTACAAAACACATAAATAAGGAGCAAGAAAAAATTGGAAATTTTATTAACAAAAATGCTAATAAAATAAAAAAACATTGAAGATATAATACAAGAACAACAATACCTTAATCAAGTCAATTACAATATTGATCTACTTACAAATCATTTAACAGAAATAGCGGAAACAGTTGCACTCGCCAAGTTAAATATAATTTCTAAATCTATATTAAGCCTTTCGGAATTAGAAGAAATTTTTGAAATAACTAATAACGAATCACTTAAAATTATATCGGAAGAACACTTATATGAAATAATAAAGCTACAAGCTTATTATAATTCCTCAAACATCATATTAAATATCCAAATCCCAGTCCTTTATACTGAATCCTACAAAACATTCCATCTCATAACACTTCCAATTAAGGAAACACTAGAAATAAATATTAAACCATATATCATATATAACGAGCAAAAGATCCAATATTTTTCCGAAATCTGTCCCAGGATCGAGAACACATATATATGCGAACCGTCACTATATCAAGAAGAAACAGACCAATCACAATGCATCGGAAACCTGATGAACAACAGAGAGGCAAACTGTCCAATGAATGATGTCGGAAAACAACAAAACATCATACAAATAGAAAACAATAACATCCTTTTAATAAATATACCAGAAACCTTAATAAAATCCACTTGTGACAATATATCTTTCACAGCTAAGGGAACACAGTTGATTCGATTCAAGAATTGCAGCGTACAAATTAACGAAATTACTTATGATGACACAACAAACGAATATTGGGATAACACATATATAGTACCGTTTTATCATTCAAGTATCACCACAAATTTCACAAAAGACGTTCTATCTCTCGAAAAACTGAAACTTCAAAACACCCAACAAGAAAAGATGCCAGTAAGTTGCCAGAAGTATTTTAAGTAGGTCACATATGTGCATTAATATCACTTTGTATATTTTTTATTACTTGACATTAAAAATTCTCAGAATCATTTGTATATTTTTTTGACATTAAGAATTCTTCCAATAATTAAATATTGATTTACTTTGTAATTTGTTATTTCACAACAATGCTTTGCTCAACAACTTAAGACTTTTGCTTACAATAACTTTTATACATTGTGTCACTTTATTACTTTTCTATTTGTTCACTTTGGTATGCATATGAATATCGATACTTAGCTGATTTCGATCAGAATCTTGGTTTGACAGAATAAATTATAACGTAAAAGGAAACGGTTGTGTTTTTTGATTCTCGTTGAGGGTTACATTAACAAAAAGTATAAGATCGCTATTGGAATGAATAGTATTGAATGAAACTCAGTTGGAATAAACTTCATCTTCCTGCGATTTTGACATCAGAGCATACCTTATTACCAGCCAAGGAGCAGTGGACAACATACATACTCGAAAGCTTCGTTCCAACATACATAAGTCACGCAGCTTTGTATGGGCAACCATAAACCGTCAGTATGATCGGACGGTCTATGTATGTTCGTCCTAGCTGTGAGGATTTTTTTTGTAGGGGATTCGTGTGTTTTTGTCGATAGGGACATTTGTATTAATTAATCTATTATACATTTATATTATTTTTGAATTGGCTTAATATATATATTGGAGACATGTGAATTGTTTTTAATTTAAATTGTTGAAATTGATGTTGTCTGAAGATCAAAATAAAGTTACATTGTAAGCTTAGGGTATTAGGTGAAAAGATTTCAAGAGGTGCACACAACACGTGTTGTTGCATCAAATTTTTTGTAGTTCGGAAACTGCGATTTGCGTAGCAATGTTGAAGAAAACCTTTAAATGCTATTATTACGTGGCGTATACGTTACGAGTTTATTTTTAAATATGGATTCAAATTTCCGGGAATGAATCAAGACACTTGCCTGTAAATCCGATTTCGGATTTTACAAAAATATGGCCTTTTCTATGGATTTTTGGGAGTATTAAAGATGGTGAGAGGAAATCAAGGAGAATCTGTGAGGAAGTCAAGGACCAATTTGCACTGATGGAAGGACTTAATTGACGCCGGTAGATAGCGGATATGGAACTTGTGATGGAAGATAAGTAAAGAAAGAATATTAAGATAGAATTTACGGTGGAATGTTTTTTAATAAATTTGTATTTATCATTAAGTAAGATGAAATTAAAAAAATTGGTATAAGTTAATAACAAGTTTTAACAATTATTGGGTCTTATTTGTAAATAGTTTTGGTAATGGGGATACGCCAGCTGTTCTGGCATTTGGGATATTTACTGGGAAAATAGATGACCAGTTCGAAGCGAGTACGAGCAGGGAAGAAGCTCAGGAATTGCGGAAGCAGGCGAACGCCGGAGGAGCTGTGTCACCATTAAAAGTAGCGGATCAAGCCTTGACGGCAATTCAAAAATGAACAGAAGAAAAGTTGTTCAAATTTCATGAGAAAACAGAAGATTTGAGAGCACAAAAAGAGTATCTCAAGAATAGGGTAAAGGAACTTTCTCGGAGATTGACGGAGACAGAGGAAGCAGCATCGCTGTTGGATAAAGAGTGTGCGGAATTAAAAAGAGGACGGGCGACCAATAGGGCCTCACTGAATAGGGAGAGATCAAAATCAGCATCGGCTGGATTTACACAGACAGTATTGACATTGCCACCGGAAGTGCGCTGGCCGGAGTATCTAACACCAGTAGGGATATGCCGCGTGCTAAGGCCCAGATTAGTATTGAGTGAATAGAGGGAAGCGGGATTTTTGTTTGGCGCATCTGAAATCGGTGTCGAGACTTTTTCTCCAGGAAGTCCGATAAATAATAAAATTAAGGAATATCCGCCAAAAGAGCCAGAAGCAGTAACGGCACAGGAAAGTCCCAATACTGTGGACAGTATTTCGCCTGTACGAACAAACGATCGAAGACTAATTAGTTTAAGTCCGTCTTTGGTCAATTACCTCTCAGAACCGGGAGAAGTGAATTTAGAAACCACCCATAAGGATAGCGCTCAAGCTTTACCGGTCATAAGTAAAACAAAAATACACAAAATGGGTATAGAGGAGATTTCAAAGACAGTGGTCAGGATAGTACCTGTATTTACTGGTGCAGCTTCAGAAGATTTACGGTCAGAAGTTAACAGATTCATTCAAGGTTGTGAACTTGCAAAGCGAAGCATAAGCCCTGATGAGTTGCATTACTTCTTCGACTGTGTAAAAGCAAAGGTTATTTGGAGACGCATACAACCTTGTGTTGCCAAAGCAAGTCGCCAGTGAGGACGAGTTTTAGGGTCTTATAAGGAGAACTTATTTGAAGGAGAGAACTTTGGAGGACATAACCCAAGAAATAAGAATCGGGAAGCAGCTGGCAAGTGAAGACATACGTGCCTTTGCCAGGCGTTTAGAGACACTTCAGATGATGGCCCAGGAAATAATAAAAAACAAGTACCATGGCGTTGGAGATACAGCATTATTATACGAAGTTGACAAGTCGGTGGTAACAACTTTCGTAGTGGGCCTCCGCAACTCAGCTCTAAAGATTCATATGCTGAATAGCAGAACAGGAAATCTGGAGGAGTTAGTAGAAGAAGCAATTAGAACACAAGTCCTCGTGGAACGGAGTACGGCCGGTTTGTGGAGAGGTACTGATGTTCGAAAACAGACAGGACAGTTTCACTGCCGCGGTCATGGATAGGGAGGGAAGTAATTACGTCCAAACATATACAGAGGAGCTTATAATCCCGGTGTCTCCGACAGCAGAGCCGCGAATCCGAGAAATCCGTACAGGGGGTGTGTACATAGGGCACCCACATGTTCGTTCTGCCGTAAGCAAGGGCATACAAGGGATGAATGCGTTCCACGCAAAAACACGCCCTACTGTATGGAGTGCCAAACATATGGTCGTGAGGCAGGTAGACAGTGCCAAGTAAATGGGATCAAAGTAGAAGGCTGCCAGGTACGAGGCGCCCCGATCCACCATTAAGGGACAACAGGGGTAACTTCAGTAGTCCCCGAGTTAGTTCAACGAGGATGTTAAACAAGGAAGAAATTCTTTTAACACTGGGAGTGGTCAGCAGCGGCCAAATTGGAATTCCGGAAGGGAACCAAGGATAGGCAACAACAACGTACAGGGGTTGAGATGATTTTCATGTGGGCGAATGGGACATCGAGCAATGGAATGCAGGGAAAGTCAATCCCAACAAAGGAGGCAGGGAAACTTCCAGCGGCCCAGTCGAGGCCAGTAGACTGGACAGCAAAAAGAACGGAAGCAATAATTAGGCCGGAAATACGCGGGGCTAGTAAGGGAGGAACTACAGTCCAGGAGAAGGAGGAGCAAGAGGCTCTCCAATATCACGAAGAGTTAGGGGGTGGATACACGTACATATTGGAAACAAAAGGACGTTGCTTCGCTATGAGCAGGATAGGTGATGCCTTCAACGAGATACCCTACGAGGAAGCAGCGAGTGGAAAGCTAGTGCTATTAGTAGATTCAGGGGCGAACACTAGCCTCGTAAAATCTAGTGTTTTACGGAAGGGGCCAGACATTAATCAAATGGACGTAAGAACGCTTAACGGAGCGTTTTGAGGGTGCATCAGGACATTGGAGTCGCTCAGAATAGGTCACAGTGAAGTTAAGGGCATGAGTTTTAGAGTGCACGCAGTGGAAGTGGATAAGAAAGGTATGCCGGCTGATGGGATAATTGGCCGCGATAATCTTTGGGGCCGCACCATACTGGATGCGCTCGAGAAACGGTTATCATTTTATGATAATAATAAGACTATAATCCTTACTCTTCCATTAAAGTCATGGCAGGAAGGAACCGCGAATAGGGTTAAGAAGTGTGGTATGGAGGTAGTAAACGGAAGATCAACCAGAGTAGTTACCATGCATGTAAACACGAAACTTAGGACTGTTGTTTTGCACAAGCAGCAGTTAGCGGAGGGCGTATATATGGGAGAGACCATAACGCACGTTGACAAGGGTAAGTTGTACGCTTGCGTACTGAATGCATCAGAAGAGGACTACTATATGGATAAGGATTTAAGCCATAAGTTCACTAGTTACGATGATTTTAAGGAACCAAATTATAGATCGGTTAATCAGATTAAACAAGCTGATATAAGAAAAAGAATGGAGATAGTGCTAGAATCACTGAAGTAAGACCCAAGCGTAAATTTAGAAGAGAAGGCATCAATAGAAGCCATTTGTACGTCATTCCATAACATATTTTTGCTCGAAGGAGACCAGCTAACGTATACACCAGAGGTAGAGCATGAAATACCTACTAGAGTGGATCAACCACCAATTAACCAGAAACAATACAGATTGCCACAAGCTCACAAGGATGAGGTAAACAGGCAAGTAGAAGGAATGTTAAAGGATAACATAATTTCACTGAGTATCACGCCAATAATTTTGGTACCAAAGAAGGGAGGTGCTCAGGGTCAAAAGAAGTGGAGAATGGTCGTCGATTTTAGGAAATTGAACGACGCCACTATCAAGCAAGTGTTCCCGATTCCAAGGATAGAAGAAATTCTGGATCAATTGGGGCATAGTAGATATTTTTCTACACTTGATTTAGCGAGTGGCTACCACCAAATTTTGGTGGATACCCAAGATAAGCAGAAAACCACGTTCAGCACCGGGTTAGGCCATTATGAGTTTAACAGAATGCTGTTTGGATTAACAGGAGCACCGGCTACCTTCCAACGGCTAATGAACCATGTGCGAACAGGCTTGCAAGGGCTAGATTGTTTTGTGTATCTGGATGATATTGTAATTTAGAAAGAATTTGCAGCAGCATTCGCAACGTTTGTGCAAGGTGCTCCAGAAATTACGAGAACACAATTCGAAATTGAACACGGAGAATGGTCCATTTTTGTGAAGAGAGGTGGTTTATCTAGGCCATTGTTGTTCAGAGGCAGGATCACTGCTTGACCCGCAGAAGTCGGAATGCGTTGAAAATTTAGCAATTCCGAGAAATATAAAGGAAGTGCAAGCATTACTAGCAATAGTGAACAATCACAGAAAGTTGTTAGAAGGACTAGCCGGAATTGCGTTGCCACTGAATAAGTTGCTACGAAAAGAAGCAAAGTTCGAATGGACAGAGAGCTGTCAGCAAGCATTCGAGAGGCTAAAAAAATAATTAGCTCGCCACCGATTTTGGCGTACCCCGACTTTGAGCAAACTTTTTTGTTGACCACTGATGCTAGCAATGAAATATTAGAGGCAGTATTGTCACAAGGGGAAGTCGGTAACGACCGACCAATAGCATTCAAAAGCAGGGCACTTAGCGATACGGAGAAAAGATACTCTACGATAGAGAAGGAATTTCTAGCCATAGTGTGGGCTACGAAGAATTTTAGGGCATATCTGCTAGGTCGCCCATTTAAGATATATACCGATCACCAGCCGTTGAGGGGCATAGCCAATTTGAAAGACCAAAGATCTAGGCTAGCCAGGTTCAGACAAAAATTGTCGGAGTATGATTTTGAAATCATATACAAACCTCGGAAATAGAATCTGAATGCGGACGCACTCAGCAGATTACCGCAGGCATAGAAGGTATCAGTAGTGCAAACGAGGGCCAAAGCAAGGTCAGATAAGGAGATGGCCGAGAGAATGCAAGAAAAGAAAATGTATGCAACAAGAGATGTTAGCAATGCGGGTATCAATGCCAATGAACAAACAGCCAGTAATGTGGAATAGCTGGAGGATAAAAAAGATATCCAGGCTGTGTTAAAGGTTTCCATGATTCACCTCTAGGTGGACAACAGGGATTCTGAACAACCCATGACAGAATTAAGCGAGTATACGGATGGAAAGGTATGCTCCGAGACATAAAAAATTATATGAAGTGTTGTCCAAAATGTCAGGCCAATAAGAGTTCAAGGCTAAAAAAGATGCCAATGGTGTTAACTGACACACCAAAACAGCCATTTGCTAAAGTTCATATGGATATTGTAGGTATTTTATCTGAGACAGTTTCGGGAAATAAATACATTTTGACGTTCCAAGACGATTTCTCAAAGTATATGGCGTGCGTGGCTATACCCAATGCTGAAGGAAGTACGGTGGTCAAGGCATTCTTTGACGAAATTATATAACGGTACAACGTACCTAAGGTTTTGATAACCGACAACGGTTCAAATTTTGTATCAAAACTATTCTCAGAAACGTGTAAAATGCTGGGAATTAAGAAATTGCATATAACACCATATCATCCCCAGGCGAATGGCTCATTGGAACGTAGTCATCGACCTCTGGCCGAGTACTTGCGCAGTTTTGCCAAGGAAGACGGCTCGAATTGGGATCAATGGTAGACTGCTGCAATGCATGTACACAGCAATACTGTGCATGTATCAATGAAGCAAACTCCGTTTAGGATGCTCTACGGATTTGATTTCAACATGCCAGCAAATTTGAAGCGCAAATGTGCGCCAGTGTACAATGCTGATGACCCCAATAAAGTGCAAAAATATCAGTTGCAGCTAGCGCACTAATTGGTTAGAGAAAACCAGGATTGTGCTAAACGAATAGCCAGGAAAGCCTACAACAAGGTACTAAACCCAGTGGTTTTTCATGTTTTTCAGGTACTAATGAAGAATCAGGCTAGAAGAAACAAATTCTCACCTGTTTGGATAAGTCCGTATGTAGTAGCAGAGATCCGCAGCCCAGTTACAGCAGTCGTAACAATTAAGGGCAAGAATAAAAAGCTACATAATAATTTATTGAAATTGTTCCACATTAGACCACACAACTAAAGATATGTGCTAACAGTGTTCTACAAGTGGAAACACAAGAATAACAACGTAAACATGTACGTGTGTATATCAAATAACACACACAGCTCCGATTTTCAAACTCAATGCCAGTAGAAGTGTGCCACTTAAACTCGGGCGAATAAAATGGACGTAATTAAAATATGCTTATTGTGCACTGTAGCCGAATGAGGCATCATAGAGAAGAATACTTTTTTAAGCTTAAAATATATACATATATACATTATGCAGTTACAGTGCAAAAAGCCGGTATGCCAACAACACTCACATGCCAGGTACTCCTGCCTTGAATGCCGTACATAAAATGTATTTTTTTACATATGAGTAATGAAATAGCGTTAATAGCTCCCAAAGATGTATAAAAATGCGTTTTAATTATTCGTTTTGTGGTTTTCCTACTGACTATGCATTTCCATACAAATCCCGAGGGTTAATACAATGTCTTGAAACGCAATATGCATGAACCGATGCAGGTGTCTAATATACTCGTATATATATATATATATATATATATATATATATATATATATATATATATATATATATATATATATATATATATATATATATATATATATATATATATATATATATATATATATATATATATATATATATATATATATATATATATATATATATATATATATATATATATATATATATATATATATATATATATATATATATATATATATATATATATATATATATATATATATATATATATATATATATATATATATATATATATATACGAGGGCGGATTGATATTGAAGCTACCTAGCGCTAAATGGGAGCACAAACACAAAACTTCACCCAAATTCATCTCTTAGTTTATTTGTTGTAGTCGTTTGAAGTAAGCAACTGTTGTGTGTCTTGAAAAATGGAAAAAAGCGAATTTCGTGCAGTGATTAAACACTATTATTTGAAAGGGAAAACGGCGAAAGAGACAAGAGAAAAGCTCGATAAACATTACGGTGAGTCTGCTCCTTCAGATTCCATGGTAAAATATTGGATTGCTGAATTTGAACGCGGCCGAACAAGTACTGCAACAATTCCATCAACACGAAGGCCAAAAGAGGTGGTTACAGAAGGAAAGATCAAGAAAATCCTCGATATCGTTATGAATGATCGCCGAGTGAAGTTGCGTGAGATTGTTGAAATGGTAAACATATCATATGAACGTGTGTTCTACATTTTGCATGAACATTTGCATATGAAAAAGCTATCGGCAAGATGGGTGCCGCGTTTGCTGAGTGTCGAACAAAAACGAGTTCGACAGACCACTTCACAGCGGTGTTTGGACATGATAAAGCTTAATCCTGTTGATTTTTGGCGTCGATTACTAAATTTTGATCCGAAGATGGCGTAGGCAGTGAAATTGGCTGGCAAGGTTATGGCCACTGTATTTTGGGATGCACACGGAATATTGCTCATCGATTATCTTTAAAAAGGATCTTCAATCACAGGAAAGTATTATCGTGCATTATTGGATCAATTGATTGATGCAATCAAGAAAAAACGACCACATTTAAAGAAGAAAAAAATGCTCTTTCAAGTTCCAGCAGGAAACACTTATGCGCAGGTGGTAAAGCAGGAAGAAAAATTCAATGCCCCATCACTATAGCAGCGCAATGATATAAGCGAATTAAAGAGCATGCTTAAATGCCAAATGGACCAAATGGGAACCATGCTCAACTTGCTAACAGGACAGAGTAGAATGCGAATGGGTTTTGCAGCGAATAAAAAAAAATCAAAAAAATGTTGACAACAGCATTGACATTATGTTAATATCAGAGACTCACTTCACCAATAAAAGTTTCTTGAAAATTGACAAATGCAGCATATACCACACAAATCCCCCAGCAGGAACTGCAAGTGGTGGCACCGCTATTATTATAAAAAACAGGATTCAGTACAAGAAAAATATGATAAACCTCATATACAAGCAGCTAGCATCTCTATCCAAGAGCAACATGGAAAACTTATAACATGGGTAAAATGCCCTCCAAGATATCGCATAAACAAGGGCCAATTCGAGCAGTTCTATAGCACACTAGGAGATAGTTTCTTAGCCTGTGGTGACTATAATGCCAAACATCATTATTGGGGCTCTAGGACAATTAATCCGAAAGGAAAAGAACTATTCAAAATGTTTCATCAGGAGAACCAACATAATGGCTATTTGATAGAAAAAATACTCGGGATATTATTGAATTTTGTGTAATAAAACTTATTCCCCGAAACCGTGTCGAAATGGCTTTATCTTTGGATTTGTCATCACACCATTCCCCCATTATTATAACTGTAACGTCCAATGTTCTACGTATATTAAAACCAGCTACGCTTCACAATAAGCCTACAAACTGGCTTCAATTTAAAGACATTATTTGTGATACATATATATATATATATATATATATATATATACGAGTATACGAGTATATTTATTTATTATTATATGTACAATAATTATTAATAATTATAATACATAATAAAGGAGCACTAGCTGCCAAGGCTTTTGGCTCTCTGGTACATATAGGCATTATGATAAGTTATTTTACTAAATATAAAATACTTACATAAAATTTAAAAATGGAGTAAAGCTAAAGTTATAAATAATTATATTAAATGTTTTATGTTTGATTGAATTAAGAAATTGTTAATTTTTAGTATGTTCACATTATTTATTGTTTTTAAAAAGTTTGATGGGGATTGATCTTGAAAAATCTTAATTCGTATTAAGGAAAATTGTGTGCATTCATCGAGAATATGAGTGACTGTCAGAGGAGTTGAATTGCAATATGGACATGATTGTATTCCAGAGCCTTTTAGTAAGTGTATATGTGTGAGGTTTGTGTGTCCGATTCGAAAGCGGGTGAAAGCTTGTAAGTGGTCGCAACGACTGTTCGGAGGGTACATTGCCTTCGTACCATCTACGTTCATATTGGCATAGTGGTGGGTAATGTTTCGCTATTTGTCCATTCTTAATCTATTTAGATAATAATCTATTGCTCTGAGTGAATCTTTCTTTTCTGTAGAATAAATGAGATGTAGTGGCTGTTTTGTAGCTAATTTCGCCCTTTCGTCAGCAATTTCATCACCAATGATACCCGCATGACCTGGCAACCACATAATTTTATTTTTAATTCTATATTGATCTAAAATGTTGCGAATGTTTATTATAAGGTTACTTTTGTTCGCATAGTTCATCAGAGCAGATATTGTCGATAGGCTTTCAGTGCAAATCAAGTATTTGCAGTTTGATTTGGAAGCGTGAAGAGCTGCTTGAAGGATTGCTATAGACTCAGCTGTATATACAGAACAATGTGGTTGTAGAAGGCCAGTACTAACGGTGTTTCCGAGATCGTCCACTACAGCAAATGAGGTGTTGCTATCCATAGAGGAGGCATCTGTGAGGAGACATTTCCAAGATTTTTCTAGAAAGTGAGTTAATTCTCGGAATAAGTATTTATACGTTTGAGTGCTTGTATTGCTTTTCGAATATGGTTTTAGGTCGAGAAGGAACGAGGATTTCAAGTGTCGCCAAGGTGATGAATTATCATGTTTTTTCATTATGGGAAGCGCGGAAAATCCCAATTCTTTCACATACTTAATACACTTTATGATGGTGGAGTTTCTTCTAAGACTGCGTTTGTACTGTAAAGTTCTCTTCACTGTTTTGTGCAAAATTATATTATTGCAGCAGAAGAGCTTAGGAATAAGTTTTAAGGTATTGCGTGTGACCATTTCATCAATACTTGGTAAGCCAGCTTCGGTTAGAATACAATGAATTGGTGATGTTCGATATGCTCGTATACTCCTTCGAGCAGCGGTGTGATATGCGGGTGTAATAAGTTTTAAATTACTTCTAGCGCAGTGTCCATATATTTCTAATCCATATGCTAATTTTGATTTAATTAAGGACTTGGTTATATTAATTAATGTAGCTGAGTGAATCAAACAATGTTTTGAAGATAGATATTTAATTATATTAAGCCTGGCAGCTATGTTCTTTTTTAAATATATACAATGTTCCTTAAAAGTAAGTTTCTTATCAAATAATATTCCAAGGAATTTTAAAGTATTAGCGTGAACAATATTTATATTTTTATAATGAAAATTTCTAAAATTACATGAATATTTTTTACATATATGAAAAGTTTTACATTTCTCATAGGCGATGCTAGCCCCTGATTGTTCCGACCATTTGGAGATGTCTTTTAATAAGTCTGAAAAATCTTTCTCAACTGCTCGCAAATCGTTAGATTTAGAAAAAACTATAATATCGTCAGCATACATAATATGTGATAATTGTCTATAGTTTAGAGCGATATTGCTGATTTCATTAAATGCGATAACGAATAGAACTACTGAAAGGGGAGATCCCTGCGGAATGCCATTGAATAAATTAAATGACTGGGAGTACTTGTTAGTGAGCTTTACATTAAATGTGCGATTTGTCAAAAAGGATTTGATGAAGTTGTATAATTTTTTTCCCACTTTCCAAATAGCCAATTGTCGCAAAACTATATGAGCTCCGACTCTGTCGAAAGCTCTTTCAAAATCAAGACTTAACACAGATACATGATTTCTGTGTGCCAGAACTGTAGCTGTAAAATGATCGAAGTACAAAAGTGCATCCATTGTGCCTTGGCCTTCTTTGAAGCTAACTTGGTGGGAACTGATGTAGTTATTTTTTCGAGCATACAACATTAAGCGCTTGGCAATGATTTTTTCCATTCCAAGGCATGGAAGAAGGGAGATTGGCCTGTAACCGGTAATTACTGTTGCGGGTTTATTTGGTTTCTGTATAGGAACAATGGATGCGCTCTTCCATGCTTGAGGATAAACACCTTGTTCCAGAATATTATTATATAGTTTAATAAGTTTGTCTTTGAGACTCGTGGGCAAATTTTTGATCATAGGAAGTGATATTCTATCTCTACCAGGTATTTTACCTATCATTGCAGAAATAGTGGTATTGAATTCGTAACACGTTATTTTAGTTTCAATTATTTTAGCTTGTGGAGAGGGATATTCGTTTTTGTAATCATGATTTAGAATTAGGTTTTTATTAGTAATGAAAGATCTGTGGAAGTTTGAATTATGGGAATACAAAGACCACGTAGAAGCAAAAAACTCGCAAATATCTTTTGCACTGTAAAGAGGACCATGAGGTGTTTCAATAAACTTGATTGAGGATTGAGAATGTGACCCTGCAAGCATTTTCAAGTCAGACCAAAGTTTTTTTGGATTGGTTTGGGGAGTTATTGAAGCTGTTAAAGTCTCAAGACTTTTTCTTTTAGCTTCCTTAAGTTTTTTCCTAAATATAGCGTTAGCTTTCTTATACTTCAATAAGTTTATGCTTGAACGCATTCTCCTATATTCGATCCATAGTTTCTGTTTTTCCTTTCGCAAGTTTGTCAGCTCGCATGACCAGTAGGGGACAATTAACTTATGTAGCTTATTTTTAGTTTGGGGAATTGCATAATTAGCAGCAGTTCTTATCAATTTTACTATGGAGGCAGTTTCCTTATTTATGCTATTAGATGGTATAGTATTTGCCGTAAGTTGTTTAGCTAGCATTTCGTATTTATTCCAGTTAGCTTGGTCTGTTAAAAATTTTGGCTTGGGTTTACCTTTATTTAATAGGGGTGTTATTAAATTTGTTATAATAGGGAAGTGATCACTACCATGTAAATACGGGAGAGTGGAGCTTGATAGTTTTAAGGCAATATTGGCGGTACAAATAGTCAAATCTATGTGGGTAAATGTTTGGTGTGTTGAGAAATGTGTAGGTGAGCCATCATTCAGTACGATAAGATTTTCAGATAAAATCAGATATTCTAATATTTTTCCCCTGTAGTTAGCTGTGTGGGAACCCCAAAGTGGGCTCCAGGAGTTAAAATATCCAATAATGATTATTGGTGTTGAAAATTGGCTAGTTATGTCCAGTAATTCTTTCAAACTAAAATGTTGTTGTGGTGGAATGTATAGGGATAATATGGTAAATTTAAAGCCTATGTTAATTTCTATGGCAATATTGGCAATATTTGATTGGACATTTATTCGAGTATGAGAAATGTCCTTTTTTACAAGTACTGCGATTCCCTGTTTAGAGGTGGAATTTATCGGTAAATTGTAAAAGCAACTGGTATATTGTTTTGGGACTGCTGCTGATTTGTTTGCTGGTATGTGTGTTTCTTGAAGAGAGATAAAGCATGGGTTTTTTTCTTTGATACGTATTTGTAATTCGTAAAAATTGTTGTAATATCCTTTTATATTCCATTGTAATAGTTTCATTACAAAATGGTAACAAAATTTAAAATATAAAGAATTATTATTATTTGTTTTTAATATGTGCGTGATTTAAATGTATTAAGAATCTGATTCAGAGTTAGTGTTACTGTTGTAAGTTTGGTTTATGTTGCTTGATTCTTCATCGTCTGAATGTTGGCTGTAGGGTGAAATATGTGAAGGTCAGCGGTGTTATTTGAGATGGGTATTAGAGAGTGAGGGAGAGTGTTGGTTGATTGAGAAGTAGTGGAAATATTTGAAGGGGTTAAGAGAGATTGGTTATTGGATTTGTTTTTGTGTGCAAGAGTAAATGAGGAAGTATTCGGAGTAGATTTTAATAAAGGTTGATTTAAATAGTTGCTTTCAGGTGAATGAGTAGAGGAGGGAGAGATTTGGTTGATTACTGTGTTTGGGCTATTGCGCGAATCGTTTATTGAAAAAGTTGAGTTGGTTTGAGTGGTTGGAGGTTTACTATTATTATTGTTTTTAACAGCTTGGGCAGCAACTGCAGAGTATGATGTTTCTGATGAAGCGGTAGTAGTCGTTGTTGTTTCTTTGTATTTTTGTAATGCTTCACGCATTGAACATTTGTTGTTGATTTTTAATTTTAAAATTTCTTTAGCTTGTATGAATTTAGTGCATTCAAATGAAGAAGCCGGGTGCTCTGCTGCACAATTTGCACAGTAGGTGCGTGTGCATGGTAATGGGGAATGAGGGGGGGAAGTTGCATTGTACACATGAAGGGGACCGTTTGCAAAATTTTGCTGTATGGCCAAGCAATTGACAATGCTTACAACGCATGGGACTGGGAATATAAGGTCTAATCACCATTCTTCTCCAAGCTATATCTATTTTTTCTGGTAAATTGTAGAGATCGAATGTTAATAGAACTACAGCACTTGGAACCATTTCACCGTTAATATTTTTTTTGAATTTAAATACATTTGAAACACCTTTAGAGCTCAGCTCTTCAATTATTTCTGCCTCAGGAATATTATTAAGGAATGGCGCATAAATTGTGCCTTTTGTTGAATTTAGATTTTCGTGGTATTTGGCTGATATTGAACATAAGCCATGTAGTTGTTTCGTGGCAATGAATTTCTTGGCGACAATTTTATTATTCACCAAAAGCAACAAATTTCCGTCTCGCAGTTCAGAAGTAGATAATATTTCCCTACTAATTAGGTTTAGGGATTTGTTAACCGCAAAGCACGAGTAATGTGATAAAGGTTTTTTGTCGTCAGATGATTGGACTATAATAAATTTTGGATCAGGTTGCTTAATTTGCGGAAGGTCTGGGTAGATGTCAGTTTTTGCATTTTTTGCAAGTTTGCGTTTTCTTTTATTGGTTACATCAGCAAGATCGGCGAACCGGTTATTGCTGAGGTCAGGGGGCCGGCTGGCAATTCGCGAGGGGTAAATACTCTCAGTATATGTGTCGAATTGAAGCACTTATTGTGGAGAAAACCGAAATAAAAAACAAAAACACAGAAAAATAATGAAAAAATAAACACTTTGCGACTATAGCAATAAATCAAAGAAAACACGACTAGTAGGCACGAGTGTCAGTCGGTGACTCATACGAGTATATATATATGTATATACAAATATATATATATATATATATATATATATATATATATATATATATATATATATATATATATATATATATATATATATATATATATATATATATATATATATATATATATATATATATATATATATATATTGTTGGGGACCGTATTTGTGGTCCTCGGGAGCGTCCTTTCGCTGCTTGTCCAGGGCGCGCGTGTTCTTGTAAACCTAAATCACTCTTTGAAATGAAACACTACATCACTTTCAGATTCAAAATAACAAGAAGATTTATTCTTAAAATGCTAGTTCTTATATACTATTTACAAGTAAACATTACAATCTACGTATTAACTTTTCTGGTGTTCCAGTTACGCAATTGTTGTTTGGTGTCAGTTGGTCAAGCCAACTGACCTACTGAAAGTAAAAGTGTCGTCGGTGCATTCTAAATGCCCCTCGTCAGCTTGACTGCGGACCTGTGACACCCTAAAAGTTTACATCATAATTAATGCATAAATACTATTCATTTACAATATTTGCACCCTAAAAATATGTGCGTTCTTAATGAATTTAATAGGAGCCGGTGCTGTGAGTCAACTACGCGTAGGTAGCTTGATTCTAACTCACAACATCCCTCCCCCCTTTCTAAAAGAAGTTAGTGCAACTAACTTCTAATAAATCTCTACAATATTTTTCTTGCACTGCAAACAATTAAGTGCATCTATTTAACTCTATAGTACATATACGAGTATATATAATTTGTTCCATTTTTCCCTTAAAATCGCCTTATTTGGGTTCTATCACGGTTTTTCTTTTTTTTTTGTCTTTTTTATTCTTTTTTTTTCCATATCATTTTGTTTCTAATTTTTATTTTCTTTTGTATTTTTTTTTGCTCTTTACTTGCTTTTGTTTTTTCTTATTTTTATCTCAAATTTTTTTTTTATATTCCCTTTTTTATAATTTGGTCTTTCGTTGACTCATTTCTCATTGGCGTATATACAAACACCTATACAATAACAAAATTATATTCTATACCTAAAATCTTATATTATACTGCGCCCTCTGTTACCTGCTGGTCCAGTTGACGACCGTCGTTGTCGGAGTGAAGTCCCTCGATGAACTCTGCATACCCCTCCCTTCTTTCTGGACCGGTACGTAAAAAGATGATGCAAGCTTGTGCGACTACATGTATATGTACATACACGTATATGTACATATAGGCAAAACAATGATATCTGATTTAGAAGAATATTTCGGGTTTTTATTGTTGCTCCTGATGCTGCTGTGGTTGGTGTACTGCCGCTCTCGTTTCCGGTCCAAAAAGAAGTGGGCGGGTTGCTCGGCTGCTTCACTTACGAAGAAAAATGTGTAATTAGACAAGCAGCGGTGGGTGCGAAACGAAATAAAAGATGGCCGTAAGTCGGTGTAAGGTGTCAGTCAACGTTTGGCAGGTCCTAGTGAGTTGAATTCTTTCCGTACTAAGTCACGCTTAAATGATAGCGGACGTGATGGTGACACAGGACCGCGACCAGCAGTATTGCAAAAAAGATTCCATTGTCACCCCGAAACCCCGACTCAACCCATTGTCGACCCATCATGTATATGATCCCATGGCGATTCCTGACAGTTCCCGATGGGGGTTGTTTGGAAAGGGGTGGTTCCCGCCGAATCGTCCCTGAATCCATGCTGGTCGTCGCGTGGGAGAGCGGTCGACTAGTGGAGTTGATACCAATATAGAGCGCGATGGGGTGGCGCAGGTGAGTTTGCCGTTGTACGGTTTGCCCCTGTAATTGTCGCGTTAAGACATCTGTTGTCAGGAAGAGAGAAAAAAGGATGAATATTGAGTTGCATAGTTCAGTGATGAAGAGAAAAGTAGCAGTTAGAAGACATGCATTAGACATATTTACTACTCTACCATATGCAAGGGTGGTGGCTCCTCTTTGCGCAGAATCAGTACTTTGGTGATAGGCCGAGTGAAGACCCTTCGTTTAGAGTTGAATTCTACGATACGAATATCCCATCGGATCCTGGAAGTGTTTGGATGATTCTGCCCAAGCTCCATTCTTGAGGAGACAGATGGTCGTCCCGCATTACCGAAACTGCTGACTTTCACATTTTTTTGTACGTTTGCCATCTGGTCCGAATTTGACATTCGAGGAGGTATACAAAGAAATAAGTGCATTTCAGCTGCACAAGTTCAAGCTGTTGTTGCGCGGTTGAGTTCTTTGGAATAATAAGTTCTTTGAACGCCTGTGGGTCTTCTCCTACATCATACCATACTGAGTATTTCCGTTCTTGTTCCATAGTGGGAGCATATGATGGCATGGCCTCCCACGCTTGTGGGTGTTTTGGGGCCGCAAGTGTGATTGATGGAGGTATTGAGCAATCTAAAATGCAGATGCCGGGAACAAATATGGGGGAGGGGCTTCTCTTATGATCGACATCTAAAGGGTGTTTTTTTTAGACGTGTGGATTTCAAGCAGAAATTAAATGCATATAAATTAATTTTATGGCCAAAAATTTAGCTTAACTATAAAGATAAGGGTTTACCATTATATTTTCAAAATTATTTCGGGCAAGTGGCCGCCGCGGCTGCCTCGAATAAATTCCAGCCGAGAGGCCCAATTTTCGACCACTTTTTGCAGCAATTGGGGCCGTATGTCAACAATAACGCACCGAATATTCTCTTCCAAGGCGTCAATCGTCTCGGACTTATCTGCGTAGACAAGCGACATCACAAAACAGCACAAAGAATAGTCCAGCGGTGTTAAATCGGACGATCTTGGAGGCCACGCCAAAGGCCTACGACGCGAGATAATGCGCTCACCAAAAGTTTACTTCAATAAATTGATCGTTTCGTTGGCTGTATGGCATGTAGCGCAGTCTTGTTGGAACCAAAGGTCGTCCACATCAACATCCTCCAATTCAGGCCCGAAAAAGTCATTAATAATGGCTCTATAGCGTTCCCCATTGACTGTAACAGTATGGCAGGCTTCATTTTTGAAGAAATATGGACCAATAATTTCCTCTGCCCACAGAGCACACAAAATAGTGACTTTTTGAGGATGTAACCGCGTCTCAACAATGGCTTGTGGATTATCGTTATTCCAAATGCGACAATTTTGCATATTAACGTACCCATTCAACCAAAAGTGAGCTCCATCGCTGAACAAAATTTTCGAAATTTTCCGAACCATTGTTTTGGTAATAAATTTGCACGATTTGCAAAGGTTCTTCAGGAGTAAGTCTATTCAAAAAGACCAACTCCGAAAAAAGCATTGCCAGATTGAAAACCACACGTCTAAAAAAAACACCCTTTAGTATAAGTGCTGTGTTAATTGGTATAATTGTAATAATAATAGTTTTGTTTTGGCTAAGAAAAAGAAATTTAAATGTAAAAATTTAAAATAAAAGGATTCAGGAGAATCCTAAAAGCAACCTGGGAGGAGTTACATACAATCCTCAGGCTGAACATATAATGTTGCCGATCACGGTACCATTGAATGATCAACACAAGAAACGTGACGGAATGCACAAAGTTAGCATATTCTAGCTGATGTGTATTCCGCCACAGTAACAAATAAGCACATACATGTTTATGCTTAACGCTGTTATAAAGTATTAGATTTAGTCTGGGTTTGGAGTTCAAATAAAGCACACTGACTGCTGTGTTTTTCTCTAACTAAATGTTATAAAGTGGTTTTTAAATAATATAACTCGCGCATGAGGTTAGATTTGGAAGAGTACGATTTTATTATCGAGTATCTGAGGGGAAAAGAAAGTTATGCAGCAGACGCCTTGTCGCGGTGAGAATAGAAAAATTTTCTTGTGAAAATCGGGATCGGGGGCTATCTCGTTTTGGGCCCATTCACCGAACGTGCGACGCGCTTGATGGTCGTTCGGCTTCAATTCTTGCACGAGTTGGATTTTGTAAGCCCGCAAACCAAGATCCTTCCGCAAAATCTTCCATAAAATGGATGGACACAGCTCCAATTGTTGCGCGCGATGGCGGATGGACTCATTCGGGTCTTCTTCGATACTGTGCTCCACAGCATCAATAGCGTCTTCGGTGCACTCTGTACGGCATCTCTGAGGATGCACATTATCCACTAGAGTAAACGTGGTACGAAACTGAACCATGGTCGCTCGAATTACCGATTCTGCTGGGCTATTATGTCGACCGAATATTGGACGCAGCGCGTGATGCGTCGCGCGAATCGAACCAATATTTTGGTAATAAATTTGCACGATTTGCAAACGTTGTTCACGAGTAAGTCTATTGATTATGAAATGGCGAACCAAACTGAACGTAAATCAAGTGACAGCTGTCAAAAAGACCAACTCCGAAAAAAGTATTGCCAGATTGAAAACCACACGTCTGAAAAAAACACCCTTTACCTATCGTAACATTTTTGCATTTCAGCCTGGTGCTCGATGCCGCGAGTCCTGTAGTAACAGTGAGTGTAGGTTGTTGATCCGCTCAGGTGCGTCCGTCACGAATGATTGATTCGCTCAAGTCGTCAGTAAAAGTCCGGCGCGGGGTGTTGGCCAACTCAGGTGCGTTCGGCGCGAATGTTTGATTCGTTTAGTCGTTAGTTACGAGTGCGTCGCGGGGTGTTGGCGTGCACAGGTTTCGTTTGGAGCGAATTATTGATTTTCTTAGTCGTTATTTGACAAAATATGTATGTCTGAGCACTTACTTATGAGTCGGAATTCCTGCTACGTTTTCCAAATTGACTTAGGTGTCCGATGTTAGTGATACTCTGCGATGTCTTCAATGTATAGTTGCGTGATCAAAGATAGTTCAGTGTACGATACAGTACACCACCGTGTACAACCACTGTGTACATCCAGTTTACGATATGTGGTTTACTCCGGATTGTTTCCTAAAAGTTCTATTGCATGTCCAAATTTTTAATATATAAAGTTTGCTGTATATTAAATTTGAATAGACCTTATTTTCTAATTCTCTAATTTTTATTCTCTAATTTTTTGTACATTATAGCTCAGGTTTTCAAGGGTGAGTCCCGCGTCTTCATAGGTTGCGATTTCTCGACTGTCGCTGAAGTGAGAACCAGGCTTGGTGTACTTTTGTTAGCAGTGTTTTGGGGTTTCCAACCTGTTGGGTGAGATACGCCCCTTGTTAGCTTCCCTGATTTTGTCTGTTCTTCCTCGCAAATTAATTGTTTCACTTGTTGGAGTGGTTTCGCCAAAATGGAAATGATGCAATTATACTAACACTTGTATGTATGTTTTTGTTGCCAGTGCAATTGCCTCATATGTATATTTATATATGTAGTTATATTTATATCAATAAGTCATCAATTTATTACTATATAAGACAAAACATTATTAATAAAAATTGCATTCTACGAAAACAATGATTGTTCTTTGCCATTGACTTAGGATTGCTATTTGCCATTGTCTTAGTGAGCCCATAAATTGCACTAATGTCTAGACTGTTTAAAACTGTTAAAGAGCCTTTTGAAGCCAAGTTAAAACCAATGTAGCAAATAGTTCAAGTACTGATAGCTCCCTAATTTATAAAGGTGGGACAACTGGTTCAAGCGCTAGTTCGTCCATCTGCAGCTACAAGCATTGGGATGTATTATTCACATAAGGCCGGTGCATCGCAACAGCACCTTGGTATAGGTGGTGGTGATTGGCAAAGCCGCCACATGGAAATACATCCAGTTCCACCACGTGTTCAATCGAATCCCTAAAGTACTAGTGGTACTAGACCTGTCTAGTTTGAGGAAGTCCTCTCAGAGTAAGTGATCCGGTGGTAGATCGGACAAGATGGCCTCATAGTTGGCAGTCCATTTACGCATGGAGAACCCGCCCGATTCAAGGATACTCATCAGCTCATTCCGCATTCGGATTGCTGTGGGTATGTCATGTGTGCCTATTAGTGCATCGTCGATGTACATAAAGTTACGCAGTGCATGTGAAGAGAGTGGGTACCTGTAGCCTGCAAGTTGTAGAAGGATCCTTATAGCGAGATACGAAATCACCTCAAAGTTTTACGAGGGAAGGGCATGGGAAGCATAAACTTTCACTCTCATAGCGAAAGATGAGGCCACACGTTCGGGAAGTCGCCCTATGAGGATCCAGCCGAATATAGTAGCTTGGACGAGTAGATATCTCACAATATTTCTTTTTAGCCCATCGAGCAACACAAATGGGTACAGGTTTCCACCTAAAAGGACAAAGACACATGGAGTCGCGTTGTGGGATCATATTGCAAGCATATCACCACTTTGCAAGCTTTGGTAATATTAGCACCGACCACATTCCTCACCCCAAACACTTGAGTATGCACAGTTCGTACTGGCAATTTGAGACGATTTTGAAGCCCGTCTGATAAAAAAGGCCCTCGGATTCGGAATCTATCAGAGCTCGCTCCATGCATCGACTGATTCCAGCTACATCTACTGCACGCGTGACTTGAGTTGTATGAGTGCTGGATATAGAAGGGGGTTGAGTGTACGCTGTGGGATTGTTCGCTGTATCATAGCGTCTACTCCCTTCAGCGGATGGTTGCAACTGAATATCGTTTTGTCGATTATGTTGCACATCCGAGTGCAACATAATTTGATGCCTTTCCCGACAGCAGAAACCCGAGAAACTACTGGGAATATTCGTCCCGTGATCGGAATATTACAGACAATTCACGCACAAATCATATTTCGAAGAAATCCACACCGTGCTGATAAAATTTCTGCCTGAAAAGTGGGGCAATTTCGCTCCGAGTGGGCCGAGCATTTACAAATTTTACAGTTTTCTGTGTTGCCTCGATTAGTTCACGCTGTATTCGGCTGTATCCCCCCATACGTTGCCTGGACTCAGGTGGTCGCAAATCGGAAATTGCCTCAAGAGTGCGGAAGCGTTGCGTTAATAAATCGTCCATATCTTCCCACTTGGGAATGTCACACCGACTCCCCATGGATTGTTCCCAAAAAGAAAGGGTCACCTCCGGCAGGCGCACGGGACACAAATACACCAAAATTGCGTTCCAACTTGTCACTTCAGCTATATAGATCAGCAGCGCAGCAAGATAGCTCTTGATGTTACGCTGCAAACGTTTGATCGCGACCCCCTCTTCACGTTTCGGCGACTCTAAGCTGAAGAGAGTTTTCAATTGATGTGTAATGAGAATACGTTTGTTTTCCTACCCCTCGAGAAGATTCCCCACGCTTGCCAAAAATCTTGATCTACCTCGTGTTTTGGAGTTCATGTTAGTTATGTACATTAGAAAACTGGCTGTTGTGGATGTACTGTGCGGCGAACGTATCCCGAAAGAATATGGAAATAAGTTGTTTTCGTAAAGTTGAAACGAACGAGTTAACGGTAAATGTATCTTATAACAGACCGAACAATGCACAAAAAGAGCCAAAATCGCAACCGAATTGAACTGATGGACCTTTGTTTGTGCATTTAAAACATGTAAACAGGGTGGTCGGCACGTACAAAATTATTTTAATTCCAGGTCTCATAGGCTAAAAACTTTCGATTTGATGTGAAATAAAAGAAGACATTTTAGAGGTCGCTCATGAGTTTTAAAGTAGGAAAAGAGCGTTTTTTCAGTACATTGCGTAACATTCTACGATAAATTTTTTTGAAATAGCTCTATAAACACAAAACTAAAGTAACACAAAATAAACAAATTCTTTGCAATTCTACCTTCCAAAGGAGCGGTGTAACATATTTCTACGACAAATATTTGCAGAATTATGGATAATAAAAGGCATCAAACTGTCTCTTAATACATAATTGGAAAACAATTCTTTCTTAATTTCAGATAGTAACGTACTTAAAGGCTTACGCTGACTTCCACCATCTTTAATTAAGAGAAATTTTAGTCAGTGCTTGAACAGTGCCACACTGTGGTATTACAATAGCCCATTAGGTGTGCTCAAGTATGCTTTTGGTAAACTAGGCTACCACTCCTACATACTTAACTACCTATTCGTTTTGATGTGATGGCTTGGTTTAAATGTCCCATTGCACCACAAGCAGCATACCATGATTATTGGTTTTAAGAAAATATTTATGAATATCGAAATGTTAGTAAAAAAAACAGCACAAATAGCTATAATGAAAATAAGTCACAATTTGTAGTATTTAGCTGACGAAAGCATTGGATAATCACTTTACGATAAAAATATTCCATTTGAAATCAGACAGATTAAAACGTTTTATTACCATTAATAACGAAGATAAAGCTGAAGATTTCTATGATAGTAACGATTGTGAACCGGATGACTTATCTAGAGATGCAATTAAACGTTGTTGCGATCTTTGTTTTGGCGTCTACCGTCTGTATGTTTGTTTTGTTCCTCTCCTTCTTTTGTTCCTTCCACTTGTCCGCTTTGCTGGTGAATGCGGCCAGGCTGAAACCTACCAGACGATTCTGAGGTACAGATGGCGCTGCCTCAGAATAGTAGAAATTCTAAAGAAAGGTGACTGACCGCCTCGACCGCTGGAGCGGTCACTGATGGAATAGCGGAAGAGGCCGAGGAAATGAAAAAGATACGGTTTCAAGAGAGAGAAAAAAAATCATATAAGGCAGTGGTAGAGAAAAAACGGCGAGATAGAGTGTTAAGTGTTGAGGAAGTTGTGTCGAAAATTTTTGGTTGCCGCGCGCGTTTCAATTTTGTGTTTTACTGTGGAGGATTTTTTTTGGACCGAGAAAATTAAGATTTTTCGTGTCGGATTTTGTATGGATAGTCTCTCGTCTCGTCCGTGGTCCTGTTATTTATTCGGATATATTTAACGTGTGAAAGATTCTAAAAAATTTTTTAAATTCAATTACAATGTACATGTGTAGAAAATAAACGTTAAAATTTAGAATCAATTTAAAGTGTTAGTTTAGTTTAAAGAGTTGGCGTTAGAAAGTTTACCTTGATTATTGAGTGTGCTGAATAGATCCATAACCGCTTGTTTCCGTCCCATCCCATAAGAGGGATAACTGATTGTTCCGGCCCACCCCATTCGAGCATCGGAGGAAAAGGAGGCTGCCGCCCGCCCCCTCGAGATAAGTATATATTTGTTAAGTATACGCGTGTATCGATAGGTATTATTAAGTATTCACGTGTATGTAGGTATTATTAAGTATACGCGTATACATATATATGTTATTTATTTAAGTACAAGTAGAATGTTTAGTGTGTTTAATTTTATGTTGAAAATGTGAGGCTAAGGCGGACAATATGGGGCGGGCTCGCTTGTCGTCGTAGAGGAGGATGCTAGGCAAAAATGTGAGTTGAAATTTTTTTTGTAGTGTTGTCCCACCCGATGCAGTGTGGCGGGTTAAGGACCACGACCATTGCGGTAAGCTAGCCGTGGCCACCACACTGCATCATTCTAGTGGTGCGGTAACATTAATGGCGCCCAATTAAAAATAATAGAAATGTAAATTAAAATTTTCCTTGTAATGTATTGTGATTTTGTAGTGAAGCATTTTGTGGTTTAGTGTTGGTGTTTAGTTAATGTGCTCCACTCTTGCCGCTGACTTGACGTGCCAATGCGTAACGCCAACTGCAACGACAAGAGGGGGAGGCTAAATGTGAGATGAAGCCAGCTATCTCATCGTGGCCGTGGTCTGTTGAACAGATCATCGTAGCACTGATGAGATAACTGAGAGGCGGAGTCTCAGTAGATGTAAGGAAAATTTTAATGAAAAATGACAACTCGCCGGGTAAAAGAAACAGTCCTCAGACAGATTGAAGACACGGGAGCCCCACCCCGTATATTTGAACATTAATTTGTATTAAAAAAATATTATATTTTTTTTGTTAGTAAATATTAAGATTGGAATATTTTTAGTTTGGCTATATTTACAAAGGGTTATTTATATGGATAAATTTTTATATAAATATGTATTATTCTTTTGGGGTATAGGGTGGCATTGGTAGATCTCCAGGCATAGTTATAGGTATTATGTTATATTTTTGTTAGAGGTTAGTTGGTTTTTTTTTAAATAAAGATGTCAGCGGAATACGGGGAATACGGCGCTAGGCCATCAGCACTGCCAAGTCAATATCGGTCAGCCGTGAACTTATTGATATTAGAGAGTGAAAATAATTATCGGGCGGCGATGAAGGTGGAATTTGGAAAGATAAGGGAAACGGTTCGGGCGAACCATTTAGAGCTGATGAAGCTCATTAGTGATGCAATGAGACCCATGCAGCAATCACCGGCGCAGGAAAGTAGCCTAGCAGCTGCAGAGTTGGATAAGGAGCCCCAAAATAAAGTAGTTGAAAACTGGGAAGAAGTTAGGGGAAGTGGCAACTCACATGTTAGTTTTGAAGAGGAAAGTACTACCATTTATAATTTAAATTGTGAAGAGGAAGTTTTGGACAATATACCAACAAGTCAGGACGATGAGGACTTGGCCTCAATAGATCAAGATATTTTTGAGATATTGTTAGACGATAATTCTGTTGATGGTAGTATTATGTCTGAAGCGTGTGACGCAAAATTAAGAAATAGTTGCGAAAATTTATCTTCTTTGGACTCAATAGATATGTTTGTTAACGATTTAGTAGGAGCTCCCCTCTCACAAAATATGAGCCTTAGTGACCATAGTGCACAGAGTACAGAAACCACTAGTCAAAGTGACTCCATAAAATCTGCTGGTAGATCTTTATCTTTAGTTTCAGACAGTAATGGTGCTGTTGCAGCAGATAAAAGCAGTATACCATCGAATGGATCAAAGACAAAACATTCCGAATGGGCATCATGTAAAAATGATGTGAATATAGTGACTGAACCTAAATTTATTGCAATTGTTTGTCCAACTGTACTACTTACAGATCAGCCGACATACTTCGACAGAAGCAATTGTACTGGCAAAAACTTAAATTATATTCGAATTATTAAGAAATTGCGAGGAGCAGTAGATCGCGTTTTTGGGTTGCAGAATCTTGTGTTCGATAGGGGGAAGTGGTTAGAAAGGGTTAAAACCATAGGTTAAAGTGGTGAAGGCCTTGTGGCACTTCTAGTACCTACTGGAAAATTTGCGTGGGGAGATGTTGGGATTATTCCATGCTAGGAATCTAAACCGGTAAGAGCACGCGACTCTTAATCTCGGGGTTGTGGGCGTAGCTCACGTTGGCGCCTGTAGTACGTGAAGTAGCAATAGTTAGTAAGGAGGTGGAGGAAAGTTAATCATGGGGAATTATGGATTATATAATACATATAAAAGATCTTACTCCCAAATCAGCTTCGTTGGTCTAGAGGTAATCTGAGTTAAAAATCTGAAATTAGAATTGATTACTATGTGTTTTTTTTAAGGTAAAATAAATAAAAATGTTCCTGTTTATACGATAGAGTATAGGTGTGTAGGTTAGCGTTTATTAGTGAGTAGAGTGGTGAAGGTGATTCTTCGAGTCGAATGGCTGGGAAGACAAAATAAGTATAGAGTTAGATTAGGAAATTTTGTGTTGTGAATAATTACCGTGCAATTAGGTGTTGGGATCCGTAATCTTCATCAGTGTGGTGGTTCTGTAAAGGAAGTATTGTTAGTTTATATGTTTAGGTATATGTAGGTATAGTTGCCCGGCTAGCTCAGGGTAGAGCATTAAGTTCTGATCGACGCTTCCATCCGTGTTCCGGCGGAGTTTATAGTGCTCCTGGCAACCCGTGTGTTTTGTTGCGATCGTTGTTTTGGCGTCTACCGTCTGTATGTTTTTTTTGCTCCTCTCCTTCTTTTGTTTCTTCCACTTGTCCGCTTTGCTGGTGAATGCGGCCAGGCTGAAACCTACCAGACGATTCTGAGGTACAGATGGCGCTGCCTCAGAATAGTAGAAATTCTAAAGAAAGGTGACTGACCGCCTCGACCGCTGGAGCGGTCACTGATGGAATAGCGGAAGAGGCCGAGGAAATGAAAAAGATACGGTTTCAAGAGAGAGAAAAAAAATCATATAAGGCAGTGGTAGAGAAAAAACGGCGAGATAGAGTGTTAAGTGTTGAGGAAGTTGTGTCGAAAATTTTTGGTTGCCGCGCGCGTTTCAATTTTGTGTTTTACTGTGGAGGATTTTTTTTGGACCGAGAAAATTAAGATTTTTCGTGTCGGATTTTGTATGGATAGTCTCTCGTCTCGTCCGTGGTCCTGTTATTTATTCGGATATATTTAACGTGTGAAAGATTCTAAAAAATTTTTTAAATTCAATTACAATGTACATGTGTAGAAAATAAACGTTAAAATTTAGAATCAATTTAAAGTGTTAGTTTAGTTTAAAGAGTTGGCGTTAGAAAGTTTACCTTGATTATTGAGTGTGCTGAATAGATCCATAACCGCTTGTTTCCGTCCCATCCCATAAGAGGGATAACTGATTGTTCCGGCCCACCCCATTCGAGCATCGGAGGAAAAGGAGGCTGCCGCCCGCCCCCTCGAGATAAGTATATATTTGTTAAGTATACGCGTGTATACATAGGTATTATTAAGTATTCACGTGTATGTAGGTATTATTAAGTATACGCGTATACATATATATGTTATTTATTTAAGTACAAGTAGAATGTTTAGTGTGTTTAATTTTATGTTGAAAATGTTAGGCTAAGGCGGACAATATGGGGCGGGCTTGCTTGTCGTCGTAGAGGAGGATGCTAGGCAAAAATGTGAGTTGAAATTTTTTTTGTAGTGTTGTCCCACCCGATGCAGTGTGGCGGGTTAAGGACCACGACCATTGCGGTGAGCTAGCCGTGGCCACCACACTGCATCATTCTAGTGGTGCGGTAACAACGTATTCCTTTAAAACATGAAGGAATTGAGGAATTTGTAAGAAAGCAGTAAAACGCGTTTGAGTGTTTCATAGCTGTAAACACACTGGCATTTTTTGAACGGTTCAATATTTCGATAGCTTTTTGTATCTTTCACCAGATAGATGGAGTTATAAAAAAATGATTATAATCGAGTATCAAATCTTCTTCATAAATTAAAAGCTGTAAACGACACAGCAGAAAGAGATATGAAGTTGTTCGATGAATATGATAAAGTATGGACTAAATACGAACAAAATAAACAATATCTATTACAAATTATTTCTTTCCACAAAAAAAGTTTCCACATTACACTAAAACAACTTAATCAAATACAGAAACTAAGTAATTTAAATTTCTACATGAAAATAAAAAAAAAATTTTTTCCAATTATGTATCAACAGACTTCTATGAATTCCTCATCAATACTAACCTGACTGTGTGTAATAGGGGCAATACGCCCACTTTTTCCTTCCCTAGTAAAGATGGTTCTGTGGGGTGGGAAGAAGTGTTAGATGTTACACTACATTCTTAAAAAAACCTAATAACAGTGGAAAAATGGAGAGTACCCAAAGAGAAATATTTTTCCGATCACTCATGGATATTATTTGAAATAAATATTCGGGCAGAGACACCTCAACCAATTGGATAGTATAGTCCATAAGAGGATGGGTAGGGTATCTAACGCCGAAATTGCCTCGGCGGATGAGGTGAACGCATATAACGAGCGGTTAAAGGGAGCGATGGGAGCAGATTTCAAAACCACTTGTCCGATTAAATATTCAAAAAAATCCTTTCTACCATGGTGGAATGATAAACTTTCATGTCTCAGGGATGAGGTGCGAAAGACGTTTAACTGAAGCTATTTTTCGGGTAACTGGCAGGGCTACAAGGACAGCTCAAAGAATTATAAAAAAGCAATCAGAAGTTCTAAAAATAAGGGGTGGAGGGACTTATGCTCCTCCTGGGCTGAAGGTCATACAGGAGTTGGAAATACGTTGGCTGGATGTAAATTTTAAAGCCTCCCTTGCACTCAACTACGTTCCATCCAGCTGGAAACGAGCAAAGGTCGTGTTTATCCCAAAAACAGACCCTCGAAAGACTACTTGATCTACATATAGGGTTGGAAGTAGAGCATAAGCTTTCTGATGCCCAACACACTTACTTGAAAGGGAAACCGACAGAGACAGCCGTTCATGAGGTAGTGCGGATGGTGGAAAGGTCCATCGAATACAAAGAATATACATCAGCAGTCTTTGTGGACATAGATGATGCTTTCAATAATATTCAAACAGAAGCAGTACAATTATAGCTGGAAAACCTTGGAGTGGAATGGCTTGTCTGTTGATGGCTTAATGCTCAATACAAGGATGGCAAGAGGTACCGCACAGATAGAGGTACTATCTCTCCTATTGTGGATATGTGTCAAGGCGTCCTAAAATAATTAAACGAGGGAGGTAGTAAAGTAGTGCCGTATGTGGATAACGTGCTAATAATGGCATCAGGGATGTGCTCTGATGTGATTAGCGGAATCCTCCAGAGGTCGCGGAATAGGTTAATGGCATGGTGCATGGGACACAAGCACACAACTACGAACTCAAGCAGAATTGGAGGCAGAAACAGACGACAAAGTGTCTACTATAGTTTTTGAAGAAAATTAATGCTTTCGCACACCCTCACGTCAGGAATGGAAGAGAGGTCGAATCACGGATAAGACAGATACCACAATCTACACCGTTGGCTCAAAGATGGATTGCGGGGTAGGAGCAGGTGTGTTCTCAAAAGATCTGGGGACTAGCAAATCATCCCGACTCCGAAACACAGGCGAAAATAAATTTTGTTGGTGTAAGTTTATATTGTCACATTGTTTATTTGCTGTATAATATGTACTATTTTTGATGTAAGATGTATAATTTATATATATAGTTGTACGAAAAGTAATGTTCGTAGGCACAACAATATCGTCATCCGCTACATAATAGCATGCGTCAAGCCAATTACCTTTGGTAGCAGTAGGTGAATCACCAGTATGATGGCGGGTCAGCAGAAATAATCATGCACCCAAACATATTGACAACAATATAACGTTGCATTGGCCTTGAATCAACGTCAGTTCGTTACCCATAAGCCAATAGCCTTACTTTGCTGCATTTGCATTTTTTAATATTTTGTTTTTTATTCATTTTTACCGTACCACTCAAGTTTTTGTTATTGTAATTAATTGTAGTTAGAATTCCATTTAAGGCCATAACTGTCAAATAATATTGTGAATTATAACCAAGCTTACAACAAGTGAAGTTTATTTCATCCCAGAAAACAGTCCACATCCTATTTTGAAGAACGCTGTCGATGTCTAAATGAGGCAGGGACAGAATTCGAATCAACCGACAACACAATAAGGCAGGTGGAAAATATATCAATAGACTATCCGTATTTCACGAATGACTACTACCATGAATTCTCAAACAGTGTCACTCAATACAGAGAAGAGTTTGAAGTCACATTGACAGCAAGAACCAGCACTAATCATCCAGCACCTACAACGCCAACAGACCGTCCTCATTCAAATGAAGTAGAACCCCGCCCTGCCGCAAGGTTTCCAACGCCTACAGAGAGGCAACCGAATGCCGCCACACACAAAATAAGCGGCATCATGCACAAACAACAGGCGTTATTAATATCTCTTCGCTGGCTACTTTCTGGATTGTCGAACATCATAACCAAGCAACTACAGGAGTACTACGAGGGTAACATAAAACGCATCAACAAACTATGGGACTAGATCGAGACTAAAAATTAGAAGATCTTTGAGGAAATGTCAACTCCAGACGACGAAGGGATTGACCATTCAGCATACCTGGACATGGAAGATCCGGTTCATCAGCAGTTGATTGTTTTGTCCACCAAAGCAAAGGCTCCGACTTCCACACTGCAACCTGAATCGCTGGTATGGCGTTTGCCCAAAATATTTAAACCAAAATTTGATGTTCTCAGAAATGGTGCACAAGACTTCATTTGCCCCAACACGAAAAATGTGGTACTTGAAGTCGAATGACACTGGAGAAGCAGAAAGACTAATCAGGCATCTAACATTAACCCAGGAGAATTATGAGACAGCGTGGAACCTTCTCCAAGACCGCTACCACAATAAAAGAGTGCTTTCCTCCACACTACTCCAACAAATCATAGGGCAAATCAAGCCTATCACCAGAAAACACATCCTCTGAAGCCATAAAAAAAATCCATGATGTTGTAAGAGAAAGCACTGCGTCTACGAAATGAAACTTTTGTCTAGGCACAAACCATCCGCTGTATTATTGTAAATCATTTCTACAATTATCAGCAGTAGCTAGACTAAACTGGGCTGAAAGGCAACAACCATGCGTTAATTGCCATAAGGGCAGCCACACGTCAAAAACATGCACCGCACGCGGCTGTTCGAAATGTAACAGAAAACACAATTCACTGCTGCACTTGGGAGCCAACCCCACATCATCAAAAGAGAGCCAGCAAATCCAACCATCAACAAAACATACGATAGAACCCAAAGCGGCCAGTTCATCAGTTACATCTGCAGCAGCCAATACATTGTCGCTATGGTAAGGCCATGTTTTGTTAGCAACAGCCAGATTAACCATCACGGCAAGAAAAGGAAAATCTAATGAGTTCAGAGCCATCTTAGATTCCGGCTCATAGGATCACTTAGTGACCGAAAGGCTCATCAGTCGGGTAGCAATTACTGCAAGCAACGCAACGCTCGTCATTGAAGGCATTAGTCACAGCAGAAAAACGGCAAACCAGCGCGTAAACATCCAACTCCAGTAACAAGCAGTTTTTCTACAAGGTTAGAGGCATCCGCATTGCCAGATATTGTCTTAAAACAATCTCTGAACAACTCATCATGGAGAATACCGAACGAAGTGTTACTAGCCGATCCCCACTTCACACAGGCCAGACAAAATTGACGTTTTGCTTGGCGCTACTCCTAACCGGGCAAATAAGGGTAGGAGAAAATCACCCAATCCTACAAAACACAGTGCTTGGTTGGCAGCTGGAAAAATGGTTGTTCAAGATTCCACCACCGCAACATGCGAGGTACTGACAAATGAGGATAAGCTGTAAGCGTCAATAGAAAAATTTTGGAACCTTGAAGAAATGGAAGACACAATACCAACAATGTCTGCCACAGAAAAACTATGTGAAACTCATTTCGCACTGAACTCCACTCGACAGCATCAAGGTCGATACATAGTCAAGATTCCATTCGCAGAACATACATCCGCTCTAGGCGACTCAAAGAAAATCGCAACCAATCGATTCGATCAATCAGGCGTCTCTCCAGCCTAGCAGCAGATAAGGACTTGAGGGTTCAATAGACCGCATTCATGGACGCATAGGAATCATTGTGGCATATGACAAAGACAAATCTCGACAGCATAACATCACAATTTTATTTCATCCCGCATTATTACATCAAGCGGCCAGAAAGCAGCACCATGAAGTTTAGAGTCGTGTTTGATGCCTCAGCGGAGCGTGAACAGGTTTAGCACTCAACGACTTTAGGCACACAGGGCCAACGATTCAAAGCAAACTCTCTAAGATTTTACTGCGATTCCGATGTCCACGATTTGTCTTCTTGTCTGACATACAAAAAATGTACAGACAAATCTTGGTTCATGCGGACGATAGAAAGTACCAGCTACTCGTTTGAAGGAAAGATCCCACCTGCAAGCCTGCAATATTACCAACTAAACACGGTGACAAACGGAACTCGGTCAGCACCATACTAGGCAATCAAGTGTCTTCAACATATAGGAAATGAGCACAGTTCTCAATATACAATTGGGGCTGAAGCTCCCTGAAGCAACTTCTAGGTGGATGACTGTTTAACTGGATACGACAGTCTAATCACAGCAATTAAAACACAAAAACAGCTCATGAACATTCTACTCAAAGACGGTTTTCAGCTGCGGAAATGGTGCGCCAATCATCCAAAATTACTTCAATCTTTTCCAAACGAAAACAAGGAAGTCAATCTCGACTTCAACAGTGACAGCAACAACGCAATCAAAACCCTAGGACTGACATGGTTACCAAAGACTGATGAATCCTGCGTCAAAGTGAATCTCACCACACATATTCGAATCACCAAAAAAACCTAGTCTCGGATATAGCCAGAATATTCGATCCATTGGGTGTACTGGCAAAAATAGTGATAACAGCTAAAATTCTCATATAGGAATTGTGGCAGACAAAGCTGTCATGGGATGACGAATTGCCGACTGAACTACATACTAAATGGACCAGTTTCCGTAGAAGTCTGAACAAACTCAACAATACCCACATTGCCAGACACATATTTTAAGAAAGCACTAGGAGATCACTTCTATTGCATGTATTTGCTGATGCCTCAGAGAAGGCATACGGTGCGGCAATTTACGCTCGATCAATCCGCCCTGACGGATCAATTGTCGTACGCTCATAATTTTTTTAAAATTTTTTTTTTGTCGGAACAATCTAGTAAGCGCAGCACTCAGAGTATATATCCATTTTACTGCACTTAAGGTTCCCTTTTAGTCTGATTTAAATCTACCCGACCTCCGAAGAAATAGAAGTAGATCCTGTGGTGCTAAGGAGCCAAGTTGGTTACTCCTCAGCACATCAGTGCCAAATATCCCAAACCTGATTCGAGCAAAGGCAGGGCAGACTCAAAGAAAATGGTCCGCCGTCTCGTCTTCTTCTCCACAGGCTGGGCACAGCGCACTGTCTGATATGCCAATCCTTTCCATGCGCCTAGCCCATAGAAAGTGCCCTATCATCACGCCAACCAACAGCCTGCAGTCGCTCCTACCTAAAAATAGAAGGAACCGCGACCATTGGTCAGAGATAACAGGTAGCATAATTTTCGTCCATCCGCAGCCTCTCTCAACCCGCAATGCTCGCTTGTGGGTCGAAATAACCCACTTGTTTGCAGTGGCTTTGATGACAGCAGAAGGGTGTGGCAGGCTCAGGGCCAATAAAAACAGCCCCAGAGCCCATCCTGGCCAAAGAGTCAGAGGTCTCGTTACCCGCAATGCCAGCGTGTCCCGGGACCCAAGTCAGCGTCAGACTATTATGTGTTCCAACACAGTTTAGCCTGGATTTGCAGGACCTAACTATCGTGGAAGTGGTGGTACGGCTAAACAAGGCAATGAACACAGTTTGGCTGTCACTGCAGACACAAATAGATTTGCCTTTCCACCTGTTTTCCACAACAAAGTCCATCGCCTCAAATATCGCATACACCTCCGCCGGAAACACAGACGCATGCAGACCAAGGGCAAAGAACCGACGGGTCCCACAAGATTCCACGAAGACACCAGAACCTGAACCTTCTTCAGTCCTGGAGCCATCAGTGAAAATACGGCAGCAGTGTTTGCCGGGCTCGTTCTCGGGATCTAACTATGAACGAGCCTCTGGCAGCAACATATTGTACCGCTTTTCTAGTATGACGGTTGACGACATGGAGTCCGGGAGCATAGACAGGACTGCAGAATCGATGGATCGGATGGACCTGTCACAAGACAGCCAACATTATCCGCATATGCCTGAGCGTATACAGCCGAGTCATTAATGGCGCTAAGCAGGGGATCGATTACCATGTGCCAGAGCAATGGAGACAGTACGCCACCTTGGGGACAGCCTCTATTAACTCCAGACGACACCAGCAAATCTTCCTCCGCCCGCACCGTTATGATTCTCTGGGCCAGCATTGAACGTATCCAATTTGCTAGGACCCGGTCTACGCCATGCCGCCTAGCAGAGCCGCACATACTGTCGAAAGTAGCATTGTCAAACGCACCCTCTATGTCCACAAAGATGCCTATTGCGTATTCTTTCCTGTCGATGGCTCGCTCTATCCTTCCAACAAGGTTTTGCAGAGCCGTCTCGCTGGATTTTCCGCTTTGATAGGCATGCTGAAATGGAGAGAGTGGATGCGTCTTCAGAGACTCCCTACGCATGCGAAGCTTCACCAGCCGTTCTAAACTCTTTAGCATGAACTCGGTCATACTAATAGGTCTGAAGCTCTTGGGATTGGTGTAGTCGTCTCTTCCAACCTTAGGAATGAAAGCAACCCTCACCATCCTCCATGAGCGTGGTACATAGGCCAGTGCGAGACATGCAGTGAAGATCTTCTTCAGTGCTGCCAACACTAACTCAATGCCTTCCTTCAACACAATCGGATATATGCCATCCAGTCCGGGCGACTTGAAGCTGTCAAAGGATCTGATAGCAAAATCTAATGGCAGCCTCATTCGCCACAGTTCTGGCGACACACCAATCATGTCGAGAGGATGTAGCTGCCCTGACAACAGTTCCGACCAAAGGTGGTTGTTGAAGGGCTATGCTTACCTGATTTCTAAGGGGAGGTCTAGTTGGACAGGCTAGCTTGAATCTGTTTGTTAGAGCGGTGTTGAGATGTTCAACAGCCGCCTCAATGTTCTGCTGCTTGCGAAGTTTCAGTGGCGTCATGTAATTGCTACGCAGTGCCTCCCTGAACATTGACCAGTCTGTTTTTCTTGGGTTTCTGGTGGGCAATGGCATCTGCGCCCGTTCGCCACACTGAAACTCAATGTATCTGTTCCTAAAGTTGTTGATCGACCACCCCAGTCTTGGATTTGACAGGGTGACGTCAATTACCTCCTGCCTTCTCGTAGTCATAAAAGTAGGCCGCCTGCCTACATTGTGGATGTTCAAGCTGGAGAAGGCAATATACTCGAAAAGTCGAGAGCCCCGCTCATTGAACTTGCTGCTGCCCCAGATCGTATGCTGGGCATTACCATCTCAACAAAGAACCAGACGAAGACTGCGCCGCTCATAGAACCCTACGAGAGTGGCGACCTTCCCAGGTGGTGGCGCCTCCAAAGCAGATGCAATCACGAACCTCGACCATCCGTGCATACTCTTAAAATTAATCTCTGCCGCAACCAGATCCTGGCAACAAAATGCGTCAAGGCAGGTCGCTGCGAGATGGGATGATATTATAAGACCGGCCCTAGGTCTAATCGAGTTTCTGTTATATAATATCGTGGCCCCTCTCAACGAGCGAAGGCCACAGAGGCGACCCCTAAAGACCCAGGGCTTTTGTAATGTTGTTATATGGTGTGATGTGTGCAGCAGGGTGAGTCGTCTACTTAGAAGTACAGTAGCGACTTTAGAATGCTGCAAGTTAATCTGCGTTTTCGTCAAAGGACGATAGTTACGAGAATCGTTCGAGCCATTCATTTGGGAAAGACATGAAAAGTTACAGTCCCAAAGAAGAGACTCAGACGGCTCCGGTACCGAGAAACCGTGACATCAACATAGGCCTCAACCACTCGCACCACAAGACTAGCACCTTCTTTACCATCCCGGCTACTACCCCTGGTGTGCGAAAGAACTCTCCAAAGCCTTGTGTTGATGCCAGGGTTCTGAGCACGCAGACAGGATAGGATATCTGTGGTCGTCAGATCGGGATCCGGAATCCAGCAGATGGCCTTCCTGAGGGACACGCCTGCTTTGCTATAGACCGCGAAGCGAGTGGTTCCCATGGGGGGCACGTCATTGACTACACCCCTGAGCCAATCAAAGTTGGCCTGAGACGCTCACGACACCTGTAGAGTGCCGTACTTTGTCTCATAGCCCATTAGCTTCAGGGCCGGAGGCAATGACGCGACGCATCAGATGACCTTTGCAGTATTTTATCTCTGCAACAGTCAGCCGATGGTCAGGCCCCAGCTTCCCAATCACCGCCATTGGTTGCGGGCCGGTAGCCTTCTCGCTGTACGATGGCTTGGCTGCACCTTTGGAAGTGCTTGGGCGAAGATCCAGCTCACCACCCGCAACTGGCAAAGATTTCGCCGGGCAGATGGTTTTGCTGGAAACGAGGGGCTGGGCAAACTGCAGCTTATTGGCAACATTCTTCCCCGCCACATTAGGCGCCAGCGAGGTTTCGCTCGTACCCTTTGGGGCCATGGCGCCACCAGCAGTAACAGCTGCAGGGCAGGTGGGTATGCTGTTTTCAGCAACAATCTTCCGCCGCTTACCTCGCGAGCGAGCTTTCGGAGCGGTCAACCCCTCCGCAGGCTCGGTCGCTTCCGTGGGTGTCACTTCCGCCGACCTGGGCCTTTTGGAGGGAGTTGACACAGAAGGGCCGACAGAGCCAAGTGAGGATTTCTCCTGCACAAGCCTACCAGAACCACTGGTCGGTCGTTCCGCCACTGTGGTGACTTCCCGACGCAGGCCCTCTGGATCCAGGGTACGTTCCTTCTTCTCTGAAGAAGATTGCGGTAACAACTCCCGTCTCCGCCAGGATGCGCTCTCGCTGATAAAGGCGAAAGACTTTAGCGATGGTTGGGGCCTCCAGAATCCGTGCCCCTGCCGCCGAAGCGGGTGGATTTCCATATGCGTAGGTTCCACCACTGGCCATCGCCAGACAGTGGTTTTTGTTCGGGACTCCTCCCTAGCCAGTTTGGTCCGCGGATGGTACCCATTCTCTATACCATCATTGTGATAGACAGACAGCCATAACTCCCGCCCCTCCTAAAAGGTTCAGAAGTAATATCATTTGCCTACCAAGGGTCCCCCTATCCGCCACCTGGGGACGCGTCCGATGGGATGTCAGGCAAATCCAGCACAATATGTGTGTTACCACCATAGTTATGTGTGTTACCACCGCAGTTATTATGTTTGAAATAAAGCGTTTAATTCAGTATTACTTAATCCTAAACAACTTTTAAAGTCGAAGCAACTTTTTACTACTTTTTATCGTGACCCACTTTCGCAACTTTTATTAAACTACTGCTAGCTTCGCCGTGTACGCTACGAATGATTGATGGTGCAGTTGCCAATGTTCTTGCTGACAACAAATGCGCTACTTTGTTACATTCGGCCCTCCTGACCGTCATCTGACTCGGATGACACCAGATCATCATCTTTGTTGATTGCAGCCAATGTTTCATATAATCACAACTTGTAGATGTTGAATTTGGACCATCGAATTCAGCTGCATTCATGACATCATAACGCCATCCTCTTTTCACTTTCGTTACTTCATACGGGCCCATATATTCGTTTGGTAGTTTTTTCCCAGCTACGAATTGAGTCTTTTTAATCGCCACTAGGTCACCCATTTTGTATTCGACTAAGCCTTTACATTTTTTGTCGTGCTGCTTCTTATAGTTTTCTTGCGCTTTCAGTATTTGCTGTTTAACCTCATGTCTTAACTGCTGTCGTTCTTCGTCAAAACTATTTACCAGTTCTTCTTCCAACATTTCGAGTAATCTGTCGTCGACTTTTGCTTTCATTTTTATACCGAGTAGTATTTCGAATGGTGTTGATTCTGTTGTACTGTGGATGCAAGAATTGATTGTTTTTTGTACTTTCCCCACATACTTGTACTATTTCGCTGAATGATCTGATGATAGTTTGCTTATAACTTCCAGGATCGTTCTGTTGAGTCGTTCTACTTGGCCATTGCCACGTAGAACTCCGGTCGTTCTAACCACATGCTGAATATCTGCTTCCAGACAAAATTCGCTGAATGCTTTCGATGTAAAAGCCGCTCCTCGATCGCTGATGATTCTTCTCGGTGACCCAAACGTAGTCAACCAAACTTTCATGTTTTTAATGACTTCAGATGCATTTATTGTATTGGTCGGAAAGAGCCATACAAACTTACTAAATACGTCTATCATGGCGAAAATATATTTGTATAGTTTCGCTGCAATGTCCATCGGGCCTATGTGGTCAACATGTAAGGTGCATAGTGGTGCGTCACCTTTATCAATGCATTGTAAATATCCTTCTTTTTTGCCTAGCTTCTTGTTCTGAATAATGCACTGGATACAATTTTGAATTCGTCGCTCCACATTTTTCTCCAAGTGCGGAATAAAATATTGTTGCTTTACATTATGAGCCGTTTTTTCACCTGAAAAATGCCCGTTGTCGTGTGCATTTATAATAATCTCGCTTTCCATGGATCTTGGTACTAAGAGCAGATCATTGCCATCAACATTTTTGTAGACAAGTCCACCTTTTATCTTGTAATTGTCATACGACCCAACTTTAATCGCTGCCATTATTGCTTTTATTTGATCATCGTTTTGTTGTAGCTTACGTAGACTTGCCGTTAATTCAGAATGAACCACCATAACATTAACCGCATATCTGCTCAAACAATCAACATGTTTCATTCGGTTTGTTGCTCTGTGCTCAACTGTGCAGTTAAAGTCTTGGATGTACATAATCCTTTGTGCGACATCTCTGGGTTCATCTTTTTTCTTCACCGTTTGCTTAAATGCTGATCCAACCTAAAACTGACGCCTAGTGTCTAAACTTTTTGAAGGTTAAATAGGCTGATTTTACTTCTAGAATGTAGCTATGAAGCTTGTTTTCATGTACGGAAGCTTTTTTATTCCAGAAGAAAACTGGATGGAAGCGACCATTATACTTTTGCATGATTGCAGCGCCAAAACCGTGTTTCGAAGCGTCTGTGTGCACCTCAGTTTCAGCATCTCTGTTGTATATTCTGAGTACTGGTTCACTGGATAATTTTCTTTAATAATATCTATCGCGTTGATTTGCTCAACATCAATCTTAAACGACATGTCTTTTTTAATAGATCTGTTAAGGGACGAACAATTTGGGCATATCCTTCAACAAATTTTCGAAAATAGCCCGTGAGCCCTAGGAATGATTGCACATCCTTTACGTTTTTGGGACTAGCGAAATTTTGCACCGCACTGCACTTTATTTTTGCAAGAGTTACTGTCCCATTCTCAATGATATGTCCCAGAAACTCAATTTTTTTTCATAAATATGGATTTTTTCCAATTAAAATCTAATCCATACTTTGCAGCCGTCTGCAGTACCAGTTTTAATTTATTCACACTTTCTTCCGCAGTTTCTCCGAATACTACTATGTCATCTACGTAAAGTTACATAATATTGTCGTTTTTAAGTCTTGAAAAATATGGCTTATACGAGTATATCTAATGAAACAAGCTGGTGAGTTACAAAACCCAAAAGGCGCTCTGCTGAATTCAAAAAGACCCCTTTTTGTTACAAACGCTGTACATTTTTTGTGGCTTTCTTCGATTGGTACATGGAAAAAACCATTGCGTAGATCTGTAACTGTAAACTATTTTGCTTCCTGTAATTTTTGTAGTACCTCATCAACAACCGGTACTGGAAACCCATCTTTAAGAACCATTTTGTTTAACTGGCGAAAATCTATGCGAATTCTATACTCGCCGCTTTTCTTTTTAGTTACCACGACTCTCCTTCGTGAAGAGCAGTCATCTTGTCGGGGTACGAAGGCTTAAATGATTGCAATGACGCAATGGGTTAGGATGGCGTAGTTTCGGCTCTTTTGGGATTACCCTAGCCGGACTGACCACTGCGGAGTAATCCAACTAAGAACTGTCTCCCTCCTAATCCAGGGTGTTCTTGGGATCGTGCCCATTGGATGTTGTTTTGCAGCCAGAAGGTTAATTAGGCTGTATCCTAACGGAGCTCCCCTTCCTGACACCAGGCCGCCTCAGGTAGTAACGGTGGCTTTGCTGTGGTACGGGGCGCTGCCACAGTTGACCACCCCTTCCCCTTTCAAATTTTTGGCTGCCTTAGCTTGATCAATCGAGCGGGTGGCCGTAAGAACCAGATGGATAAATTAAAAAAAAATAAAACTGACGTGCGGTCTCTAAACGCTATTTCGGATGGGAATCCAAAATCCTCCGCACACTCTGCGGCGGCTATTATACCTAAGGACGACGAGCCTGGCACAAGCAAAGCCACGTGCTGCGATAGTGTTGCTAAACACGGAACCAAATGGTTCTATAAAGTAAAAAGGGCTGCTCTCCGAACGGTGGAACGCTTGTCGCGGATCCCAGAGAAGGAGAGGACGGTGAAGCAGAAGGCTTCCCTCGAGTGGGCGACGAAAGCCGTGAAGGAGTCTCAAGCTCCAACACAACAGGCTAAAAAACGTCAAGGGTCCCTAGAAGAGACCACCCACCCGGACCCAAAGAAGTTTAAAAAGCGCGGTACTGTCACCTCGAAGTCCTTCAGCGAAGTGCTGAAAGGACACCAGGCCATGGCGGTCATAGATCGTAATGACCCGGATGGCAGTATCGCTCCTGAGTGCTGGAAAAAGGTAGAAGTAAGCCTTTCAAGGCTCTACCTGCAGCTTTTGAAGGAATTCCCAGGTGGTTTTCCCTCTTTTCGCGACAGCGGATGGCATCAGGGCCAAGTGAAGCTTATTGCCTGCTCGGATCGAATTCAGTCGACCTTTACAAGGCTCGAAGTCGTACCTAGGGAGTTGATCCCTAGTAGACGTAGAGCGCGCGAGTTACGTTAAAAAACGCGGAGAGAACTTCGGTTCAACGTTGTTTTTATTACGGAGTTTATCTTCAAACTAAACTTGCATTTAGGGGTTGTTTATGTCATTGCACTTCAGTTAATTTATGTCATTGTACTGATCGTACTGACTTTGCTTTTTGGAAGGTTTGTGTCATTGCACTTCAGCTGATTTATGTCATTCTACTGATCGTACTGACTTTGCTCTTTGGGAGGTTTGTGTCGTTGCACTTGAGAATGGTCTCGAAATATAAAATGCATAAACGGCTTTGGTGGTCATTTGTGAGATTCATACTTGATAAGAATTATATCACAGCTGACGTTTGGTGTTAGATTTAGGGTTCGCAGCAACTACTGGCGTAACTCCTACCCCTTAGTTTGAGGACACTTCTGAGGCATCATATTTTTTATCTTTACTTGCAGGTTTTTGTGCTTACAGGTCAACGTTACAATAAATATTATAATGACAATTATAATTATTACTAAAGTGCTTCCAAATGCATATTTTTCGTGCTTGGAATATTTGATTTCACTGATTTCTTTCAGATTTTGAATTTTTTCTAGAATTAAGTTGTCAAATGTTATCTTTTTATTTGAATCTTTAAAGCTTTCCAAATAATTTGGTATCGTGAAACTTTGTTTAAACTGTCTCTCTGCTTTTTTATTTTATTATTATTTATAAAGATTGAACTGTTGTTGAAGTTAAATAAATAATTTCCATTTAAAATTAATTTACGTTCGTCACAAGTATTTGAGAAATTTGCTAAATGTTGGTTTTTTGCTAGTATAATTCCATTATTTAATTCTATAATTTCGGAAATGTTATTAAATATGTGCATGCAGTTCTTTTTCATTATACAGTTATTACATCTTCTTAAATTTTTAATATATCTGTCTCCAACATAATTGTATATCTCTTTTTCATATTTGACAATTTCTTGCGGTTCAAACATATATTCTAAATTATGGTTATCTGCTATTGGGTACAGTAATATTCTTTGTAGAATAACAGTATCTTTTGGTATTCTTATAACAAATATAATATTTTTATTTTGGTCTAGAATTGTGCTTAATTTTATATTTTGTAACTTATCTAGGTCGATTTTGTATTCCTCTATTTTCTCTTTTGTTAGTAAATTGCTATGAATAGTGCCAAGTCTAGCAGATGCAATGTTGTCCTGTATATGCTCTATGTTATCTTGTAAAATTTTTATCTTTAATATGAAGTCTATATATAGTGTTTGTCTGTATAGTGTACTTGATTGACCACTAATGTCATTAAGTTTGTTCTGTATTAGTATTCTGTATTTATCGATTGCGTTTTTCAATATGGAGAAGGTTTCGTTGAAGTTTTGGGTAATTTTTATCTGACTGTTAAGGTTTTGTATAACATTGTGATTGTTTGTATCAATTACGTTAAGGTGTCCTTCTATTTCTTGTCTGTCTTCATCATTCATTGTTCCATAAAGCCATTTTTGTGCAGTACCCATGAAATTAAATAGTCCACGTTTTTCTCTGTGTGGAATTAATGTATAAATTTTGTTTCGAGTGTTATTTAATTGTATTTCTAAAGCAATAGATTTTTCTTGTAGGTTTAATTTTCTTATATTATTTTGTAAGTTGTAGACTATATCTAAGATTTCGTATGGATTTATAAAGTGTATCGTAGTTTTTAACGAGAGCGACGTTGTCTATTGTTAGTTCGGTATAGCCCAGGTTGGTTTCTATCTTCTCCATTAGCAGATAGGTGTGGCCTACGTTCGGTGTCCACAGTATCAGGAATAATATTAACATCCATTTTACCTGCAAATTTAGTTTCTCTTTTAATATTGGATGTATGTATAATTCCTAGTGCTTTCTTAGTATATTTTGGTTCTTCCTTATGCCTCACACTTTTATAATTTTTGATGTAGCCTTCTGATCTATTTTCTGAATAGTGTTCTCTGATTGTGTTGTGTTTAATTATGTACCTAGTTTTTTCTTTAATGGAATTTGTATAAATCTGACTTTTGTCACACTTCCCTTGTTGTACATTAATTGGTTTTTCCTTTATTGTTGAGTGGTAACTCTTATTATACCATTATATTGCCCTACACATTTTCTCTTTTATGCTAAGTTGCTTGTTTTCGATATTTAGAATTCTTATTCTCTCTGCTAATGTATTGTGTAGCCGTTCGATATCAGAGTTTCCTGTGTGGTTGTTTGCTTTTACTAAATGAAGTTCTATGTTCTCGTTTCGTAAGTAGTCTTTTACGTTCATACTTTTAAATGCATTATCTGTGATTAGTTTCTTAAAATGACCCTTTTGTGATCTGAGATCTCTTAGTTTTTCAATAATCGTTCTGTGATTTCTATCTTCAAGGTAATATGCGGTGGCGAACTTAGAGAATCTATCGATAAATGTCAAAAAATTAGCTTTTGAGTTTGTGTATACGTCCATATGTACTATTTGGTTAATGTATGTTGGAGTCTCTGTCATTTTAAAATTTTCCTTGATAGGATTTCTATCATATTTTACGCGGTTGCAAGTATCGCAATTCTTTATGTATTTCTGAATCATATTTTTTAGGTTAGGGTAATATATATATTTTTTGAGGCCTTCATAATTTTCATTAATTCCAGTATGTCCTGTTTCGTATTTGTGGTATTTTTGTATTTGTTTGTAGGTTTCATCTTCATTGTCCATATTTTTTGCATAGTAGGCACATCTTACGAATTTTAAGTTATTTTCGGAAAGCTCTTTTGCTTTATGTTCAAATGTTTTAAAATCGTTGTCAGTTAACTCTGAGTAAACCATTTCCTGTGTGGTGCTTTAAAATATGAGATATGTTACGTTGTAGGTCAGCTGCGCTTAAAAAAATTTTCTTATTGCCATGTTTGATACTAAAGTCCTGTGTTTTGTCATTTGTAAGTATGATTTGTGTTTTAAATCTATTCACTACAGTATCTAATGTTGGTATATGGTTGTTAGGGTATTGTGTATCTGGATGTTCAATACCAGGTTCTTGACTGTGAACTTCTATTGTGTTGATTTCATTTGTGTCTGCATTAGCTCGGCTTAAAAAATCTGCTACTTTATTATCGCCTCCTTTGATGTAATCCATGTTTATATTGTATTCTCCTAGTTTTAAAAGCCATCTTTGCAATCGAGGATTAATGTCTTTGCCTTTTGTTTTAGCATGTAACCATTTTAAGTGTTGGTGGTCTTTTGCCAGTTCAAAATTTACTCCATAAATGTATGGTCCGAAGTAATTGGTAGCCCACACGATTGCTAGTAATTCCTTTTCTGTGGTTGAGTAGTTTCGTTCATGATCGTTTAATGTTCTGCTAACGTAGCAAATAGGGTGATTATTCTGTTGAAGAACAGCTCCTATAGCGAACATGCTAGCATCGGTAACTACTTTAAATTGTTTGTTAAAGTCAGGATATTTTAATATGGGTGCTTCCGTCAATCTTAGTTTTAGTTTTTCAAAGGCATTTATATAGTTTGAGTCGTTTATGTTTATTTTGCTGTTTTTTTTGAGGTATTGAGTCATTGGTTGAGCTATTTTGGAATAATCTCGTATGAATTTGCGATAGTAGCCAGTTATTCCCAAAAATGATTTTATTTGTTTTGTTGTTCGAGGCAATCTAAGGTTTAAAATAGTTTCGATTTTCCTTGGATTAGGTTTGACGCCTTCGGGTGTCAGAACGTGTCCCAAATATTCGGTCTCTTTTGAAAAGAATTTGCATTTATCAAATTGAATTTTTAGGTTATGCGAACGTAATTTCTCGAATATTTTTCTAATACTACTTACATGTTCGCCTATGGTTGTGCTAAACTCCAATATGTCGTCCATATATACTACGCAGATCTTGTTTATGAATTCCTGTAATACCGAATTCATAAGGCGTTGAAAAGTTGATGGGGCATTTTTCAGACCAAACGGCATTCGTACGTACTCATAATGTCCTAAAGGCGTGGAAAAAGCAGTTATCTTCCTGTCCTCCTCTTTTACTAAAATTTGGTGGAAGCCTTTTGCCAAGTCAAGGGATGTGAAATACTGAGCCCTGCCTAATTTATCCAAAATGTGGTCAATGTTGGGAATAGGAACCTTGTCATCGGTTGTTATTTCGTTCAGTTTCCTATAGTCGATCACTATGCGCCAATTTTTCTTTTCAGAGTAGTCAGTCTTCTTAGGTACAATCCATAGGGGACTATTATAAGGTGAATTACTTTCCTTTATAATACCTTGTTGGAGCATATCTGCAATTTGAGTAGATATCTCTTGCTCGTGGATTTGCGGGTATATATATTTTTGAATATATTGGCTGCTCATTTTTCGTGTTAATTTCGTGTTCGATTCCAGTAGTGTTTGTTAGATAGTCACCGTCTTTATAAAATAGGTCATTAGAAGAGTTTATTTACTTCTTCAAATGCCTTGATTCTTCAGAATTCAAGGATTTGGTAAGTTGTGACATATCTTCGTCTCCGAAGCTGTTAGAATCTAATTGATGTGTTTCTTCAAATTGAAATGGGCAAGCACTTATAAATTTTATTTTGTTGTTATTGATTAACAGCACTTCCTCTCTCATATCCACAACTGCTCCTAATGGTCTCAGTAGATTTTGGCCTAATATTGCGTCGAATTGTTTATTAAAAAATTTTGTAATTTTCCAAACCATATTTGCATCTTCATTAAATTCACTAGGTAAAGCAGTTGTAATTTGCGTGTCAATCAGCGATTGGTTGTTGAGTGAATTGAATTTTATTGATGCTGTTAGTTTTTCCCTCCTATATTGTGGTAATTTTCTGTCATCGAGTAAGGATGTTGATGATCCTGTATCTATTAGACACCTAATTGTGTCGTTGCCTATCGTCAAGATTACTATAGGTAAGTACGTTTGTGAGCCGTTGAGGGAAAATTTAATTCATGATCCATGTGGCTTACTGAACCTTGATTCTCTCCGATTATTGTAACCCTGTCTAGGATTATTTTGTTGTCTGTTTTGGCCATTATATTGTCTTTCATCGTGCTGTCGCATTTGCCTTTGGTTATTTTGTACTTGGTTGTATTGTCTGTATTGTCCTGGTTTATTTTGTCCGTGGTTGTATTGTGTGTATTGTCCTGGATTATTTTGTCCGTGGTTGTATTGTGTGTATTCTCCTGGATTATTTTGTCCGTGGTTCTATTGTCTGTAGCTAGTGTTACTATGTTTGAAATTATTGTGTACTGTGGAAGTATGACTATTGGCATCCCTAATCATTCCTGAACTTTCTAGCAAGTCGAATGCACTCCGTAAGTTTGTTATATTTTTGTTAAGTATTAGTGTTGCTAAGTTAATGTTAATGTTATTTATAAAGGTTCTTAATATGATGCCCTCATTATTTGCTGGGCTAAATTGTATGGGCTTATTTATGTCGTATTCAAACTTTTCATTAAGTTTACTTAAAATATTTCTTAGCTCTAAATAATAGGATCTTACTTGAAAGTTTTTTGTTGCGATGGCTCGCTGGTACAGCTGGTGGTACGTCTCCTTCACTCCAAAGTTGGTTATAAGTGCGTCCTTTATGTCGTCCCAAGAGGCGTTAGATCCCAAGGTTCTGACAAAATCTAAGGCAGGTCCTTGTATTTTATTTATGATGGTCCTCGAGAAAATGTACGCCTTCATTTGCGGGTTACCGTCCAGTAATGGTAACAACGTATCCACTTCTCGTAGAAATGAAGAAAGTGCATAATGTCCAGTCCCCGTGAACTCGTGTATCCTTTGCGCATCCTTCAGAAGGTCGTTCGGTGGTATGGTTGTTGGCAACGGTGGTGCTGGTCTCACTGCTGGTATTGTTTGTTGCATTGTTTGTACAGATTCCTCCTGCGACATCTCTAATCTGGTGTTGGCCTCTGCTTGTATGTCTTCTTCCTTGGACGGGAGTTCGAATTTTCTGGATCTAGTTTCTATAGGCATCGGTTTTGTTGGGTTTGCTGTGCCTCGGTTTAGCCTTGAAGATTCACTTGGTATTGACTTGAGAGTTTTTTATGTTAGTTCTTGTTCACTGCACTTTCTTTAATGTAACACGATCATAAATTGATTTTGTGCATTTGGTCTTAATAGATTTTTTTTTTTTTTTGTTCTACAATATTTCTTAAGGAATGTTTTTCACAGTTAATTATTTTTTTTTATTTTTGGTAATTAATTATTTCTTCAGAAATAATTTCCCCGACTGCGCCAGTTACGTTAATAAAACGCGGAGAGAACTTCGGTTCAACGTTCTTTTTATTACGGAGTTTATCTTCAAACTAAACTAACAATTTTAAATTACTTATGCCGAAACCTTAACTAACTTACTTAACATCGATTATTTCTTATCGCTGCTGTAGGCACAAAAGTATTTTCCAAAAATTATGTAGGAGGGTAGAAAGAGAGGTAAACGTCTATAACCACCAATAAGCAGAGTGCAAAGCCGTAGCTGAACAAGTGCTAATGCACTGAGAATTGCAGACGTTGCATTTAGGGGTTGTTTATGTCATTGCACTTGAGTTAATTTATGTCATTGTACTGATCGTACTGACTTTGCTTTTTGGAAGGTTTGTGTCATTGCACTTCAGCTGATTTATGTCATTGTACTGATCGTACTGACTTTGCTCTTTGGGAGGTTTGTGTCGTTGCACTTGAGAATGGTCTCGAAATATAAAATGCATAAACGGCTTTGGTGGTCATTTGTGAGATTCATACTTGATAAGAATTATATCTCAGCTGACGTTTGGTGTTAGATTTAGGGTTCGCAGCAACTGCTGGCGTAACTCGCGCATGGATCCCAGCCGAACCGTCTGACCCTGAGGCTATCTTGGAGATTTTTAGGTTGAGCAACCAGCAGCTCCCGACTAATAATTGGAAGGTTACTAAGGTAGAGGAACCAAGAGGGGATTACAGGTCAATAACCCTTGTGGTAAACGCCGAATCTCTGGCTACTCTAGCGAAATCCAATTGGGTCGTGGGCTATGGCTTCTCATCCACAAGCCTTAAGGTCTACAAAAAGGACGGGCAACCATCTTACACGGATCAAGCGGTAGTGAATCCCTCAGGGGTAACTGCTGATCCTGCTGCTGCTGAGGACTCCGCCATGCACCCGAAACGCAGTGACTCTATGTCAACTGTGGGGGGTTTGGAGAGTCTCCTAGGGACAACCACACTCATTGAGGAAGAAGCCCTTCTGGAGTCAGACTCGGAGTCTGAGGCTGATGTCACGGTGGTGGAGGTGACCAGCGCTACATGTAGCAGAGATGCTACGAATAGTGCAGATTAACCACCATCACCCGAAGGCGGCGTCTGCCAGCCTTCAGCTCCGGCTGGCAAAAGGCGGAGTAGACGTTGTCCTGATCAAAGAACCCTGGACACACGGGGACTTGGTATGTGGTCTCAGGACTGAAAATTATTAGGCTTAGGTCTTGTATCCTCATTAGGAATAATGTTAGCTCATTTATTCTCCCCAATTACAGCAACAAGGATTTAACGGCCGTCTGCCTGGAAACTGGCAAGGGACGGTACTGGTTGGTCTCGGCCTATATGGCGCATGACCATGAGATCCTTCCAGAAGCCAACCTACAGAAGCTTGTTGTGGATGCAAAGGCTCAACGGGTGGCTGTTATTATTGGATGCGATGCCAATGCGCACCATGACATCTGGGGAAGCACGGATGTCAATGAACGAGGTGAGTCATTATATGAATATATTGTAACGACTAACCTTTCTGAATGCAATAAGGGGTCAGAACCCACTTTTATTACTGCTAATAGGCAAGAAGTCCTTGACTTAACCCTTGCCTCCGAATCAAATTTTGATCGGATCTCAGATTGGAGAGTTCTAGAGGAACATTCCTTTTCGGATCATAGGTTAATTCAATTTGATCTTCTAGATAGTCTACCTAGCCCTAAGGCTTTTAGAAATGTCAGGAAAGCAAACTGGGACCTCTACAAGGTGACTGTAGCTAGACTACTACCTCAGAACCCCACAAGCACAAGCACGTGTGACGAAATTGATAGGTCTGTGGAGGTTCTAACGTTTGCTCTAAGGCTCTATTGGTCTCTTGCCCCCTCAGTAGACCCAGGGGGAAACAAAAACCCACATGGTGGGGGGAGGGAATTAGGGGACTCAGACAAAATTGTAGGAGACTTTTCAACAGCGCAAAGAAGTCTAGAGATAGTACAGACTGGGCTTTATATAAGACAGCACTCAGAGCCTTCAAAAGTAAGCTTAGGAAGGCACAGAGAGAATCGTGGAGAAACTTTTGCGGTGACGTAGAAGATATCTCTGAGACGTCCAGGTTGAGGAAGATCCTATCAACTGCTCCAATGGTACCTGGTTACCTGAGGAGGGAAGATGGATTCTGGACTTCAAAAAGTAATGAGACTCTAGAGCTTCTCCTGGAGACTCACTTCCCTGGTTGCTCGAGTACCATTCCGCGGAGAATGAATCCCAGCGGGAATGTAGTTGAAGTCAACTCAGACATAGTCACGAAGCCAAAATTGCAATGGCCCAGATGGTGTAGCTCCAATTGAAATTCAGCAGTCAGAGAATCTAATAATAGAGTGGCTGTTAAAGATCTATAATAGTTGTCTTGAATTAGCGTATATTCCAGACTCATGGAAGCATGTGAGGGTAATTTTTATACCCAAGGCCGGCAAAAGTTCACACATAGCTCCAGGGGACTTAAGACCCATTAGTCTGTCCTCCTTCTGTCTAAAAATCCTGGAAAGGTTGTTAGACATTCATCTAAGGCTCACTATAGACAGACAGAAGCTGTCAGTCTCTCAGCATGCCTACTTCAAAGGTAAATCCGTGGAGACCGCTTTACACTCCTTAGTCTCTAGTATTGAGTGATCCCTGCACAACAAGGAGTTCTCCCTAGTGGCTTTCCTGGACATTGAGGGAGTTTTAATAACATCAAATCAGACGCAATAATCGGTGCGATGCGGGACTTGGAGGTGGAACCTGCCATTAGCAGGTGGATTGAAAACATGCTTAGTAGCAGGATAATCAGTTCACAGCTGGGGGCGGCGTCGGCCAAGAAGTCCGTGTGCAGAGGCACACCTCAAGGTGGAGTTCTTTCATCCCTACTCTGGAATCCTGCGGTAAATCAGCTGCTTGTTCGACTGGAGAGGGAAGGGTGCAAGGTGGTTGCGTATGCGGATGATGTTGCTATTAGTATCTCGGGTAAATACATATCTACTTTGAGGGACTTGATGCAAAACATGGTGAACATTCTCTCTAAATGGACTACTGACTGTGGGTTGTGGGTTAATCCGACCAAGACTAAGCTGGTACTCTTCACTAGGAAGTATAAAATTCCTCAATTTATCGCTCCAAAACTAATGGGTGTAGTAATTGACCTTGTCGAGGAGGCTAAAAAGAGTTATAGGCAAAAAATGGGGATTACAGCCTAAGGTAGCCTATTGGATATACACAGCTGTGGTACGACCAGTCCTGTTCTATGGGGAGCTTGCTTGGTGGACAGCCCTAAGTAAGTCCACATACAATAGGCTGATAACAAAGGTGCAAAGAACGGCAGAGGTATTCATAAGTAGTGCCATTAGCACGACTCCAACGGCAGCATTGGACATTATGCTCAATCTGCTGCCTGTTAGGCTTTTTGGCGAAAAAATGGCTGCAAACTCAGCTATCAGGCCAAAAGCTACGCATCAATGGGGTACGCCTTCAATGGTATGTGCAAGATCTCCATTCCCTCCAGGGACGAATGGAAGGATGGCATCCCCCCTCATGTAGAAGGGGCTCACATCTACACAGATGGATCCAAACTACAGAGTAGGGTGGGAGGTGGTGTATTCTCAGAAGATTTGGACATTAACATGTCCTTTAGGATGCCCGACAACTGCAGTGTTTTTCAGGCAGAGGTCGCTGCTATAGGGGCAGCACTGTCTTGGCTAAGGAAGAACAAGATATCTGGACTTGATATTTGCATTCTGTCCGACAGCCAAGCTGATTTTCGCTCCCTGGATTCGGTTATTATCACCTCAAAAGCCGTCAAGAGCTGCCGCAAATCTTTAGACGAGATAGCTAAGTAGACCCGTCTGCTTCTGTGCTGGGTTCGCGGTCACAGAGATATTCCAGGGAACTGCAAGGCGAATGAACTTGCCCGTGAGGGTACTACCATACCGCTTGAACCAGATAGGTCGTAATTCGGTATTCCTATTGCCACATGTAAGCTCTTATTAAACACAATATCCTCAGGAACAGCAGGCAGGCGCTGGTCTGAACTTTCAGGATGTAAAATAGCTAGACAAACCTGGCCAGAGACAAATGTGAAGCGCTCTAAGGACCTACTGGCTCTAAATAGACAAAGGATAGGTCCCGTGATTAGCATCCTAACGGGACACTGGACTCTAGGCACACACGGGTGTAGGCTGGGGATCGCCTCTAACGACTTCTGCAGGAGTTGCGTGGATGAGGAAGAGGAAGAGTCCACTGTTCACCTGTTGTGCACGTGTCCAGCTCTGTCCAGAAGGAGGCGCACTTTTCTAGGCGACTACTTTTTAGGCTACTTGGGAGATGTCTCAAAAAAAAGATTAGCTCCATCAAATGCTTCATTAAAAGCTCCGAATGGCTGGACCTTTGAAAGGGGCGGGACCTGTTGTCCCATGCGGTATCACAAAGGGTCAATGTTGGCCTAAGTGCGCCCTTTTCGGGCGGCCGCCTTACCTACCTACCTACCTACTTACCACGACTCTGCTTGCTGTATCGGAAAATGACTTTCTTATTATACCACTTTTCAGCAGTTCTTCCACTTGCTTATTTACTGCATCTTCCTCATCAATGGACAATCTACTTGGAGAATGACTTCATTTGGAAGAGTTTTCTTATAAATAGGACAGTTTTCACTTACAGTAGCACCATTATAGTCTTGTATAATTTTTCGACATCATTTTTATATTTAAAATCAACATCTATTTCTGCCACGTTATAAATCATTAGTTCGTTTTCCAAATGTTCGGCTTTGTTGTCTCGAAACACATAACCATTTTCATCGGCATACAATACAAATTTGCTTATAAAATCATAACCGATTATGGCTTCACATTTTAGGTTTTCAGCTTCAATTACTACAAATTCATGTATAGTGCTTATTTTATCAATACTTATTTCGCCACTAATGAGTCCTAAAAGTTTTATTTTTATATTACAATATCGAGCAACTCGGTAAACACTTTCTCGAATTAATGACACATCAGCACCGGTGTCTATTAAGCACTCTATTTGCTTACCGTCCAACAACATCGATTTAAATCGTTTTTGATTTTTAATTATATTTACATTTTTTTCAATAGATTTAATTGAATCACAATTTTTTGCGATGTGTCCAAACTGGTTGCATTTAAAGCACTTTGCTGGAGTCTTACATTCATTTCTTTTGTGCTCCTTGGAACCACAATTAAAACAGTGTTTTTGCTAGTCAACTGCTGTTTTGCTCATTACGTTATCTTTACTTTTATGATAGGTTTCTGTCTCATGCTGTATTATATGTTCGTAAATTTCGTACTGCTCACGTAATTGCTTAAAAGATTTCGATTTGTATAAATTCACTTTGAAATTGTCAGCTATATTTATACCATCAACTATGTAACGTATTGTTGATCGTTCTTCAATGTTACCTAAACGATTCGTTTCATATTTAAAACATATTCATAAAACGAATCAGAATTTTTCCTTCTTGTCTTAGCTAGCAATTTGTGTATTTCGAAACTGTCATATTCGCATTCAAATTCTTTAATTAGTTTAGTTTTCAATTGTTCATAATCGGAAAACTTTCGGTTTCTATAAATGACTTTGCAACACCTGAGATTTTGTTTCTTGCATGCATATATGTACATAGGCGCCAGATTTTTCCTCAAATATAAGAACCACTTTTTCACTGGTATGTTTTTCCCACCGAAATCACTAAGAATTTTTGCGAACGTGTCCACTGTAACCACATTTTTGGTTTTATCTTTGTCTTCTTGTATTTTTAAAGTAACTGCTTTTATTAATTCGCCCAACTCTGAGTGTGTCGGCATTTTGGTTGCAATTATGTCACTCGTTTTATATTTTTTTCGGTCTAAGTTGTTGCGTCTTTCACACTTTTCACTTCTACACTATATAGCGGCGAATCTGACTCGCTCTTACTTCTCGTATTTTCAATTTTTTTCACTTCAATATTTTCTCTCTATTCTTCTTTTAATTTTGCTCTCGTTTTATACGTTTTTCTTCGTTCGTTTTCGCGATTACTTCGTGGTCCGTCATCGTCACTCATTTATGCTTGTTCTGTTTTCTCACTAATAATAATGTACTCATATGCCCAGTTTTGAATTTTGTCAAACTTTTTAATTAAATACATACAGTTAGCTTCTTGAATTTGTTGTGTTTTGTTAATGTTTTATTTCAAGTCACACACCCGTTACCCTTCTTTATATGCGTGCTTCGTTTTGTTGTTCTTGGAATATTTTCTTGAATTTTATGTGCCTTCGTCGTATGATGTTCCCGTTAGGATTTTTACGAAAAATAAGTTTGCTTTATATGTAAAGAATATTTCACAACTTATTTACAGTACTATGCAACTATTTTTTTCACTGCGGTTATTATTTGACTTCATATATTGAATTTGAAGTGATTGGACACGGGTGAGCTCCAATATGTAATTGTATCGTGTTACCACCGCAGTTATTATGTTTGAAATAAAGTGTTTAATTCAGTATTACTTAATCCTAAAAAGCTTTTAAAGTCGAAGCAACAATGTTTATATATATATACATAAGTGGGAGACTCGAAAATCGAGATAGACCTATGGTTCCTTCACCAAAGTCCCTTAGAATTGTCCATAGAATCATCCTAGGGCTGGCTTTTTTAATTTTTCGGCTCCATACAAATTGGCCCGCCCTAATATATATATATATATATACATATATATATATATATATATATATATATATATATATATATATATATATATATATATATATATATATATATATATATATATATATATATATATATATATATATATATATATATATATATATATATATATATATATATATATATATATATATATATATATATATATATATATATATATATATATATATATATATATATATATATATATATATATATATGAATTATAAATATGTGTATATAGAAAATATTTACAGGTAATATCCGGCTGGTAACAGTATGTATATCGGGCATTTTAATCGAAGCAGCAATCCTCGTAACTGTGATTTTGTATTGTAATAAAGTGATTAATGAATTATTAAAAAAAGTGCAAATTCTAATATAGTAAACTTTAAGCCTAACATTAAGTGTGTAAAAGCAACAATAAAATAAAGTTAATTATTTTAATTTAACCTACGATTGTTGGATTACTACACGATCCAGTGGTACGAATCCGAGAATGGAGATTTAGAGTAAATCGTCAGGAGGGCAATTTGGTAGCAGAATAATTTGTCAAGATGGCAATTTCGTGTCAATATGTACATATAAGTAAAACAATGATATCTGATTTAGAAGAATATTTCGGGTTTTTTTGTTGCTCATGCCATATCTTCCTCCTCTTCGGGGGTAAACTACCATGCTCTATTAGACCCCAATGGATTTATTTCTGCACCGAAAAGAAAAAAGAATAATGGGAACCATCTCAACTTACAAAAAGAATTTAATTTTCCTATTCTGGTCTCACACAAGACACAAAACAAAAACTTTTTTAAACCTCTAAATTCGCTAAACCTCTTTCTAGTTTCTAAAACGAGCATCTGCTCTGAAAAGCCAAACAAAACTTTTTTCACTCGGGAAGGAGATATTTTGATCGTAACAAATAACGAAGTACAAGCAAACAAAATTTTTGCGTTCCACTCTGGTTTCTAATGTCTGCCAGATTTCCTGCTGTCTACATCCTACTTTAAATATTGTGAAAGGCGCAATATTCGCATGCAGTCGTATCATGCAAAAAAATAACAAAATGCATCGACGGGAAAATCAAAAATACACCACTTCCCATTATCTCATTCGATCGATTTGAAGCTCCAAAATAATTAAAATATGTCTTCTTAAACTTTAAAGTAGAATCATATATTCCAACGATTTTACAATGTAAAAATTATTTTAAATTGGGGCATGCAAAAAAACACTGCAAGTCAGAAGCAAAGTGTGAAGTTTCTTCAACGAGCGCACACGACCCTACGCCATCCTCAAAAGTTCAATGTATTAATTGCAACCAAGAATATTGCAACAAAAACTGCCCAATAATAAGAAAAGTCAAAATGTAATAAAAATAAAAACCTTAAATAACTGTTCCTCTATTGAAGCCCTGAAAAAAGTAAACAAAACAAATATTTCAAACAAACACACTCCAATTGAATCAGAAAACGATGCAATGAAAATAGGACATAAAAGAATTAGCAATATAAATATTACCAACAACAACACTGACACTTCCCCTACACCGCACGATACACAAAAGAAAACAGTTTCAGAGCCACCAACTAATCTACCTGATCAAAATTTATACACACTGAACAAAAGCATACGCAATTTAAAACTTCAAACACAACTCCCACTCCACTCAAATTCATCAACTACAACAAAGTACGACAATACACTCTCGCTATCAGATGAGAACAATAAGAAAACTACTATCTATTCCTAATATACTTACTTTAGCATACATTCACGATAGAGAATATAATTTATATTTAATAAATTAATATGATCCTAAAGATTCTGCAATGGAATTTAAACGGATTCTATAATAATCTACATGAACTTAAAATTCTGATTAAAAATCACTCCCCAGATATTATTGCTCTACTAGAAACACACTCAAAATCAAACCAATTACGATTAGATATACTAAATAATTACCACTCTTATTTCAGTAAACAAAACTACTCGGATAGGGGCACTTTGTATCAAAAATTCCATCCGATATGAAAGTTGAGCACCACCCAGTAATGTTCAAGTAATAGCAGCAATCTCGCATAATACAAAATTTCTAATATATTCTATATACTTTCCTCCCTCTGACTCCCTAAGAACAATTAGGCTCTCTTTACAATAACAGTAATACATCTACTATTCTCTTAGGTGATTTTAATGCACATAGTATTTTTTGGGGTTCACTCAAAACTAAAAAAAGAGGCAAAATAATCGAGTCGTTCTTCCTACAAGAAAATCTTTCTCGTTTTAATAACTGTTCTCCAACACATATCTCTACCCATACAACTTAAAACATGTAGACCTATCATTCGATTCTTTCAATATCTCTCCTCAACTAGTATGGAATATTGGTTCTGACCCTCACGGGTGTGACCACTTCCCCATTTCGATTTCGCTTGATAACCGATCAAAATGTTACATTAAAAACTTAACCAATATACAATTATCCCAATATATTAATCAAGTCGCAGCATCTTTCAAAAACCAACCATTTCTGCAGCTAATCAATTCATTCCGCATACATCCCCACTACACACCTCCCACAAAGCTGTTCGTTGGTGGAATAAAACACTTACACAACTCCGTACAACTAAGCAACACCTTTCGCACAAATTTCGAAATAACCTTTCAATAGTAAACTTAATTGCATTCAAAAAAGCTAATGCTATGTTCGAAAAGGAAGTTAAAATTGCTAAGCGTGAATGATTTTATAGATTTACCTCAACTATTAACCCTAATACTCCGATAAAATTAATGTAGAACAACGTGTATAAGCTCTATCATAACAACACAAAGTTTTGCATTAGCTCCATAGAATTAAACACTGGAGCAATCTTATCCAATAAAGCAGTCATAGCAGCATAATTCGGGGAATTCTGGTCTGCTAAATCGAATCGCTTTAGCTTTGGCTGAAACCACACCGGAGCAGTCAAAACATTTTTGTTTCATAAGGCTAGAAACCGGTTTTTATTGCAACACATACCATGCGAAAAACAATGTTGCAAAATAAAACGTTATATTTTCTTGTTGCATATGGTGAGTGTTGAAATAAAACTATATTTAATTTGAAGTAGGAATTGCGTAGACTAGTTATACATTTGATACTGCAAAACTAATTTCGTACATTTCGCACAGTCGCTTTATATATATAAATATATATATATATATATATATATATATATATATATATATATATATATATATATATATATATATATATATATATATATAAAGCGACTGTGCGAAATGTACGAAATTAGTTTTGCCGAGCAATGTACCCGTTACGAAACTTAGTGCGAACTTTCGTGCATTATGCTTCCCACGATATTCGCTGACTTCGCTGACGACTCAGGTTGCGTTTGACTACGCGATGCACGCGCATCCGCTACCTGTGGGAAAATGCCGACGCAGCGGCAATAGGCTAAGTTAGATTTTAAGCTAAATTGAATTGTAAAGTTAGTCTTTTCCAGGGAGCCGTTCTAATCGGTCAATAAATTATAACGTTTTTGAAATTCACTCGTTTTATTTGTGAAACCACGGACACGTTGCGTCCGTAAAATTAATTTTTTATCAAGATCCTTATTCAGGATCTTAACTGGCGCCCGAGCAGGGACCAGCACCATAATTTTGTGAAGGATAAACGCTGGTCGCGAACCCGAGTCGAGCTCCTGGAAAGGACTCATAATAAAATAAAATCAATAAAGGAAAAAATAAAATGAAAAAATCTAGCTGCGAAATCGAGCCTAAAAAACCGATCCCTCCAGTTTGCTCATAAAGGAAAAAAACCCAACTAGGGCAATAAAATTTAATTTTTTTTGATAGTAAAAATAATAAACTCAAACTGCGAAATTGAGCCTAAAAAACCGATCCCTCCAGTTTGCGCATAACAAAATCGTAACAAGGACAGTAAAAAAATTTTTATGAAAATCGCTTAAAAAAAAAAAAAATAAGCTTACACAAAAAATAGCTTACAAGTAAAAATTCAAATAAATTTAAATAAATTTGTGGTATAAAAACCCTCAAGAGAAAAAAATATATCAAAAATCAATTAAAAGAAAATCATTGAAAAAAAGGGGTTTAAGTGATTGTGTTGTGAAATTTCGGTTGAAAGCATTTTTAATATTTGAGAAGAAGGCGGTGCCAGAGTGGAAAGTGGGCATAGGCCAAAACTGATAAGGAGTGAACTCTACGAGTGTGGACCGCGACGACAAAAAACTAACGGAAACGGAGGCTACTGTAGTTGGAGAAGAATTTAAAGGACCTGCAGCTATCACCAAATGAAGATTATTGTACTGTAAGTAGAGAACTTTTGCTTATCGTAGTGATCTAATAAGAAAATATTATGGAGGAACTTCAAAGAACAGTGACGAATTTAACAGGTGCAGTGAATGCATTGATAGAACAGGCTAGAAATACAGAAAGGAGAATATCAGCCCTTGAAACGAATAACAAATCGATACCACCGAACCCAGTGGCGGCTGCACCTCGAGCTCCTCAGAATGAAGAAGAATTAAGGGATATATCAAGACTGCCTGATTGCGTAAAAGAACTTCGCCCGTTCGAGGGAAATCCAGCGCAGTATATTGCGTGGGTGCACAGTGTAGAGGCAATCCTTAAGGATTACGAAATAGTGAAGACAAAACCCATTTACAGGGCAATCCTGCAAAATATTCGGGGCAAGATTAGGGGTGGTGCAGATTCTGCCTTGATTTCTTATAATATTTTTGATGATGACTGGCAAACTATAAAAAAGTGTCTGTCCTTGCACTATGCGGACAAAAGAGACATCCGTACTTTGGAATACCAGCTCGGACAGCTGTCTCAGAGGGGCATGAAATTAGACGCATTCTATGCTTCAGTTAACCACCAACTATCTTTGATTATAAACAAGGTTAAAACCGAATCCTACTCTCAGGAAACGGTCACCACCCTAGGAGAAGCATATAGGAATAGGCCATTGGACGTCTTTATCCGTGGCTTAGATGGTGACCTTTCTAGATTGATCTCCATTCAGAGGCCACAAACCTTACCAGTAGGGTATACGTCCTGCCTCGACATACAGAAGCTAAATGTGCGACGTCACTTCATTCTCCCTGTTGTGATTCCCAATACAATAACTATTCCGGTGAACCAAATGGGTAAAACAGAAAACAGACAAAATCTACCTCCGAGGAGATTTTCCTCCAATACATATCCCCAAGCTTCAAATAGAAGGCCTTTCGATGGCAGAACGGGTGGCAATGTGCCTCCTAGGCCGACAGCTCCGAAACCACCCGTAAAAATGGAAGTCGATCGATCGGTTCAGAGCAGGGACGTCAATTATTCAAATAGACCCCAAGGCGTCCAGCCCTTTAAGAGGAAGGGATTTTCGATGAACGTGCCAATGAAACAACAGTGCATGTTTTACATGGTGCCAGCCGAAGATTTTCGCGAAACTGAGTCCGAGGCTATAGTTACTGAAGATAATGCGCCTCTAACCGACTCAAATGACATCCCAAACACTTCAACCGAACAAATGTCAGACGAAGTAAATTTTACGATGGGAGTCTCCTTTCAGGCATACCATATATAGAATACACCACATTAGAAAATAAAAACTGCATTTCTCGTCGACACAGGAGCCAATAAGAACTACATTAGTCCTCGCGTCGCCGAGAAAGCCGTTAAAGTAGAAAAAACCTTTTTTCGTGAATTCCGCTGGTGGAAAATTAAAAATTACAGAAAAACTATCCGGAAATTGTTTTGAATTCGCAAATAGGGATGTAAAAACAACATTTTTTGTCCTTCCAGGCTTAGAATCTTTTGATGGCGTAATAGGGGACGACACGCTTCGTGAGGTTAAAGCAGTTCTCGACAGAGAGCTTAACATCCTCATATTAAAACCTGATGTAGTGATACCCCTAAAACAAAAAACCACCCAGTTTCAAAAGTTTCATGTCAAGAAATTTCAAGGGCCACTGAGCAAAAATTAAAACACTTGATTTCAAGATATAGCGATTTGTTTTGTCCTCTTGGTCCAAATTCTATTGTAGAAACAAGTGTTCGTGCAGAAATCAAAACGACTACTACTGAGCCTATTTATACAAAAAGCTATCCCTATCCAGCTTGCATGCGGGAAGAAGTGGGTAGGCAAGTAGAAGAACTTCTCCGAGAAAATGTCATTCGTCCGTCCAAAAGTCCGAATAACTCTCCGATTTGGGTAGTTCCCAAAAAACCCAAACCAAACGGAGAAGAACAGTAAAGGATTGTCATTGATTTCAAGCGACTTAACGGAGTCACTACTCCAGACACGTATCCAATCCCTGATATTAAAAGCACAATAGCTAGCCTTGGTGAGGCAAAAGTCTTCACGACTATAGACTTAACGTCTGGTTTCCACCAAATCCTAATGAAAGGGAAGGACATTGCAAAAACTGCATTTTCAACCATGAATGGTAAATATGAATTTTTAAGACTTCCTTTTGGCCTAAGGAACGCGCCAGCAATATTCCAGAGAATGATTGACGATGTCCTAAAGGAGTACATAGCCAAAATATGTTATTTCTATATCGACGACATAATAATTTTTAGCAAAAATGAAGAAGAACACCTACGCGACGTTGAAATAATATTCTCAAAACTTTTATCTTCAGGCCTTAAAGTAAATTTGGAAAAAACTCAATTCTTAAAAAATAGCGTCAAATTTCTCGGATACTTAATCACGCCAAAAGGCATTCTTCCTGATCCAAAAAAGGTTTCTGCGATACAAAAAATGATCCCTCCTACAAATGTGAAAGAACTCAAGAGTTTTCTAGGTCTCTCGTCCTACTACAGGAAATTTATACGCGATTACGTAAAAATAGCCAAACCACTCACGCATCTCACTCGCGGTGAACACGCACATGTCCGAGCGAATTAATCTAGAAAAGTTCCGATCGCTTTAGATCAAGATGGCCTAGAAGCCTTTGAAACCCTAAAAGAAATTCTGACATCCTCAGAAATCTTAGCCTTGATGGCCTAGAAGCCTTTGAAACCCTAAAAGAAATTGTGACATCCTCAGAAATCTTAGCCTTCCCTAATTTTGAAAAGCCATTTAATCTCACATCCGATGCTTCCAATTATGCTATTGGAGCGGTATTGTCCCAGGAAATCGATGGAATGGATATCCCGATTGCCTATATTTCTAGAAGCCTTAGTCGCGCCTAAGAAAAGTACGCCACAAATGAAAAAGAAATGTTGGCGATAGTGTGGGCGTTAGACAATCTGCGGAATTATCTGCATGGTGCTAAAAATATAAGGATTTTCACCGACCACCAACCTTTGACCTTTGCGCTTAGTAATAGGAATTACAACGCAAAGCTCAAGAGGTGGAAAAGCCGAATAGAGGAGTATAACCACGAGTTGATATATAAACCTGGTAAATCAAACTTAGTGGCAGATACTCTCTCACGCCTACCTACAGAAGTGAACGCGCTAGAAACATCGAATGAGCCAGATGAACCTAGTGAATATGAAAGTTTAGCAACGATGCACAGCGCAGAACAAGACAATTCCGATTTAATACCCCATGTTGAAGCACCAATAAATGTTTTTAGAAACCAAATTATTATCCGAACAGGACGTGAGATTATGTGCGTTGAGGAGCCCCATCCGAATTATAAAAGACATTACGTCTCTCTTGAAAAAGTCAACGAGAGCAATCTTACTCAAATTTTAAAAGAAAAATTAAACCCATCCGTAATCAACGGCGTCAAAATTCCTGAACATTTTCATATGATACTGCAAAAGATTTATTTAGATACTTTTTCACAATATAAAATCCGTATAACCCAAGGAGTAGTAACTGATGTGCCAAACAAAGAGCGTGTGCTCGAAATAATCGAGACCGAACACACTAGGGCACATAGGAATTTCCGAGAAAACTCCCAACAAATGTTAGAAAAATTCTATTTCCCTCGCATGACAAACCAAGTTAAAACCTTTATAAAAACCTGCGAGATATGTCGTCTGAATAAATAAGATAGGCACCCGACACATCCCGAATTACAGCCCACACAAAAATTTCCATGTGAAATACTCCATATGGACATAATGGAAATACAGGGTGAGAAATTCATTTCCGTCTTAGAAAAATTTTCCAAATTTGCGAAATTTTTCCGAATAAAAAACAAATCAGCACCTCATTTGCGCCAAATGCTTGCCAAGATAATGCATTTTTTTACAATACCCAAAATAGTGGTTATGGACAATGAATGTGGTTTCCTAACCCCCATCGATATAAATTTCCTTAGATCATTGAATATCGAAATTTACCGAACTCCATCTCAGAAAAGCGCGGTTAATGGGCAAGTAGAAAGATCACATTCGACCATAATAGAAATCTTCAGGTGCATAAGAAACGACTTTCAAGACTTACGTATTAAAGAAGTTCTGCAAATAGCGGTAGATAGATATAACGACACAATCCACTCCGTCACACGCCAAAAACCAAATGACATTTTTTTTAATCGAAGCGAACGGGTCAACTACCAAGGTGTTGCAAACTTTCGCGAAAAATTCAACAATGACATTCTCGGTCAAATTGAAGAAAACGAAAAAATAAGGAATTTACGGTTAAACGCGAAAAAAACTCAACCCAAAAGCTTTAAACCAGGCGACGTCATATACGTCGCCAATAAACAAATAAAAGGCAAACAAAAGCCTCTTTATAAAAACGAAATCGTTGCAATTGATAATACGGTTACAGTAATAACCGAGACAGGGAAAAAAATCCATAAGTCCCACATAAAAAATTAAAAAAGGGTATGCTGTACCCCATACAGCTTTATAAATGGTACGAGGGCAATGATGAAGTGGACTTTCAGCAAGTCTACATGGCAATAAATAACACATATCCAAACCGGAGATTGCATATTGTGACAAGTTGATACTGGGAGTATTACCCGTGCCTTAGTAAGCAATACTGGTAAAACGGATAACACGGACCTCCCATCTTGCTAGCCCGCGGACGCTTCATCATTATAAATAAATAGAGGGAATTATAATTTTGATAAAAAATATGGAAAAAAAGAGAAAGACAAAGGTTGCAAAAATTATTTAAAACAAAATTTGAAATAAAATACTAACGTAAAATTTTAAGGACCCAAACTTGGGATACAAAAATTAAAAGCTAAGCAAAGCAAAGCAAATAAAACAAAACTAACGTAGAAATTAAGAATCCCGAAATTGGGAAATAAATCATACGAACCCAAAATGGGGTCATTAACAGAATTAATATTTCTCCTCTAACAAAAAAAATCAAAACCAAAACAAAAAATTAACATTTAACTTTAATATTACTAGATTTAAGCAACAAAATTAATATTTCTCCTTTTGAATTAGTATATTTAGTTTAGGTATACTCATAGCCGCTGGCGAAGGACTGAGCGTATTTAATTACCACTCTCCCATTGTCACCATTACTTCTGGAAATGGGTGGACTTTAAATGCCTGCTTCAAACTGGTGCACATTGTCGACCTCCAACAATACGATAACGCATTGGAACTCCTCGCCGACTTGGTATATGGGTCGGTGCGACACGAACAAACTAAGTCAATCCTTGAATTTCATCTGAAGGTGACGAAGCTGCGTCTAAGCGAATTGACTGCAACACATCCTAGGGCTAAACGCTCAATAAACTGGATTGGATCCGCTTGGAAGTGGATAGCAGGAAATCCAGATGCCACGGATTGAGACACTATATTGCGAAGCGAGAAGGATATTATCGAAAACAACAACCACCAATATAAAATTAACGACGAACTCTTTGGGAAGATGAAGGAAGTAATCGACAAGGTCCACAAAATGGCAACGAAATACAACAATATCAGTAGTGATGGCGAAGAGGTCCGTTTTGAACAGAGCATACTGGACAAGATTCTCATACTAAAGGAAGCTGTAAACGAAATCGTACTCGCTTGTCAAATGGCTAAGACGAGCATCGTGAACAGCAACCTTCTAAATGCCGAAGAAATCAATCAGATCTTGTCCGAGGTGGAAACGTTGCCGTACTAAAATATAGTGGAAGCAACAGAGTATGGCAAACCATCTATTTTCACAAATGGGTCTTCGTTATTGTGCGTTCTGGCGCTACCCAAGGTAAAGAGGCAAGTCTACCATCACCTGATCATCAGAGCAACTATCAACAGTTGTATGCAAGTTGTTGTCCCGTACAAAAGGGTACTCATCAGCAGAGAAGAAACGTTTGGAATAATAGGCGACTGTCTGGCAATCGCAAATTCAACAGTATGCAACCCCGAAGATATCCAGAAGACACCAGAGGATCAGTTTCAGCCAAGAATCTTGAAAGGGGGTCCTGCAGAATGCCAGATGCGATCTAACAACGAAAGAATTGTCGAACTGATCAACGAAAACACAATCTTCCTGACTAACTATATCGGAAATTTGGTTTCCAGAAACACGTCGACGATTTTAAATGGCAGCTGCTGAATGAGGAGGTAATCCTTGGCAACAACACTTACTCAATCATCCTGACAACCACACTGCAAACCTTGCCGCCAATCCTCGCAAATGTTACTAGCAAAGGAATCTTGAGAGATCTGGAATACATACACGAATTGACATCGGAGAATGTAAGGTACCTGTCAAAGCTAACCCGAAAAGTAGACTTTTTTCTCTCTTTACAGGAAGTCTTTTAATATTTTTGATTGCAATTTTCTCTGGCATCCTTTGGCGAAAATTTCACGCAAAGCAGAATATCCAGAGTATACGAGTTTTTGGTACCATCGGTAATACGCCATCCTCAACTTCTACTCATCCTGATGAAAAGCACCACTCTTCTAAATATATTCCGAATGCCGAACTGCGGGACGCAGATTTTTAAGAGGGGAAGAGTCAACGCCGAGCAATGTACTTCTTTCGTGCATTATGCTTCCCACGATATTCGCTGACTTCGCTGACGACTCAGGTTGCGTTTGGCTACGCGATGCACGTGCATCCGCTACCTGTGGGAAAATGCCGACGCAGCGGCAATAGGCTAAGTTAGATTTTAAGCTAAATTGAATTGCAAAGCTAGTCTTTTCCAGGGACCCGTTCTAATCGGTCAATAAATTATAACGTTTTTGAAATTCATTCGTTTTATTTGTGAAACCAGGGACACGTTGCGTCCGTGAAATTAATTTTTTATCAAGATCCTTATTCAGGATCTTAACTTATATATATATATATATATATATATATATATATATATATATATATATATATATATATATATATTTATATATATATATTTATATATATATATATATATATATATATATATATATATATATATATATATATATATATATATATATATATATATACGAGGTGTGATAAAAAAATAACCGTTATTTTCATCTTTTCGTGAGTTAGATATGTTCGATGTTCGCATTTTTTTTTTTAATGTTGGTACACATGTCTGTTATGTTGGCAATACCAACCATTTTGGACTGTCAGTTTGTTTTTGACAGATAAAAAGGGTAGTCGTGTTTTGGTGTGCTCTTCGATTTTGTACTATTCGAAAAAATGGATCAAAGAAACTGTATTCAGTTTTCTGTAAAAAATGAAATTAAATGCGCAAGGACATTTGAAATGTTGACTGTGGCCTTTGGCGAGTCTACTATGAGCAGAACACAAGTTAAATTGTGGTATAACCGGTTTAAGGAAGCCCGAGAAAATGTCACTGACGATGCTCGGTCTGGTCGCCCGAGCACGTCAACAACCGATGAAAACATTGACGCAGTGAAGAAAATGATTTTGGATAATCGTCGAATCACTATCAGAGAGGTTGCTGATGATGTTGGCATATCGTTCGGCTCATGCCAAGCAATTTTTACGGATGTTTTAGGCATGAAACGTGCGGCAGCGAAGATTGTTCCAAAATTGCTCAATTTTGAGCAAAAACAACGTCGCATGGACATCGCTCAGGAGCTGTTTTTGGCCAAAAACAAAACCGTTATCATGCCTCAACCACCGTATTCACCGGACTTGGCCCCCGCTGACTTTTTCCTCTTTCCAAAACTGAAGACACCGATGAAAGGAAAGCGTTTTGCTACGATTGAGGAGATAAAAGAAAAATCGAAACTGGAGCTGTTGGCGATACCAAAAAAAGCGTTTCAGAAGTGTTTCGAGGATTGGAAAAAACGCTGGCATTATAACGCAAAACGATGGTATTATATGTGAGGGGAATTACTTTGAAGGGGACAAGATAGTTGTTGATGAATAAATAAATATTTTATTTGTTGATCACACCTCGTATATATATATATATATATATATATATATATATATATATATATATATATATATATATATATATATATATATATATATATAAATGTATATATATATATATATATATATATATATATATATATATATATATATATATATAAGTTTTATTCTGCTCACTGTTTTAGAAGAAATAACAGAAACTTTTTTTTTTTGAATATGTTAAACCTTTTTTTTTGAAATCTTGCTTACCCTACGTCTCCACGGGCAATGTTTGATGGCATAACATCTGTCAAATTTGATTGCAATGGTTGGCAATATTTTAATGGTGGGCATTGCGATGTTATGCCATTATCATTTTCAAAATGTCGTTAAGCAACCTAGTTCACTGTGCCCACGCTTGAAAAAATTTTTTATTTATACGATGAAGAGGAAAAAAGAAGGAAACCGAAATTCTGGGTGAATCCTTTATTACAAAGAATGCAAATGCACAGTCTCCATTCATTTTAGCGTTTTTATTAATTTAATAGATGCGGTAAAACGTAAATGTCCTACGATGCTTCCACTGTGAGCGTCACGACAAAATTAAAAATGGCTGTCAAACAAACAAAATGATAACTGATTGCAACACAGCACGTTGGCAATTTATGGCATAACATATTTCATAACATAAATTGCCAACTTGAAGCAATTGCCAATGGCATGCCATCAAAAATTGCCCGTGGAGACATAGGGATAAGACTGACTTATGATCTAAAAACTCTCATACTTCATTCCTTACGGATTGGACCTTTTGCTGGTCTTGCAAGTTTGCAAGTTCCAGTCGTAAAGCTTTAAACGAAATATAGAAAGAGAACAAAACATTTGGAACAATTTCCAGCACGCGGATTGAAATTTGATATTTTGAAATAAAGAAATAAACAAATTCGTTTAGCAAGCGCTGCTTGCGAAAGGAAGTTTGTATGTATTATTTTTTGTTGCTGACGTGACTCCTCCACAATTAGTTTGCGGATTCTCCTGAATTCGACTTACAATTTTAAGACTTACATTTTGTTGGTTCCGTTACCAATAAATTATTATGATAACAATTACAAAAATTATTATTATTATTAATGTCGAGCCCAATCCGTAATTTACATTCTTATTATATTTTACTTCTTTTATGGTTTTCATATTATTTTCATAGCTTAAGTGTATTTTACTGAATTTACATTTAAATCATCATATTGTGTTTCATTGCACTGAACATTCGGTATTACAGATTTATTGACAAGTACCACAATATTGTTGTAAAAATTCTATATCCAATTTGAATTGCAAAATATGTAAAATTATGTCATATTTTGTTACTAAATCTACTTCTTCAACTTGAATTTCTTCGCATCCAAATTTGCAAATAATCTCAAAATATCAAAATTTTCATATTTGTATTTTCGTTTAACTTGGTCTTTTATAATATTTTATTCCTTTTCGATCTTTGTAATACTCTCCTTCTAGAATTTTGGGTCATATTTTCTTATATTTTGGCAATAATTTGAATCCTCTTGAAATTACATTCCTTGATTTTACGAAAGCGTGATTTTCGTCTGTCAAATCGATATCTTTCCTATTTAAATTTGCTTTTTGAAAGTATTTTAACTTTTTAAATGAATTTTGTTCGCTATTGTTTCGTATTCTTCTGGTTTAATGTTGCCATTGACAAAATCTAAGGGGCTTTTACCTGTTGTGGAATGTATAGTTGTAAATCGATAATGCTGTTAATACTAGGTCAACTAAGTTTTTAGTTTTTGTTTCATCTCTTGCCTTAAATATTCTAATATGTTCATTTAATGTGGTATGATATCTTCCGATATCTGAATTACCTCTATGCCTTTGGGCTGTAGTAGTATGAATTTCGATATTGTTTTGCGTAAAATAATTTTTTATTTGAGATACTGTAAATCCTGGCTCCCCGTCAATTATAATTTTCTTTTGTGTCCCTATCGTTGCTATTCTCAACTTTATTGCTGCTAACAAGTGTCCCCATGATTTAGTTTTTATCTTATGCATGGTTACGTGTTTTGTAAATTTTTCAATAACAGACAAATACATTGTTTGCCGTTTGGTGGTTTCTTCCATATTTTGAAGTATTACAAACAATTCAGTTATTTATGATTTTTCTTAACTTTTTTTAAGGTTAGGTACATAGTAAATATCTTTGAGTTCCGAGTATGTTTCATTTATTCCCCTGTGGTTTAATGAATATTGCTTTTGAATTATAATTTCTGAAGCCTTTTCATCTTCTTCGATATCGGTTAAGAATGTAGGAGTTTTGATTATATTTAATAAATTGCTTCTTCTAAAGTGTTTTAAATATAAATCTTGGAACTGTGCAAATAAATGGTCAATTAATAATCAACCTCTTTTTATTAAAAAGTTTGTACAACTTGTGACTATTCGTTCCGTCAGTTGTTTTATTTAAAATTATTTGGAGTTTAAATACATTAACCGGAATGAGAACTATTGGAATGTGATTCGTATTGTCTTCATCGGAACTCGTTGCCGCTATTAAAATATTGTCAATATTTTCTATTTCATTATTATGAACTTCTATTCTTGATCGTCCGTCTGCTACCTGATTCTCTTTACCTTTCATATACTCTATACTGTAGTCAAATTCTTCCAATTTCATTTTCCATATTTGTAGTTTGCTATTTGGTTCTTTTATTGATCCTAACCACACTAAAAGTCTATGGTCAGTTCGAATAGTAAATTTCCGTCCATACAGGTACGGTCTAAAACATTTTACTGCCCATACAATGGCCAATAATTTCAATCGTCTAATAATTTATTTCATGATTATTGAGGGTCCGACTCGCGTAGCAAATGGGGTGCCCATCTAGAGATAAAACCGCTCCTAGCCCATAATTCGACGCTTCCGTCGTTAAAATAAATGTTTTACTAAAATCTGGGATTCTTAGTATTGGCTCTGAGGTCATAAGTGTTTTTAACTCTTCGAACTCTCTATATAATCTGTATCATTTAAATCTATCTTTCTTTCTTTTCTCAAATAGTTTGTCATAGGGTTGGCTATTTTTGAAAAATCCCTGATAAACTTCCTATAAAATCCTGTAATAGCTAAGAATGATTTGATTTGTTTTATTGTTTTTGGGAGTTTGTATTTTAAAATGATCTCTAACTTGGTTGGGTTTGGTTTTATCCCTTTTGTAGTGACAATGTGCCCTAAAAATTCGGTTTCTCTTTTCAGAAACTCACTTATATCTAACTGGACCTTAAGATTACATTCTTTCAGTTTTTGTAATATTTTTCGTGGACAGACGAGGTGCTCATCCAAGCTAGTCAAGAATATTATAATGTCATCTAAATATACCAGGCAAGTTGTACCTAAAATCTCTGCTAAAACCTTTGAAAAGTAGCCGGGTCATTCTTTTCGAATTCCGTTGAGAAAGCAGTTTTTTGTATATTTTCGTTTTCTATTTCTACTTGGGGAAACCCCTTCGCCAGGTCTAAGGTTCTGAAATACATTGATCTCCCTAGTTTATCAAAAATATCTATCATACTGGGGATGGATATTTGTCATTAATTGAGACTTGATTTAATTTTCTATAGTCCACTACCATTCTCCATTTCTGTTTACCGGAAGCATCAAGCTTCATCGGTGCTATCCATATTGGTGACAAATATGGCGAATTACTAGGTCGAATAATGCCCTGGTTAAGCATTTCCTTAATTTGCCTTTTGACTTCATCTTTATGTATTTCGGGATACCTTTAACTTTTAAAGTATATTGGAGTTTCAGTGGTTGTTTTAATCGAGTGCTTAATAATGTTCCTTCCTGAAAAAACACATTTGAAAATTCTGTAAGATTTAATTATCATTAGACTGATAAATACACTCGTATATATGTATATATATATATATACGAGTATATATATATAAATATATATATATATATATATATATATATATATATATATATATATATATATATATATATATATATATATATATATATATCAGTCTACTGATAATTAAATCTTACAGACTATGAATACAGATTTAACAACAGGGGCTAAGCTCAGGCAACCGTGGGGTTCACAGGTGGCGGATAGTGAACGGCCTACCAGAGTAGGTTAGCTGCAAATAACCAATAAGTAGTCCCCGACCAAGAGCGGCAAGCGAGGAGAGTGCGACTGAAAAGGTCTGCAAACTCTGAGAAACGCATGTGACAAGACGAGTAGGCACCGTCTAAAGAAGTGCTCCCCATCCATTCACAGATGGCATCGTGGGAGACACAAGTAAATGGAAACTGACGCGGTATGCCCCTAGGAAAACGATTTGAAAACATATATGAACTGTCTGCCTTGGGCTGGTAGCTGCAGTATTCCGTTACCTCAGTACACCAGAGTGATATCGGGTGGAAATGGCTTTTGGGCTAATGCTGTAGCTGCCTCCGTCCCGTTAAAGCCGTGGCGGGTCTTCAAGTACGTTCGATGTTGCGTCACCATTAAGTTGGCGGTACAGGCTCAGTTGAGCATCAATCCTGACTAACGCTTATCCTGGCTCTGAGTACAAGTTCTCATGAAGACTAGTGCCAACCCTCGGTGGAACTCCCTGCTTGCATAGACAACCACATGGATATTTCCAAAGCGACTGTACAACGAACGGAGATAGCGGCTTGAAGCGGGGACCCATATAAAATGAATACACCTCAAACAAAGCAACAAACTCAACCTAAAACTCAAATACAGCAGAAAGTAACTACAAGCGATCCAGAAAGGGGAAGCTGCTTTAGAAGAAGTAGCAAAATTATGCGATCGCCATAAGAGGGAGTAACAAACCAGCAACAACCCCAAGTAAGTAACACACCGGTAGATGGAGCGTGCAACAAATCGCGCACCATCCCTGCCGCGAACCAAACGTCTCTGGGCGCAAAAGGGAACCAGCAACAGCAGGAGTCTTCTGGAAATCCCACACCTGTATTGATGAAATGTCCCGTCAGCTCACCCAGACAGGAATTCAACATAAAGATGAGAACGGCAGAAGAAGAAGTTCTCAGGAAATGTCGCAAAGTCTTGACGAAGATGAAGCAAGCAATGATAAAGCAGAAGAATGTGAGCATGGACGTAAAGACCGGAGTTTCCGAGCTAGACGAGCTTTTCGACGTAATGGAAAGCTATCGGTGAAACTGGACGGAAAAAGAGAACGAGTGCAAACTTGTTACGGCACCGAAACCGAGGCACACGGCCCTGACAAGCGCTTCAGCAACACCGACGATGGCTAGACCCAAACGAGCAGCTTCTAGCCCAGCAGAACCAGAAGATGGGAAAAAGTTCTGCGAAAGTAAGGCCGATGGGTGGCAAACTGTCACAAGGAGTAGACGCGTGGCAACACGAAGTCAAACACAGGAAAATTCAACAGCAAAGAATTCTGTGGGCGACAGCGATAAGTCACGAACAACAATGCAAGGAAGACATAGGACGAAGGAGACAAAACCAAAGTCTGAAGCCGTCCTTATCAAACCAGCAGAGGGTTTCAAATATGCGGATGTCCTGAAAAGCATCCGCTGCAATGTGAAACCAGAGGATGCACAGACCAAGGTGCGATCAATCCGGAAAACAAGAGCAGGTGGGCTTCTGCTGGAGCTGGATAAAGGAGCAAAAGTGACAACGGGCTTTTGTGAACTTTTAAAAAGTGCACTACAGGAGTCAGCAGTTGTGACTGATCTTAAGCCAAGAGCCACTATAGAGATACGAGATCTCGATCTGCTCGCCACAAAGGAAGAAGTACACCAAGCCGTAAATGAGTCACTTCCCGAAAATATGAGAACTGCTTCCTATGAGGATATGGCAACAACTATAACAGCACCAAATAGTCGAGAGCAGGTTCGAGCCTATGTAACGATGTCATCGGAGCTCGCCAATATACTGCTGGAGAAAGATCGCATCAGGATCGGATGGGTTAACTGCAGATTAAGGCCAGGGCATAACACAAAACGGTGTTTCCGGTGCTTTGCTCCTGGTCATCTAACATGGCAGTGCAAAGGACCTGACAGGAAAGGTCAAGGCCTGTGCATACGATGTGGTGAAACGGGGCACAAATTAAAAGAGTGCAGTAACACCCCAAAGTGCTGCCTCTGCGTTGATGCTCAATGCAGTCCGGTAGACCATATCCCGAGCTCAAGTAGATGCGCGATGAGCAAAAAATTGACATCTAAATGAATGTGCTGCAACGAAACATGCACAGAAGCAGAGTGGCTGACGCATTACTGGACCAAATTAGTATAGAGCAGAAAGCAGACATTGTAGTAATCAGTGAGCAATATAGGGAAAAAGTAAACGGAACATGGCTTGCAGATACGAGCGGAACGGCGGCCATATGGTTACCTGTAGGCAGCAATTTTAGCATAACCGGAGATGGAAAAGGCAATGGTTTCGTTTGGGCCCATGATCGATACTTTACTTTGATAAGCTGCTACTTGACTCCAAGTGACTGCGCAGAAGTATTCCAGAAAAAGATCGATGGCATCGAAGATAAAGCGCAAGAGTTTGGAGGAGCACTCATCATCGCTGGCGATTCTAACTCCAAAGCAGTTGAATGGGGAATGCAAACAACCAATTCAAGGGGCCGGCGGGTACTGGACATGGTCGCGAGACTGGGAATGGTCATCGTAAATACAGGGACCACTGCCACTTTTAGAAGACCAGGATGCGTGGGTACAATTCCAGATATTGCACTAGCTTCTGATAGCATTGCTCACAGAGTAAGTACATGGAAAGTCTTAGAAGACTATAATGGAAGCGATCACCAATACATTACGTTTTCCATTAAAAAAGTGCCAAGCAACCATGACCACAACATAAGTGGACGCGGAACTCGCAAGTGGAATGTATCAAAGTTAAATCCGGAAGTGCTACTTGCTGAGCTGGAGGCAAACATTCCATTAGACAGCCACGCTAGCGATATTAATAGCAAGGTGAAGCAGACCATGCAGTTTATAGAGAGAGCCTGTACCAAAGCGATTGCCGAAAATAAGACCAAATAAACACAAGAAGGCCGTTTACTGGTGGACAGAGGAAATAGCTCAACTCAGACGGGTCTGTCTGCGGTGTAGAAGAAAATACACTACGGCCAGGCGTGTTGGATCCGCGATTGCCGAAAGAGAAGATCTCCAAGCTGCTAGGAAAATCCTCAAAACTGCTATTCGCACCAGCAAGGAGAAGAAGTGGGAGGAGCTCCGAAACGACATAAACAACAATCCATGGGGACTGGGATATAAAGTCGTAATGAAAAAGCTTGGAGCAAGAATATCGGCACCCCAACTAGAAGACCATGCTATGGAAAACATAGTAAACGCTCTATTTCCTATACATGCCTTAAGAGAAGAATCGGAAGTGCTGGTCAAGGAAGTCCCACCTCCTTTCACGGAAGACGAACTTAAAGCAGCCGCCATAACCCTACAGAGCAACAAAGCACCGGGTATCGACGGTATTCCAGCAGAAGTCCTCAAAATAGTGTTAAATAGCCATGCCCAAGTACTCCTCGATATGTATAATGCCTGCCTGACAGAAGGAATATTCAGAGACGTATGGAAAAGACAGCGGCTAGTGCTCATCAGCAAGGGAAAAGGAAGCCCTGAATCACCGTCAGCATATCGACCACTGTGTATGCTAGACACCGCGAGCAAACTTTTGGAGCGACTCCTCAAACCCCGAATAGCAGCAGCCATTGAAAACGCTGGGGGATTATCCACTCGACAACACGGTTTTCGACCAGGAAAGTCCACAATTGGCGCCGTAGAAGACGTCATAGAAAGTGTGCTAGCGGCACAGCAAGGAAATCACTACTCGAGACGAGTGGTACTCGTTGTTACATTAGACGTAAGAAACGCTTTCAACAGCGCTAGGTGGGTGGATATGATCGAGGCACTTGAAAATCGTTTTCAGATACCAGCTTATTTGAAGAAGATAATCCGGAGCTACCTTAAAGATAGAATGTTGTTATACGAGACCAACAATGGCACCCGAAGCAAAATCATCACGTCAGGGGCAGCGCAAGGGTCCATCCTCGGACCGGACCTTTGGAATATAAGCTACGATGGCATTTTGCGCATAGAGATGCCAGATGACACTCATCTAGTCGGATACGCAGACGAAATTGCGGCTGTCATCACCGCACGCGACTCGGAAGACGCCCAAAGAAAGCTGAACCAGGTCATGATCAGAACCCAGAGGTGGCTCGATTCACATGGCTTGAAGTTGGCCACGGAAAAGACGGAACTGCTATTCCTCACGAGAAAGCACATTCCAATAGAAATCGACTTGAGAGTTTGCTCCGAGACCATCAGGACACAAAAGGTGATAAAGTACCTGGGAATTCAGCTTGACTCCAAGCTCACCTACTGGGCGCAAATGCAAAATGCGGCGACGAAGGCAGCACGGGTAACGGCTTCTCTCAGCAGACTAATGGCAAACATCGGAGGGCCGACATCCATCAAGAGGAAGCTTCTGATGATGACAACGCACTCAATTCTGTTGTATGGTAGCGAATTGTGGGCTGACAAGCTAAAGGTGCACGCCCGAAGAAAAGTTTTTTCGTCCGTACAACGAACCGCAGCTCTGCGAGTAGCTTCAGCGTACCGTACTGTATCGGAGCGGCAATTCTGGTAATTAGCTGCTTAATCCCAATCGATCTCTTGGCCCTCGAACGAAAACACCTACGAGAAGCCAAGATGGGTAAGAATACCAGAGGAACTGCGCAGCATATAAAGGAACAAACCGTGCACCATTGGCAGGAACGATGGGCCGCCGAGAGTCGCGGAAGATGGACAGCGAGACTCATTCCCGACATAGCGAGCTGGATAGGAGGAACAGCCGGAACCGTCAATTTCTACCTCACGCAGTTACTGTCTGGTCACGGATACTTCTGCAAGTATCTACACCGAATGGCAAAAATTGGAGGGCCTGAGTGCATATACGGCGACAGCAATGTGGATGATGCAGAGCACACCTTTTTCAAATGCACAAGGTGGCAAACAGAGCGCACCACGCTTGAAATGGAAATCGGGGAAAACTTAGCCACCGAGAACATTGTGGAGGTTATGCTAGCAGCCAAGAAAACTGGGACCACGTAGATAAATATGTGGAAAATGTGCTCCGGCGGAAAAAGCGGGACCTGGACGCAGGAAAAATGTTGAGAGTCCAATAGGGACGAAGTGAGAATCTCCACCTTGAAGGAAGTATAAAAAGGGTTCCAGGGTAGGGAGATGTTCTCAGCGAGGGAGGGGGATGTTTTAGTGGGTGCAATTCTCACATACCAAATCTGTGACGACAGTTTTGATGATGCGGCAGGCATTTTTACCCTCTCTACCCAAAAAAAAAAAAAAAATAAATAAAATAAATACAGATTTAATTAAATAATATAAATGGGCTTAGCCTAAAACGATTTTCATCTATATTAAAATTTAATGAGCTACTATACTTATTACAAAGGCGAATACACATACTAATAGGTTTATTTGAGGCATGAGTTTTAAAAAATTCATCAGCTAAAAATCTGTTATTTCTAAGAATTCTAGGGGCTTCATACAATGTAAAATGTTGTATATATTTATATTTACCTGCTAATGTATGATACACAAACAAAATGGAGTTTACAATTTTCCTTTCTTTCAAGGATAGAAGACCAAAAAGCTTCCGTCTACTATCGTAAGAAGGTAATCCTTCCGGCCAGTACATTTTTTTGAGCGCATTTCTTGTTATAATCTTCTGGACTCCTTCGATGCTATTTGAATGTTCGTCATAAAAAGGGTTCCAAAAAATAGAACGATATTTCATTAGGCTTCGAACTAGCGAAGCATAAAGTGCCTTTATGATTACTGGGCCATAGAAATTTTGAGTATTGCTTTTAATAAAGCCAAGAATGGAGTAGGACTTTGAGACCATAACATCATAATGAGAGTTGAAACTAAAATTTGAGCCAAAGATGATGAAGTCTTTCATCTTTTTTTTACGTCCCAACACACAATTATTCAATCTATATTCATAAGAACTAGAGTTTGTTGACGTTTGTTTAACGTCAAATTGTTCGATTCGCACCATCCATGAAAATTTGATAAGTCATCTCCTAGCTTATAATAATCTGAGAACTGTGAAATTTCAAGAAACACCTTAACGTCATCAGCCAACATTAGACATTTTGAAAATTTAAAACAATGAGGTAAATCATTTATGAAAATTAAAAATAAAATAGGACCACTATGTGTCCCCTGTGGTATACCAGACAAGGCATCTATAGCAATGTCAGAGAAAATAGCACCGATCTTAACGAATATCTTTCTATTGGTTAGGAAAATATTCAAGAATTTTATCAGATTACCTGATAAGGCAAATTTTTTCAATTTTCTAAGATTTAATTTTTTATGTTATTCAAAACATAAACAATATTTCTCGAAATCAAAGACAAGTAGGTACACATGGATTTACCAGGCAGAAAACCATGTTGGCATTCTGAAATTGCGTCTTGTTTTAATAGTTTATTTTGATTGGAACCACTGTGAAAATTTCCAGGACTGAGGAAAAATCTAGTCCCTTGACAAAAATGAAATAAGAGGCCGATTGGTTCAGATATATGGTCAATGGTGCTTTTAAAAAATATATGCGGAAAACCTCCTTGTTCATAAATGTAACTTGGTTTCAAACCCGATATAGAAGACAGAACATCGTTCTCCGTCACAACAAATTCATCTAAAGAGTCAAGATTTACGGATTTAAAATCTTCCATACTATCCGAAGCCTCTTCATAATCTTTATATACAGTTTGAAAGAACCTAGCAAAGAGATTGCAAGATTCAACTGTATATATTGTTTATATAAAAGCTTATTCAGAGAATCTACTTTAATTCATATTGGCAAGAATTCCGACGGTTCACAATTTAGACCCGTTCTTTAAATTTTTTTGAAAGCTTTATTTTTTTTCATTTTTAATATTCGCTAATTTAGCATTGAACCAGGGCGGCTTATTTTGCCGAATAATTGATTTATTTTTGTTTTTAAACGAATTTTAAAATTGCGTTAGGAAATGCTTCGCAAATACAATTATATGCCTCAGAAGGGTCCTTAAAATAATTCAAAACAGACCAGTTAATACTATTTAATGGCTCATTTATTATGGTGAAATCACCTTTTCGAAAGTCTGGTTTTTCAGAAAAGTCCTCTGCTAGCTTATCAAATTTATAAAACTTAAATTTGATAGTCAACGCTTTATGATGCATGCTGTTCTTTATTATAGGCGCTATGTTACTTTCACAAATAGCTCTCCGTTCTATTGTTGCAAACACTAGGTCTAAAATCCTGTTTAGATCGTTTTTTACAAAGTTGAGTTGATGAAAATAATTTGATAGCAAATAATTCATTACTATAGATTCAATATCTGTTTTGATGTTAAAAGGCAATAAATTATTATCATCAAAAGCCCACGATATCTTGCCTAAGCTAAAATCACCTAAAACTATACAGTGCTGATTTGAATGTAAGGAATCTATTATAAAACTGATATTTTTTTAAATAAGAAGCATACAAGTCAGCAGAACTATTTGGTGATGTATACGATAAAACAATATATATTACAGCGTCTTTCGAGATAAAAACTTTTATACAAAGCTGCTCAATTAGTTTATCATTCAGTGACTGTAACTGGACAAATTTACTGGCATTATTAGCTCTCACCGACATCAAAACGCCACACCCGCGCTCATATCCAGTTGATATTGGACATCGATCGCATCGATAGACACAATAATGATCATCAAAGAGTTCAGCTGAGTAAATGCCTTCATGAAGCCAAGATTCTCTTATGATCATATTCATGAAGAGACATAGCAAGCTGGAACTGAGATAATTTTGTTCTCACTCTTCCAGCATTTTGATAATATCGGGATTTTCAATAAGAGCGCTACAAAAGTTTTTTTAAATTTAAAAAAACCGGTTTTAGATATCAATGAATTTCTTTATTCCTGTGAAAGTACGTTCGATGCCATTACGTATGGAAATCGATTTCTTTTGCATGGCCACCACGGGCACGCTTGCAGAAGTCCAGACGCTGAACCCAATTTTCAACGGTTTTCAAGCATAAATCGGCCGATACTGCTGCAATTTCACGTTCGATATTCGTACGAAGTTCATCAATCGTCGTTGGCTTGTTGGCATAGACCATAGACTTGACGTAGCCCCACAGGAAATAATCTAACGGCGTCAAATCGCACGACCGAGGCGGCCAATCGACTGGGCCATTTCGTGAGATAACACGTTCACCAAACTTGGTTTGCAGTAAATTGATTGTGGCATTCGCTGTGTGGCTTGTGGCGCCGTCCTGTTGGAACCACATGTCCTCCAAGTCCATATTATCCAATTGGGGCCAAAAATATTCGGTTATCATTGAACGGTAGCGATTCGCATTCACAGTAATGTGCCGGTCTTGATCATCACGGAAGAAGTACGGCCCAATGACGCCGCCGGCCCATAAACCGCACCAAACCGTAATTTTTTCGGGATGCAATGATGACTCATGGAGTACGTTTGGATTGCTGTCTAACCAATAACGCATATTTTGCTTATTGACGAAGCCATTCAGCCAGAAATGAGCCTCATCGCTGAAGATGATTTTCCGATGAAAATCCGAATCATTTTCAAGTTGTTGCTCAGCCCAATTCACGAACATACGACGCTTATGATGGTCAAGCGGCTTCAGTTCTTGCGTCAATTTGATCTTGTAAGGATGTAGGCCAAGATCTTTTCGCAAAATTCGCCACAACGACGTCACAGAGATGCCCAACGCTTGAGAACGACGTGTGAGAGACACATTTGGGCTTTCTTGAACTAAAGCCACAGCGGCAGCAATATTCTCGACACTAAGGGCACTTCTTTGTCTCACTGGCACGGGAGCATTTTGTACTGTGCCTGTGGATTCAAATTTTTCCACTAGACGCTCAATTGTTGATCTGCTAGGACAATTATGACGACCATAAGTTGGACGTAGCGCTCTTAAAGTTGAGGCAGCTGACTCCGAATTTCGGTAGTAAATTTTAATAATTTCGACTCGTTATTGGCTAGTATATCTTTGCACGATCAAATGGCATACCTTACTAAAGATAAATGTCAAAAGAGCGCGAAAAAATATGGCGTCGTTTGCTGTCACTATCGATTTACTTTTGTAGCGTTTCTTTTGAAAAACCCTTTATATGGAGAAGCAAAAGTTTTGTTTTCTATATAAGTTCGAGCATCGTAAGTGTCATTGCATGCAAGCATTGAGGACGGAGGCAGCTACGGCATTAGCCCGAAAGCCATTTCCACCCTATATCACTCTGGTGTACTGAGGTAACGGAATACTGCAGCTACCAGCCCAAGGCAGACAGTTCATATATGTTTTTAAATCGTTTTCCTAGGGGCATACCGCGTCAGTTTCCATTTACTTGTGTCTCCCACGATGCCATCTGTGAATGGATGGGGAGCACTTCTTTAGACGGTGCCTACTCGTCTTGTCACATGCGTTTCTCAGAGTTTGCAGACCTTTTCAGTCGCACTCTCCTCGCTTGCCGCTCTTGGTCGGGGACTACTTATTGGTTATTCGCAGCTAACCTACTCTGGTAGGCCGTTCACTATCCGCCACCTGTGACCCCCACGGTTGCCTGAGCTTAGCCCCTGTTGTTAAATCTGTATTCATAGTCTGTAAGATTTAATTATCAGTAGACTGATATATTATATCATATATATATATATATATATATTGAACGATTGAAATTATTGGCCATTGTATGGGCAGTAAAATGTTTTAGACCGTACCTGTATGGACGGAAATTTACTATTCGAACTGACCATAGACTTTTAGTGTGGTTAGGATCAATAAAAGAACCAAATAGCAAACTACAAATATGGAAAATGAAATTGGAAGAATTTGACTACAGTATAGAGTATATGAAAGGTAAAGAAAGTCAGGTAGCAGACGGACGATCAAGAATAGAAGTTCATAATAATGAAATAGAAAATATTGACAATATTTTAATAGCGGCAACGATACATAGTTCCGATGAAGACAATACGAATCACATTCCAATAGTTCTCATTCCGGTTAATGTATTTAAACTCCAAATAATTTTAAATAAAACAACTGACGGAACGAATAGTCACAAGTTGTACAAACTTTTTAATAAAAAGAGGTTGATTATTAATTGACCATTTATTTGCACAGTTCCAAGATTTATATTTAAAACACTTTAGAAGAAGCAATTTATTAAATATAATCAAAACTCCTACATTCTTAACCGATATCGAAGAAGATGAAAAGGCTTCAGAAATTATAATTCAAAAGCAATATTCATTAAACCACAGGGGAATAAATGAAACATACTCGGAACTCAAAGATATTTACTATGTACCTAACCTTAAAAAAAGTTAAGAAAAATCATAAATAACTGAATTGTTTGTAATACTTCAAAATATGGAAGAAACCACCAAACGGCAAACAATGTATTTGTCTGTTATTGAAAAATTTACAAAACACGTAACCATGCATAAGATAAAAACTAAATCATGGGGACACTTGTTAGCAGCAATAAAGTTGAGAATAGCAACGATAGGGACACAAAAGAAAATTATAATTGACGGGGAGCCACGATTTACAGTATCTCAAATAAAAAATTATTTTACGCAAAACAATATCGAAATTCATACTACTACAGCCCAAAGGCATAGAGGTAATTCAGATATCGGAAGATATCATACCACATTAAATGAACATATTAGAATATTTAAGGCAAGAGATGAAACAAACACTAAAAACTTAGTTCACCTAGTATTAACAGCATTATCGATTTACAACCAAACTATACATTCCACAACAGGTAAAAGCCCCTTAGATTTTGTCAATGGCAACATTAAACCAGAAGAATACGAAACAATAGCGAACAAAATTCATTTAAAAAGTTAAAATACTTTCAAAAAGCAAATTTAAATAGGAAAGATATCGATTTGACAGACGAAAATCACGCTTTCGTAAAATCAAGGAATGTAATTTCAAGAGGATTCAAATCTCTATATATATATATATATATATATATATATATATATATATATATATATATATATATATATATATATATATATATATATATATATATATATATATATATATATATATATATATATATATATATATATATATATATATATATATATATATATATATATATATATATATATATATATATATATATATATATATATATATATATATATATATATATATATATATATATATATATATATATATATATATATATATATATATATATATATATATATATATATATATATATATATATATATATATATATATATATATATATATATATATAAATGTCTTTGATTTCGAGAAATATTGTTTATGTTTTGAATAACATGAAAAATTAAATCTTAGAAAATTGAAAAAATTCTTGAATAGTTTCCTAACCAATAGAAAGATATTCGTTAAGATCGGTGCTATTTTCTCTGACATTGCTATAGATGCCTTGTCTGGTATACCACAGGGGACACATAGTGGTCCTATTTTATTTTTAATTTTCATAAATGATTTACCTCATTGTTTTAAATTTTCAAAATGTCTAATGTTGGCTGATGACGTTAAGGTGTTTCTTGAAATTTCACAGTTATCAGATTATTATAAGCTGGGAGATGACTTATCAAATTTTCATGGATGGTGCGAATCGAACAATTTGACGTTAAACAAACGTCAACAAACTCTAGTTCTTATGAATATAGATTGAATAATTGTGTGTTGGGACGTAAAAAAAAGATGAAAGACTTCATCATCTTTAGCTCAAATTTTAGTTTCAACTCTCATTATGATGTTATGGTCTCAAAGTCCTACTCCATTCTTGGCTTTATTAAAAGCAATACTCAAAATTTCTATGGCCCAGTAATCATAAAGGCACTTTATGCTTCGCTAGTTCGAAGCCTAATGAAATATCGTTCTATTTTTTGGAACCCTTTTTATGACGAACATTCAAATCGCATCGAAGGAGTCCAGAAGATTATAACAAGAAATGCGCTCAAAAAAATGTACTGGCCGGAAGGATTACCTTCTTACGATAGTAGACGGAAGCTTTTAGGTCTTCTATCCTTGAAAGAAAGGAAAATTGTAAACTCCATTTTGTTTGTGTATCATACATTAGCAGGTAAAAATAAATATATACAACATTTTACATTGTATGCAGCCCCTAGAATTCTTAGAAATAACATATTTTTAGCTGATGAATTTTATAAAACTCATGCCTGAAATAAACTTATTAGTATGTGTATTCGCCTTTGTAATAAGTATAGTAGCTCATTAAATTTTAATATAGATGAAATTCGTTTTAGGCTAAGCCTATATATATATATATATATATATATATATTATATATATATATATATATATATATATATATATATATATATATATATATATTTATATATATATATATAATATATATATATATATATATATATATATATATATATATATATATATATATATATATATATCTATGTTACCACGCTCTTCTAGCTTACTCATCATTATACCACGACTAAGGACAGTTGCACAATAGGTCAATAAACTTAAGAACACACCCATGGTTGCCTTCCATCCGTTGCAGAAGCACGTGGATGTAGCCCACTCAGCACTCTCGCACGATCGAGTGCAATTTTACAACAGGTAACCGAACTCTTGCATCCGCTCCAGTTTGCGCACATCCGTTGCGCAACCCTTTTTATATTTTATTTTAAGCTTATTCTATATTGCTTAGTAATAATCAATTAGCCTATTAACCATTTAATTGCTATAAATATAGATAGATATATATATTTAAGGGTGTTATACACTGCGACCTGAATATTTATTGTGATGCCCCTATTTATTAGAAAGATGAGGATAGTCTCATCTATAAATCTTCTGTCAGGTTAATTTCCGACAGGAATTCATATATTTTGGAGGAATCAAGATGAGGGATCTTGCTCATATCTAAGATATATTCTCCAAAACACCTGTGTCTTTTGTGTGCCAATGGTCCGCAGTCTGTGATAAGGTGCAGTGAGGTTTCGTCACTTTCTCCACAGAATCGACAGATGGCATCTGTTATAAATATAAGGTCAAAAAAGAATAAGTCGTGCAGTGTTGTTGTGACGACTCCAGAATAAAGTTTATCTTTTAGTTTTTTGATTCTTCGTGGTTAACACTCCGTAACAGGCGCCCGAGCAAACTTGAACAAATTAAAAATTAAAACCGGGTAAAATCAAATAAAACTTGAACAAATTTAAAATTAAACCGGCAAATAAATATCGAATAAATAATAATTAATAAATTCAACTAAGTGTCTAAAAGACCACAAAAAGTGCTGAAATAATGCTAGTCCGCAAAAAATTTAAATAATAAGTGCGAAATCCTAGTCCACAATGACTTTAAATAATAACGAAATCCTAGTCCGCAAAGACATTAAATGCTAAGAGGAACAAAATCCTAGTCCGCAAAGACTTTAAAGTGAAACGGAATCCTAGTCCCCAAAGACTTGGAATTTACACCCATACAAAGAGGAACATAAAGGACCAGCCAACACACAACCAGGCAAGTGATCGACCACCGTAGCAAGACAAGGCCACAGTTAAAAAGGAAAACTACGGATCGTCCAAATGAAGCCATCAATTTATGTTTATGCGTAACTCAAATCTTAAATCCTTAAAGAAAGTTATAAAAAATATAAAATTTTTGATTAAAATTTACCTAAGGAAAATTTCAAATTTTTTGCCAAGTAAACATTTTTTTGTGAAAAAATTTTATCTAAACAAACTCTGTAAAAACATGGAGCAAATTCAAGAGAATCTAAAGCTCCTAACAGGAGGTGTAAATGCTCAAATCGAGCAGCAAAGAGTGCTGACGGCCAGGCTTGAGCGATTAGAAGCAAAAACTAATGAACCAATAAATAATAATATAATTGAACAAATTTCAATTCTCTGTGCTAAAATAGAAAATATAGAATCAGGAGTAAATTCACGCTTAGTAAGAACAGAAAATTCAAATACGCTAAAAACTGCGTAAGATCTCAGAGACATTAATAAGCTGCCTGACAGTGTGAAGGACCTTCCAATATTTACTGGCAACCCCACTCATTATACGAGTATGTCTTGGGTACATCAGGTAGACACAATTTTATATGCTTATTCTATAGTTAAAGATAAACCCATTTATAGAGCAATTCTCAACCATATTCGTAGGAAAGTACAAGGACAGGCAGACCAGGCTCTTATCTCTTACAATATATTCAATGAAGAGTGGTTGAAAATTAAAAACTCTCTATCGCTGCACTATGCAGACAAAAGAGACATTAGAAGTTTAGAATTCGAATAAGGTAGTTTGTACAAAGGAAAACTTTCTATTGATGAATACTATGATAAAGTAAATCGTCAGCTTTTACTGATAATAAATTAAGAGAAAACAGAGACTCATTCAAGAGAGACTATTACGGCACTAATCGAAGGTCATAGAAACAGAGCATCGGATGTATTCATCCGAGGACTCAGAGATGAAGTCTCAAAAATGCTTAAGTTACAAAAACTAAAAAATTTGCCAGAGGCATATGCCGCATGCCTTGATTTCCAGAACGTAAACTACCGCGACCACACATTACATTACAGAAATGACCGTAACAGTATATCTGCACCCATTAATCAAATGACGTATAATAATAATTCACGTTCACCACCAAGACCGGACAAAAATTAAACCCCACCTAGGAAAATTTAACACTCCGTATATATATATATATATATATATACGTATATATATATATATATATATATATATATATATATATATATATATATATATACGTATATATATATATATATATATATATATATATATATATATATATATATATATATATATATATATATATATACGAGGTGTGATCAAAAAATAAGTATTTATTGATTCATCAACAACTATCTTGTCCCCTTCAAAGTAATTCCCCTCAGATATAATACACTAATGCCAGCGTTTTTTCCAATCCTCGAAACACTTCTGAAACGCTTTTTTTGGTATCTCCTACAGCTCCTGTTTCGATTTTTCTTTTATCTCCCCAATCGTAGCAAAACGCTTTCCTTTCATCGGTGTCTTCAGTTTTGGAAAGAGGAAAAAGTCAGCGGGGGCCAAGTCCGGTGAATACGGTGGTTGAGGCATGATAACGGTTTAGTTTTTGGCCAAAAACAGCTCCTGAGCGATGTCCATGCGACGTTGTTTTTGCTCAAAATTTAGCAATTTTGGAACAATCTTCGTTTCATGCCTAAAAAATCCGTAAAAATATCTTGGCATGATCCGAACGATATGCCAACATCATCAGCAACCTCTCTGATAGTGAATCGACGATTATCCAAAATCATCAGCAGTGAAGAGTCAATGTTTTCATCGGTTGTTGACGTGCTCGGGCGACCAGGACGAGCATCGTCATTGACATCTTCTCGGCCTTCCTTAAACCGGTTATACCACAATTGAACTTGTGTTCTGCTCATAGTAGACTCGCCAAAGGCCACAATCAACATTTCAAATGTCCTTGCGCATTTAATTTCATTTTTTACACAAAACTGAATACAGTTTCTTTTATCCATTTTTTTCGAATAGTACAAAATCGAAGAGCACACTAAAACACGACTAACCTTTTTATCTGTCAAAAACAAACTGACAATCCAAAATGGTTGGTATTACCAACATATATAACAGACATGTGTACCAACATAAAAAAATGCGAACATCGAACATACGTAACTCACGAAAAGACGTATGTTCTTTTGATCACACCTCGTATATATATATATATATATATATATATATATATATATATATATATATATATATATGTATATATATATATATATATATATATATATATATATATACATATATATATATATATATATATATATATATATATATATATATATATATATATATATATATATATATATATATATATATATATATATATGTAAATACATTTAAATAAAAATAAAAGTTTTTCTACACCAACATCCATGGCAAAATATATAACTCTAATGCCAACCAAAAAAGAAATAAAAGGGAATTTTAATATTGCCATAATAATTTTCGACAACGGCGTTTGTTTCAAACCAATTTGTTTCATTCAGTGTGTGGCCAATATGCAAAAAACATATACGAGTATATTCGACAACCACTCGTCAAATGCAGCGAAACAAAAATATGTGTTTTGCTTAATTTGGTTCGGTGTGTGTTGGCTCATAAGCAAGAATGTAATGTTGTTTCAGGAATCAAAATAAAATATTTTGACTGATCCTGTGTGGTTTCAGCCTTACAGTTCATAAGACAAAAAATAATTCGAACCCACAAATTACACACCAAGCAAGTTTAGCAGCAAAACTTATCGGAGCTGAAACAACAATAATTGAGCTAAACACCGCTTTAAACACATCTAAAGGTATGACATCTGGGTCTGGGTACGCTATGCTGAAAAATTTACTCGTTACAGCAATAAACAACTTCTACAAATATACAATGATGTCTTTAACAGTGGCATCATTCCACACGCATGGAGAAATGCAACAGTTCTAGTTTCTTAAGAAACCATATAAACCACTAAATAAACTTGAAAGTTATAGACCTATCTCACTACTTTCTTGCCCCAAAATTATTGTAAAGAGACTTTGTTGGTTTCTAAATAAAACCGTTAGATACATACAAATCAAGTAGCTTTAAAAAATAACAATGGCACCCAAGATGACCGTTTATTCATATACTTCAATATCTCAAACGCTCTTTCTACAAAGAACCATATATCCATCATATCTATTGATTTCGAAAAGGCATTTGATAGAATTGGACTGCATACCATCTTAAACAAATTTCTCATCTGGAAAGTTAGACAAAATATTTAAAAAATATGTCAAAAGCTTTTTTTCTAATGGGAAGATCAGTGTACGAGTAGACTCAGAATATTCTAGTCTATACCCACTAAAAAATGGAATACAACGGAGCTCTCCACTTTCTCTGATTTTATTCCAAATCGCATATGAATCCATCAATAACTTAATAACTAGACATACATTTTTTAAACACTGCATTTACCCAGACGATTTATATATAAATGCCAAATAAAAAGACGAGTCATAATTACAACACAAATTCAACCAAATGATGGAAGAACTTTATTCTTGGTGCCAGGTCAACTGGGCAAAAATATCACTTTACAAGAGTAAGATTCTTCATGTTTGTAGAAAGCGAAATTGTTACCTAAATAATCTATCCATTAACTCTAATACACTTGACGTTGTTGACAACCTTAAAATTTTAGGAGTAATATTCAGTCTTAACTATAAATAGTCCTCACGCACTACCTACATTAAATCAGCCCTAGTAAAAATATTAAACTAAATAAAATGTCAAAGTTACCATTCCAATACACATCCGAATGTCACAATACAAATTGCAGAACGAATTATTGTTTCTAAAATCGATTATGCCCTCCCCATCTACGGAGATACTTTAAAAACAAATATTCGACCATTACAGGCAGTCTATAATGCAGCTACAGGATACAGCATAGGCGCTTTCCGTTCAATACTAATCACCAACATTTTTACAGAAACCGGACTGCGGACAATCGAATATAGACTTATAATTCAGGCTGCCAAACTGACACACAAAATCATGATGCCCAAAGATTGGATGTTTCCATGTATTATGAACACTCGTAAGGTACCAAAACCTCCTTCAACAATTGATCGAATAATCTCATCACCACTACAATTAGAACTACCAGTAAAACCATAAATGACACATATATCCTACAAACCAAACTGAATGTTAAAAAACCATGCATTGCCTTTTAAAATGGTTACAATATCTGCATAAGAACTCTACATCCCCTAACACATATATTGCACATTTCCGAGAAACAATAACCAACTATTCTAACTGGTCATTTATACGCACGGACGGATCTAAAACCTCATCCGGCGCTGCCTATGCAGTGATAAATGCAAATATCACTAATGGACCATTGCTCTATATTTACAGCAGAATCCGAAACAATCGGCAAACACATTATATGTACAGATTCACTTTTCACAATCAAAACTCTACCATCTCCAAAATTCGTGATAAATTGATAAGGCATGACAAAAAATTAAAACTAATGTGGATCCGCAGCCATATCGGAAAAAAGGTAACCACATTATTGATGAAGCCGCAAAATTTACTAGGGAAGCAACAAATTTACAACAGATGTGACAATGCAAAAGCAATATACTACTTTTATTCTAACGAACGGAAATGGAAATGGTCAAACCACTCACATCACTACAAACAAGCAAACCCAAACGGAACTACATCCGCATTTCCCGCTGATTGCACAAAAATTCACATCCAGAAATATGCCCGGCTTAGAATGGAACACACACTACTAACACATCACCAACTAGTCCCAGCAGGAAAGGGGATCATCCCAGGAGTACTCCCCGTAGTATCCAAAGGGAGGTATCATTTGCTCCCTGGAGATCTCCCTCTGGCCTCCTTTTTACATAGGCATGTCATTGGTAGGGATGTCAAAGCGAAAAGCTAAAAAACTGTTTTCTCTGAGCGAAAAAGCTGTTTTGTCTGAGAGACCTCCCTTTAACATTCGAAGGGAGCATAAAGGGAGTACTCCCTTTGTACTCCTTTTGTCCTCCTTGTTACATAGGCACGGGAGTATAGAGCGAAAGCTAAACGCTGTTTTGTCTGAGAAACCTCCCTTTAGCATCCTTTGGGAGCACAAAGGGAGTACTCCTTTTTATACTCCCTTTGGCCTCCTTTTTTTATGCATGTCATTGGAGAGGAGTACTCATTTTAACATCTTTTGGGAGCATTAAGGGAGTGATCCATTTTCACATAGATTCCTCCAATGAAAACTTAATTTTCAGGCCCCTTCCAGTTTCCAGATAATACAAAAATTATAACCAAATGAAACAATTTAATTTATTTAACATTTTATTTAATATTTATACAAAAATTAGTATTAAAATCAACATAAAAAATAAATTCGCTTTCCGAAGACATTCAAATCGAACAATAAAGGCTCACTGAGCAAATGGAAACTTTAAGTTATACAGTGAGAGTAGAAGAGATGCAATGTAGCTTCCATGCACAAGAAGCTTGATACCTATTGACAGCGATAAGTTTTACAGTAAAATATGCATGGCAATATCTATACTCCCTTTGTACTCCCCACGGGAAATCTCCCAAAATTTTTGCTGGGATGGAAAATGCGCATACCTCTCTTTGCCCTCTCTGTAACATTCAACCAGCCAAAACAATACACCTTATTGAATACTGCAAACCCACTACCTTACGACACCTCAATATAAATAATAATATAATAGATTTATGAAAAGATGTAACATTATATTATTACAATCATTATGAACATTATAAAAAAATGTTAAATCTATTACAAAATATAACTAATAAAAATCTAAGGCATTATATTCTTACAAACTACTGTATAATACATAAATTACATATTTAATATAACGAAATGAAAACCTCAGTAGTTAGTGCCCAAATCATTAGTTTATACGAGTATATACAATTTATTTTATAAATAAACTGTTAATAATACAAATGTTTATTTTTCATAAATAAATAAACAAAATAACAATAAAGAAAACTAAATAGTTATAACACATAGGTGGGTGCCTTTTTGATAGTTAGTAAGACACATTATTGCCATTTGTTTTAAGCTATTTTTTATTTTCATGGATTTAACAGAACTACTTATTTATTTACTTACATTTTCATTAATAGGATAGCACATTTTCATATGGACCAGCTATTATATCTAGACTGCTCGACTACTTTGAATTGAATGGAGATATTCTTCAAACTCATATTGATTCACCAAGATCTACTGCCTATCTGGCTGCATTATTTTATTCTATAAATAGAGTAAACAATTTTTACGTTTATGGAGCTGGAGGAAATCTTAGGGAATATAGAAGGTATATGGACAGCTTAGGCGTCAGCAATATTCGGATATTTGAGGAAAGTTTCACATCGTTTCCTTTGGAATCAAAACGATTTGCTACAGTGGTCGGTATATTTGCAAATCCTCCCAATTCTTTTAGTGCTGTCGCTGACCCAATAGATTTAATATGTTCCCGTGGAGGAGATTTAAGTATGTTAGAAGTGTTAACAGAAACGGAAATTAATGCTGATGGAAAGCATAGAGTATCTCTAATTTTAGGGCAACAGTTTCTCACTCTTAAAATGTCAATGTCCCGACCACAAATTCAATTCATATTGTATCAGACGCATTCTCTTGTGGACTCTGAGAATCAAGATATGGTGCTGCATTCGATTCGCGTTATAAATGACTGTTCTTTGGAAAAACATCGTTGCGTTTACAGAGAGAAAAAACGATTAGAAGCCTTAGTTGAATCAGAAGCATCCAATATACCTTCAGCAGCTATTACTGTCAGTTCACCTAGAAAACGTATAATAAGCCATTCAATTGAAGATAAACATAAATTTCAAGCAAATTCATCTACATTGCCAAAAATTGAAAATATATCAATAGAAAAAATACAACAGGAACACAATGAAGACAACATTATTCTGCCAGAAACTGATGAGTTTATATGTGAAAATATTCCTGATATATGTGTAAACCAAGATAATTGCATACAAATGCGATCTACCGGATGTTACCTCTCATTAATACGCAGAAAGAGTATTACACAATTTAATGCAAAATATTTAATTAAAATGGCCGAAAGCAGGGGATTGTTTGGAAAGAGCGATTTAAATAGAAGTACAAAACCGAAAGTTATGAAACCACAAGAATCTAGTATAGAGCCGCCCAAGATTAACGCATTTTACAATAAAGAAAAAAACCAGTCATCTCCTAATATTGGCAAATTGGTAAGTTTGTTTATACTATAAATTTCACCATATATGCATATTTAAATGTAACTGAGGCTACTACAATTTGATAGCTTTCTTCGTTTTTATTATTATTACGTTAGGAATTCTATGGGAATGTTCTATGTATTTGTTGTACGATTACAACTAATATAACAACTTAAAGTAGTTACTAACCTGATTCGTGAAATTATAAAATATAATGTTCCGCTTCCTAGAAATATTGAAATGAATAAAAATTGTAAAATATAGTAGTAGGGTAATGATTTCGATGTAGATTCCTAGTTTGTTGAATTTAAATTCTATATATTAACCCTTTCTTATAATAATAGATAATTGTAAGCTATGAATTATTCTGCTCCCTTGATAATTTCAGCACGTAACCCTCTAACCTTCCACACGGCCTCCAGGCATAACTCACAAAAGTCACTTTTTAAACACATAGGAAAATTTTATGATATCAATATAAGTATAGTAATGTTTGAGTACATTTCTCTCTCAGACAGCATATGCAAAGACGTTCAGTTTGGACTCTATAGCCATTAGTGTGGGAGCATCCGTCAAATAAACACCACATTTTGTAAAAAAAAGTAGTGATTTTCAAAACAATAAATCTTTCGAACCGGTCAAGTTTTTACTGTCGGAAATTTTTTTTTCATAAAGGTAATTTATTCAACTTTCATTTCATAGATATTTTGATACGAAAAAAAGTGTTTTGTGCGAATTTTTTGGAATTTTTTTTTTATGCCTCAAGGCATAATTGTCGGTTTACGTCATTTTTTTTCCCCTTGCAATTATTTCCCTATTTTAGCGGTTTTAAGTCATTCTTTTGTGTTTCTTATGATTTACCTACGTGTGTTCCATAATTTGTGAATAGATTAAAAAAGTCTAGTAGACATTTCGAATGCGTAATATTTCCAATCAACTCAATGAAAGATTGGACTCAGTTCCAAAGACTGCTCGACTTTGCGTGGATGAGCAAATGTGCAGTACGAAAATGAAGCACCGCTTGCGCCAGTATATGCCAAATAAGCCGCATAATTGGGGCATACAACTATTCGTTTTATGTGATTCATTTGGATATGCCTACAGATTTGAGATATACAATGGTGCTCCCATCGGATACAGCTGTAAAAAAAGAAGCAAGAGGATATCGATTGAATTTGTCGGTCAGGCGTATGGTATTGATATTGCCACGGTGCTCTGGAAGGACAATAAAAGTGTCCGTTTAGCGTCAAGTTATGTTGGCATAAAACCATTTGAACATGTCAATCCAAACCATCAGCCATCAAAAGCATCGAGGTACGACCGAAAGAAGAAGCAGCATGTCGGAATAGATTGTCTTGAAATAATCAAAGAATATAATAGACACATGGGGGGTGTGGATTTAATGGATGAATTGATGGGTAGGTATCATGTTAGAGCAAAAACAAGTGATGCTGCAAGTCGTTTGTTCTATCATTTGATTGATATGTCTGCAACAAGTGCGTACCTTTTATATCGACGTATCCATGCGGAAAAAATGAATGATTCGAAAAGTACATCTGACGTTAACCTGAAATTGTTGGACTTGGCGAAATTTCGTGAAGAAATTGCTGCTGGCCTCATCAAATATTCTTCGAAGCGCGTTATTGGCCGACCATCAGCTCCGGCTAGCCGACCATCAACTCTAGTTGTTCGACCATCAACTTCAAATTCACGACCATCAACTCCAGTACTTGGTCAAGTTGTTCCCGTTGGTCATCGAGCCATTCATCCAGTCGCTGATGTACGCTATGATGGCTTTGACCATTTTCCAGTTTGGCTACCGAAAGCAGGTGGTAAACAACTTTGTAAAAATGGCAAATGCAAATCACAAACTCAATATGTTTGCAAGGTATGCAACGTACATTTGTGTTGTTCTACCTCGAGAAATTGTTTTTTAGATTATCATTCAAAAAGATAATCCATTGTTCACCTTTTTTTTACCTCTCCATCTATTTTTCAAATAAAATCCATCAAAATTGAAATTTCTACCTGATTTAATTTTTTTCATTTAAACCGACAATTATGCCTCGAGGCATATTTCACCTTTTCTCACCTGGAAGTTAAACGGTAAGGTAAATTGAAAAACTAATGATGCACTATCGTCTCCTCCACTGCTTGCGTATTCGGCATTACTGATACTTCTTCGTAATCGCTTAATCTTTGTCCAAGTTGAATCTCCTGCTCGTTTTCTGACTCCAATGGAGAATCGTCGTCTAATACTACTGGCTCGCGAATCGTCACTTTTTTCGTCGGTGCCATCTTCTTCACTTGAATAATTATACGAACACTCACTTTCGCTACTAGAATTCATTTAAGTTACTTGAGAAATTTACTGCGCTTATATACTCTTTTGCAAAATAAGTCGTTAACTATGCGCAGTAAAAATAATAAAACATTATGGCGACGACGACGACGACGACGATGCCGACAGCGCAGTCAATAGTGGCTAAGCTGAATTTTCCATTCGGCAGCTATCGGCCGAAGGCCATGATATAGCTAAGCCATGAATAGGAAAATTCAGCTTAGCCACTATTGACTGCGCTGTCGGCATCGTCGTCGTCGTCGTCGTCGCCATAATGTTTTATTATTTTTACTGCGCATAGTTAACGACTTATTTTGCAAAAGAGTATATAAGCGCAGTAAATTTCTCAAGTAACTTAAATGAATTCTAGTAGCGAAAGTGAGTGTTCGTATAATTATTCAAGTGAAGAAGATGGCACCGACGAAAAAAGTGACGATTCGCGAGCCAGTAGTATTAGACGACGATTCTCCATTGGAGTCAGAAAACGAGCAGGAGATTCAACTTGGACAAAGATTAAGCGATTACGAAGAAGTATCAGTAATGCCGAATACGCAAGCAGTGGAGGAGACGATAGTGAAGGAGACACGGAAGAAAAGGAAAGCAGAGGACAATCAGGAGATGACCAAAAAAAAGAAATTGGATGTCGAAGCAGAAATGAAAAAGGCGAGTCTTCTTCCAGAGAACTCAACGCATATTTCGCTTCTTTCATTGGTGATGCTGCTATGGACAAAGGAATTCCTTCTTCATGCGAATACAACATTGGAGATTTTGATCTCTCTCTCTTTGAAACAGAAGCAGTACGAGGCGAAACGATCTCTACATACGTTGATGGACTCCCTCCTGTATGCACAGAAAATAATTCTTGCCCAAAAGAAAGAATTAGGCAAGTATTCGTTGAAGCATTTAATCATAATCCTATTAAACAGCGAGTGGTCCACGATGTATTTGGAACAATCTATGACGTTGGAAACATCAACATGGATTACAAACAATTATGTAGAAAATTTTCAGGGACCATCCTCATCATCGCACATCACGGGAATCACATCCATGTCATCCACGACTGCAATTACTCCAACAATTCCTGCCGATGTTCCTTCAATTCCTGCTTCCAGGAACGTATCACTAGAAGATTCGCTCGACGCGTTATTCCAAGTTGGAAATTCACGCTCCAGCACTGGATCAATCTGTCAATCTATTTGCAGAAAGATTCCAGGGAGTACATATACTATAACATCGCCGGGGGAACGTGGTTTCCAAGTTGTGAAACTAGATGTATACGATTTTTCCAAGATCTGCAAGAAGCCGAAGAAGGAATGGTGGACGGAAGCGAATTTTCGTTCAACATTTATAATCCAATCTCCTTTGGATCCCAATTACAAAACAATAATGAAGTTATTAGTATCTGTAACGAATCAGTTACAACAGATACCAAATGTCAAAAGAGAGGAAAGGGAGACAAAATAATTGATTTTCTAAAAGAACATCCAACAGCTCCCATAAGCCATATTTTAAATACATCAATGTGGCTATCTTCGCAATTTCGGTTCTTTGACTTAAATTCTACTTTAATAAAAAATTGTATAAGAATAGTAAATAACTATATAAATAATTTAACTTTCCAGGAAATTTTTTTATATTTGCAATCTGTTGAACCACAAAATTTAATTTTCAACGCACCAGTAGGTAATTTATATAATTATTATTATTCTATTCAAGAATCAGTAAATATTTTAGATGACTTATTAAAATTTCAATTTTATAATGATTATAATGAAATAATAAAATTTTTAATTAATTTATATAATGTTATTGATAAAAATATTCCTAAAAAAAATACTTTATTTATATTATCACCTCCAAATGCTGGTAAAAATTATTTTTTTGATACTTTTATTCATTTTTGTTTAAATTTTGGCCAAGTTGGCAATTTTAATCGTTATAGTTCTTTTCCATTAATGGAATGCGTTGACAAGAGAATAATTCTATGGAACGAACCTATACTGGAGCCGTCAGCAACTGAAACATTAAAAATGTTATTTGGTGGAGATACTGTTGCAGCTAAAGTTAAATATTCAAATGATACTGTAGTCATGCGAACACCAATTATTGTTCTATCAAATAACGATGTATTCCCAAATGATAAAGCTTTTAGATCTAGAATGTTTATTTATAAGTGGAGATCATATAAAAATTTAAAAAATTATAATAAAAAACCACATCCTTTGTCAAGTTATCATTTATTGAAAAAATATAATATATTACAATAAAAAATAAAATTATAAATTTAAATGTTGTGTTTTATTTATAACATCATATTCTTCATCTTCATCTTCTTCATTTAAAATTGCATTTACTTTTCCATTATCGTCATCTGTAACGCCGAATAATGTTTGACCATCTGTGTAAGCTCTGTCATAATTAGCACAAAAAGTTGCTTCTAAAGGCCAACTAACACTAAATCCTTTGCCAAATGCTGATGTAATATTACATTTAATTTCTATTGAACATTCTACTTTCCAATAACATGCGCTATTTAAATAACTAGTTGAATTATCTGTTGGTTTTAATTGAGGAGTTGCAATTAACCCCACATGTAATTGAGGTTGTGTATCATAACCGAATCCACCTCTTATTGGATGATATGTACCATATGATTCTATTGTTCTAGCATATACATCATTTATATTATTAATTACGATAGGTGTTGTTGCACTTTTACTTAAACCAATATCTCCAGATATTGGTTTATTGCCAGCTTTAAAGAATTGTAGTACATGACTATGTGGTCTAATTTTTGAAGAATGAACTTTATATTTTTGTCTCGTATATGGGACAAAATGTTCTTTACCACGTTTTATAAATCCACTTTTTGGTCTATATTCATAATTTGCAATTGGGATTCCTATTGATTGATTTATTAAAAACTGGTGAACTTTTTCATCCATTCTCACACTTCCTTTATCATGAATTATATATTCTGGATATTTGCCTTCATCTGGATTTCTTTCTCGGTTCCATTCATGGACAAAGTATTGTTCAATTGGTGTTGGAACACATAGTGCATTTGATGGAATGTGTTTATAATATTTTTGGTACATTTCAGTAACATCAATTGTTTCCAATCCAGTTACTCTCATCGGATCTGTTCCAGCTGAAGTATATTTTACATTTTTTCCATAAAATGTTTTATTTAATCCTTCTGCTACCAATCCAATTGGTACATATTCTGAAGTTGCAGTTCCAGTCACAGTTGAACCAATGTCAAAAGCAGTACGAGTACCTAATGGAGTTACTTGGCATGTAGCTTTCATTACTTCTGCAGTTGTCGGTAACATATCATATTCAGCTTCACTTAGATAAAAAGGTATAAAATCAACTGGAATTAGAGCTAAAGGTGTAGTAATTTGATCAATTGTTTGTGAAGTTTGAATGTTCTCAGTACTATAACCATAACTTACTAATATTTTGGTCTTTGAAAAATGCATATAATTACTAGAACATGGTGTACTAGGTCTTATCCATGTGATACCCGTAGTAGAGGAATCTCCACTTCCTGTTGCACCCGATCGCGCCCCTGTATTCGGGCCACGACCTGAACCACTTTGCTGATGAATATTTTCTTGATCAACATCCATATTAGAAGAAGCACTATTAGGATGATTAGTTTTTTCAACGAATAAAGGATCGTGTTCAACACTTGAATCAGATTCACTATCTGGATCAGATCTTGGTCTCTTGGCGGGTGGTCCGTTATTGGTTCCGGCGCGGTTTGCATTAAAATCTCTTTCTAAAGCTTTATAATAGTATCCTCCAACTTTATAACTATCGTAGATTTGTTTACTTATTAATGCGTTTGCTTTAAATTCTTGAAAATTTCGATATCCGCCTTTATCTGGTGTATCTTTTATACGTGCCCACTCTTGTGCAAAATGTCTTTCTCGTGAAGCATATATTAATTGAGGTAAAGTTTCTCTTTTTCTCCTTGCATTCTAGGATATTGTACACCAAACACACTTTCAAAACCATATTTCAATGATAATCCAACAATTCCAGTTAATTCAGCTAATGATCCGTTCTTATGATAATCAGATATAAATGAATTAATTGCAACACGATCAGCTTCTCTTATTTGTTCCTTTGTTGTTGCTAATTCATATGTTAAATCGTGAATGTATGCGTCAAAATCAACTTCATCAACCGGTTCGTCGTCTTTGTATACTGTGTTGCCTGGCCCCAAGTAATTATGACCTGGAAATGTGTATCCGTCGCTGCTATGATATAACACCATACTAACAGCAAAACCATTTTAAAATTATTTAAATAATACCAATATGCGCAATAAATTATCTTAGCAACATTGTATTACTTAGCAACATTGTATTATACTGGTTTTTAACGTGCAACGTGACTTCATGTTTACGTTATAGTATTATATGCGCAGTAAAAATAATAAAACATTATGGCGACGACGACGACGACGACGATGCCGACAGCGCAGTCAATAGTGGCAAAGCTGAATTTTCCATTCGGCAGCTATCGGCCGAAGGCCATGATATAGCTAAGCCATGAATAGGAAAATTCAGCTTTGCCACTATTGACTGCGCTGTCGGCATCGTCGTCGTCGTCGTCGTCGCCATAATGTTTTATTATTTTTACTGCGCATATAATACTATAACGTAAACATGAAGTCACGTTGCACGTTAAAAACCAGTATAATACAATGTTGCTAAGTAATACAATGTTGCTAAGATAATTTATTGCGCATATTGGTATTATTTAAATAATTTTAAAATGGTTTTGCTGTTAGTATGGTGTTATATCATAGCAGCGACGGATACACATTTCCAGGTCATAATTACTTGGGGCCAGGCAACACAGTATACAAAGACGACGAACCGGTTGATGAAGTTGATTTTGACGCATACATTCACGATTTAACATATGAATTAGCAACAACAAAGGAACAAATAAGAGAAGCTGATCGTGTTGCAATTAATTCATTCGTTTTTAATCTAGAAAAAAATTATTACGACTAGTTTTTTCCATTATTTCAAAAAAAGTGGTTAGAGGGTTAAATCCAATGTCGAAAAAAATTATTATTTAATTTATGTTCTAAACAATTTTTTGTTATTCTCCTTGAAAATATTATTTTAATTTTTGTTGTTGAGCTGTGGCAACTATGGAAATTTATATATACTAGAGGAACCCAGCGGCAGACATTCGGCCCCACTCCAGGGAAATTTAAAAATTTGGGGTAAGGTATTTGGTTTATTTTGCGAATAATTTCTCTATAAACAATGTTCTTCGTAAATACCCTATTATTATAATTAGATGCCCCAGAAGTATCTGAAATATAGTATCGCAATCCACCCCAAAAGATCGAACTCTACTAGCAGCAACATACAATTGCCCATGAGTAAATACAGGCTGCCGTAACAATATACCTATGTACATTGTTGAATGTTTGGCCTTGCGATTTACTTATAGCCGTTGCAAACGCAGGAATGATTGGAAACTGTGTATGGTGAAACGTAAATAGTAAATTATATCAGAAAAACTCAAGTGAATGCTTGAAATTAAAATTCATTTGTTGCGCGGAAAGTTAGAACGGTCGTGTAACCAAACGGACGTGTAATCACAGGAGCTCCGCCCTTGTGACATTTATCGTTGTTTAAAACCAAATAACTTATTTTACAAATCGCGCGAAAGAGACGCTTAAACGAAAGTGCAAGTTTTCAAGAAAGTGTCTAGTTCTGTTTAGATAAACTAAATACTTATAATAACTAATTTGAAATTTATTAAAAGTGATAAATAAACAATCAAACAAACAAAGGAATTGTTATATACATATATGAGTTAAAAGTTGAAAGAGACAACAAATAAAATAATCCCGGTTGTGCGTGGTGTTGCCACAGTGGACTCTGGCCATAATAAGTGATTGGAGTAACCACACCAAAATTTTGTTTTTCGTGATATTTTACATACATACATAAATAATATTAAAATATAGCAAAAATAATAATAAATAAAATTTTAAAAAACTAATAAACAAAGTATAGTCGGTAATCGCCATGAGTGTGCAGCGCTCTCCCCCGTGGGAGAGAACGAGATCTATGAGCGAGTCAGAAGAATCTATTAACACTAATGTTCGCTCTTCGTGGAGTGCATATGGCAAACCTCCAATAATATCCTGCTCCAGTATAGCAGTGGATTGTGCGACAACCACAACAAATTCGTCAGCAACAACAACATCTGCCTTCTCTACGTACGGTATAACAACTACATTCTCGACTACAAGTGCGACATCAGCATGTTCTTCTGCCTGTGTGCAAATTCCACCAAAAGGCGTGCAGGTAAGTCAACTGCAATCGCTACCAAAGAGAGCACGAACCGCACCCACGACAGTTAAAGCGAAAAGAACGCCCAATACTAACAAAAGCAAAAAAAAACCCAAGCCAAAGTTAGTTATCAAACTACTGGTTGAGCGATACTACTTCAGAGAGAAAAAACAGATTTGCTGCTTTCACCGTTGATGATGACGAACTTGCTGAACCCTCGCACAGTGGACAAGTTGATCAAAAAGAGTCCGAAAAAGACAAAAGCCCTAGTCCGAAAAAAAGAGTTTAAACAAACCACCCCCTATACGTACAAGGCGTAGAATGCATAAAGACGTTAATAAATGCGCTAACCGCTGTTGCAGACAGTAACTTTATATTTAAAATATTAACAAACAATGAAGTACGAGTTCAATCGAATGACTCGGAAACATACAAAAAATATTCAAAATGCTAAAGCAAAAATTTATGAAGCTGTACACATTTAAACCCAAAAATGAAAGGGGTTTCAAAGTCATTCTTCGCAATATGCACCCCTCCGGAGACCAAGAAAAAATTAAAAATGAGCTTGGTGAAAACGGTCACAAAGTTTTAAACATAACTTACATAACTCAACGGACAACAAAAAATCCGCTACCACTGTTTAGCATAGAACTAGAAACAAATACTAACAATAAAGATATTTATAGAATTAAAAAATTAATGCATTGCATAGTAGTTTTCGAGGCACCTCATCATAAAAGAGAAGTCGCGCAATGCACTAAATGCCAAAAATACGGACATACAAAAAACTACTGTACAATGGATCCAGTATGTGTGAAATGCGCTGGAGAGCATCTAACAAGTGAATGCCAAAAAAAATAACCAACCCTGCTGAAATTAAATGTGCCCTATGTGGCGGAAATCATACTGCAAACTACAAAGGCTGTGAAATATACAAAGCCATAAAAATTCAAAGGTTTCCATCTTTACGCAGAAAGGATCCATTATTACTACAGACCAAAAATATGGATGGATCAGTAGTTCACCCAGGCATAAGCTATGCCGAAATTGCAGGGTCGTCAAATCCAAATAAAACTGAAGAAAATACAAAAAATTCAAACGATAGTGATATTAATGAACTTAAAGACATGGTGAAATCCCTAATCACTCAAATGACTAATATGATGAATATCATTACAATGTTACTAACAAGCTTAAATGCACGAAATTAATAATTTAAAAATTATAGCCTGGAATGCAAATGGCCTAACAAAACATTATCTTGAGTTGAAGCAATTTTTGTCTGACAAGGAAATTGATATAGCTCTAGTTTCAGAAACATATTTCACGAACAAAAGCTATTTAGTATTTCCTGGATATAAAATTTATGTGACAAATCATCCTGATGGTAAAGCTCGTGGTGGGACAGCTATTATAATAAGTTCACTATTAAAACATACTGAACGGCAACCATATGCAACACCTCATGTTCAGTCCACTACTGTGCAAATTGAGGATACAAGTGGGACAATACTCATCCCCTCAGTTTACTGTCCCCCCAGACACTTAATAACGACGGATCAATATGATGACTACATAAAGACGCTTGGCGTAAGATTCATTGCAGCTGGAGATATAAATGCAAAACACACTGACTGGGGATCTAGGCTAACTAATAAAAAAGGGCGAAATCTGATTAATGCTATAAACAAAAATAACTGCAAATTTTTAACCTCAGGTGAACCCACATACTGGCCACCAGATAGGAAAAAGATACCAGATCTAATCGACTTCAGCATAACAAAAAATATAAAATGTAACCAATTAAAAATGAAAGCTTGGTTTGAACTTTCTTCCGACCACTCTCCGATAATACTTGACTACACAACTGACATCAAACCCATAGAACCAATAGCTAAGATTTTTAACCACAAAACAAACTGGAATGAGTATAGACAGCATATTGAAAATCAACTGAAGATGTCTATCACACTGAAAACACAATTAGACATTGAACGTGCCAGTATTCACTTCAACGATGTGGTCCTAGACGCAGGAATCAAATCAAGCCAACAGCATAAATTTAGAAGAAATAAACCTACAACGGATATTTTCATAAGAAAGCAAATTATTGAGAAGAGAAAGCTGAGAAAGAGGTGGCAGCTAACTAGATCGCCTGAGGATAAACACAATTTAAATATAGCCTGCAAAAAACTCAAGAAAATATTAACTAAAAGACAAAATAAAGAAGTTGAAAACTACCTAAAAAACTTGACGCCTACCCAGGATACAACTACTCATTATGGAAATGCACAAAGAAATTAAAAACTCAGATAAGGTATCAGCCACCACTACGGAAATATGACAACTCACTACCAATGAAGAAAAAGCAACTGCATTGGCTAAATACTTTGAAAAAGTCCTATCAAATGACGAAGATAAATATATTGAAACCTGCAATGACTTAAATATAGACATTACAACCAAAATAAAGAAAACAAACACAACAGAAATAATTAATTGCATTAAAAAACGAATTAACCACAAAAAAGCACTAGGATACGATATGTTGACATGAAAATCTCTCGCTGAGCTACCTACTATAGGTTATAACTACTTAAGGAATGTTAACAACTCAATGTTCCGACTACAATTTTTCCCGAAAGTATGAAATTATTGCACTACCGAAGCAGGGAAAAGATGCTACAACTGCTTCGTCGTATAGACCAATTAGCCTACTTTCCATAACCTCTAAAGTTGCTGAAAAACTATTACATGATAGACTTAGCCAGATCCTTGACAATAAAAACATTAAACCAAATCATCAATTCAGCTTCTGAAAACGACATTCCACAATTCAACAGATACACCGTATAACAAACCAAATTGAAACAGACATAGAATATAAGGGATACTGCGTTGCTGTATTCTTAGACGTTGCAAAAGCATTTGACAAAGTATGGCATAAAGGACTGCTGCATAAACTGAAGACGATACTGCCACTTGACTACTATTTGATTGTTGAAAGTTATCTTAGTGATCGTTACTTTTACGTCAAATATAATGAAGAGTGTTCATCTATTCATCTTACAACACCTGGATTTCCTCAAGGGAGTGTTTTAGGACCACTGCTATATGTCATATTTATCTCAGATATACTACTTCCAAAAGAACTGAATACCACAATTGCTACCTTTGCTGACGACAGAATCCTCTTAGCATCTGACAAAAATTAAATACTGCGACTGCAAATCTGCAGATATACACAGAGAATGTTAAGGAATGGTTTGATAAATGTTGCTTGAAAATTAATGAAGATAAGACTGTACAAACAATTTTTACCACTAAAACAAAATTTAACCCAATACCTATTACAATAAACAATAAAGATATAAAAATAGAGTCTACTACTAAATATCTTGGTATACACATGGACTCAAAGCTAAATTCGCACTACCACATCAAACAAATAAAAGAAAAATTTAGGCATCTATATTGGTTAATGGGTAAGCAATCTTAACTCACAATTAACAACATGTTGCTGTTATACAAGTGTGTTATAACGCCAATTGGGGAACGGCAAAGCTGTCACACACAGCAAAAATTCAACGACAGCAATCTAGAATATTAAGAGTGATCATAAAGTCCGGTTGGTACACAACAAATGCAGACACCGCAAATTAAATATGACAAGAATTAACGAAGAGATAAAAAAGACATCCAAAAAACACTACGATACACTGCATGGGCAAAATAGCGAAGAAATAAAAGAGTTGCAACATCTAGAAGAAACCACCATGCGCCGTTTAAAGAGAACTCGACCAAACGACCTAATGAACTAGGAAATCCACACTACACATATTAGTAATAGTATTATAAATGTAAATGTAAATAATTATCAGAAACATAATTTTGAACATAAATTGTTATAATATAATTATAGTGAACTATTATAATTAATATAAATAATTTTTGTTGTATCCCTTCTTGGCACTGACCAAAATGTGTTTTTAATATTAATTTCCAAACAAATCATGTACTAGGTGTCAATATAATGGTGACAGATGTATGAAATAAAGGGAAATAAAAAAAAAAAAACTGTGGCGTGCAACACTAGTCTAAAATTCGCATGCATGAATTCCTATGCATTCGCTTGCAAACGCCGGGCGGAGAAACAAAAGTCTCTTCGAAAAAGTTTACACGTAATCAAATGGAGCAATTTATACATAGCGTTTAGTATCTGGTGGCAGAAGCACGCTGTCGGGCTTCAAAATTTTAGTTGCCGCTGGTAGCGGTGGGAGCGTCGTTTCGGTAGCGACTGAATTCTGTGAATCTCGTTTGTCGAATTGTGTGGGGTACTTCTGGGATACTTGAATCTGATTTTGAAACATTTAAAACTATTTTTTCTTACTTTCATTTTTTGAAAGTATTGTCATGCATTATACTATTGCTACTTTGCTATGAAGTGCGTATGTACGAGTATACGAGTATATCGGTAGGATAATTTTTGGTTGGATTGATTTTATGCTGTTTTGTGTCATTCTGTTATTAGTGGTCGTTTAATGGAGCTTATTTAAAAAATATAATAGATAGAGAAAGTACTAAAGTACCATTTCATTCCTGCAATTTTTCTTGTATGAGTGCAGGTACCAATTGGATGCGGTAACAATGTGAGCACTTGTATTTGGATTTTCTACATCCCAATTCCCACTATGAAACAATAAAAACAAAAATTATAAGTTTCATTTTTTGCTGCTCGCGTTGCGGTCGCTTAGTGCGAATGAAGAAAGCTCTCTCGTTCTATGTTAATGTTACATTATGAAACTTAGATAATTCATGCCATGATGTAATACAATTTTCAATTGGATTTCCACACCATCCATTAGGTACATCTGGCAAAATTTGGCGAAAATATCCACACTATAAAATTGTCTTGCCTCCAAATAATTTATTTTTATTTGCATTCATACTGAATTCTCTCAACAATTTATCAATTACATTTAATGCATGAAGAGGGCACATTGAACCTTTATCCATAATCATCAATGAAGCTCTATTAATGAATTTACCGTGCCGACTGTTAGCTCTAATATTTGACACAGAAATCTCTAATATTGGAATCGGTAATTTAAAACCGTTATGCAAAGTTTGGCCACCAATCAAAAGAGTTGACGCTATACCACTGAAAGCTCTTGGTATACATCAACGAGTCAAAGAATTCAACATATGAATTATTGCTGTTGGAATATAAGTTTTACCACAACCAGCATGAGCCGTCAGACAAAATGCATTGCTACCAGAATCGTGAAGCAAAACTTCGCGCAAAACTATAACATTACGTTGTTCATCATTTGCAGCATTATACATTTTCTCAAAAGATTCACCTTCTTCAACAAAATATATTTGCGTAATATCATCCTAGGTACCCAACACGATTGGACGGGGCAGCCCAAGTACTTCACATTAAATATTGTATCATTATAATATGCTTAATTTCAAGAAGAGTTTTGCTGAATGAAAGACTTTCACTGTAATTTCACAAGAAATCCTCACTTATATGCTCTTTAAACACATTCCATCTCAAAGCATTCGCTGGAACATTCAAACCACAAATAAAACCAAACAATTCACGTAACTGCCAAGGAGATTGGTTTTCTTTTGCTTCATTTAAACATTCATAGCGTTTATTGTAATTAGAAGTAATACCGCGTACATATACAAAGGTTGGATAAATAGTTAGATAGATATATTTAAGGGTGTTATACACTGCGACCTGAAAGATCTATTGTGATGCCCCTATTTATTTGAAAGATGAGGATAGTCTCATCTACAGGGTGGCCCAAATGAGACCTAGTGATGTTAAACACGTGTAACTCTTGTAATAACGGGTTTTTTTAAATGATTTATTTTAATATGTTAAACACATTTTATGGAAATTTAACGTGACTATGTGTGAAATATGACATCAGACAAATGACCACCATTTTGCTCGATACAGGCATTGGCTCTTTTTAGCGCATTTTGCATTACACGGCGTAATGTTTCTGGTTGCAGGCGCCGTATTTCGTCTCGAATATTCTGCTTGAGCTGTCCAAGTGTCTGTGGTTTGTTAACATACACTTTGTCTTTTAAATATCCCTATAAAAAAAAATCGGGCGCAGTTAAATCTGGTGAACGAGGAGGCCAAGGGAAATCTGAATTTCTTGAAATTATGCGTTCACCAAAAATTTCACGCAGCATGTCAATAGTTTGCCTAACAGTATGCGCAGTGGCTCCATCTTGTTGAAACCACAAATTACGATGTTGCTCCACCATTGGCCGCAAAAAGTTGTCGATCATTGTTCTGTAAGAAGCCCCGGAGACCGTTTCTGGTGTTTCATCCTCATTCTCAAGGAAATATGGGCCGATGATTTTTGTGGCGATAACACCGCACCAAACAGTGCATCTGATTGGGTGTGACTGATGCTGATGTATTGCCCTTGGATTTTCGGAGCCACACAACCTACAGTCTTGTTTATTCACATAACCACTTAAATGGAAATGCGCTTCATCCGTCATCAAAAGATTATTTAAAAAATCATTTTGTGTGGCTAATTGTGTAAAGCGAATAGCGTACTTTAGTCGTTGTTGGGGGTCTTGCGGTAGAAGCTGTTGCACAATTTGAACTTTGTATGGATACATCTTAAGATCCAACTTTAAAATTCTCTGTAATGTTGTTCTGGGTATACCCAATTGGCCGGAACGGCGACGAGTTGAGACAGATGGATCATTTGCAACACTCTGCTGCACAGCTTCCACGTTGTCTTCAGTACGAATATTTCGATGAGCACCTCTTCCTGGACGTTCGGCAACTGAACCCACTTCCTCAAAACGGCGAAGTAAACTTGTAATCATGGAAGATGTGGGCGCTGATCTTACCCTAAAAAAACGGCGATAATTTCGTGGCGTCAGAACAATTGATCGTTGAGAAGAATAATAAAATTCGATAATTTTAATGCGTTGTTGTGGACTGTACGTATTCATTTTAAATTTCCAAGAGTTCAGTTATAATCTGCAAAAAAAAATTTTATTATGTTAAAAAATAAAAAAGTTATTTGTGTTTCACATCAGCTGGTCTTATTTGGGCCACCCTGTATAAATCTTCTGTCAGGTTAATTTTCGACAGGAATTCATATATTTTGGAGGAATCAAGTTGAGGGATCTTGCTCATATCTAATATATATTCTCCAAAACACCTGAGTCTATTGTGTGCCAATGATCCGCAGTCTGTGATCAGGTGCAGTGAGGTTTCGTCATCTTCTCCACAGAATCGACAGATGGCATCTAAAGATATTCCCAACTTGTTCAAATGGTAGTTGAGTCTACAATGTCCGCTTAAAATGCCTGTGATGATTCTTAATTTAGTCCGAGGCATATTTATTAAGTCCTTAGCTCTTTTAGGATTAAAATCTCCCAGAAGAGCTTTGTACTGTCTTAATCCCGGAAGAGTTTTCAAGGTTTTACTTCGTTTTGCATCTGTACACTTCTTCAGCAGACCTCCAATGGTATTGGATGATAGTCCACAGAAGGGTTCAGGGCCGTTGAAGTGAGAGGCCGCAGCCTTCCTAGCTAAGCTATCAGCCTTCTCATTTCCCTCTACTCCTATGTGGCCTGGTACCCACATTAGAGATAACTTGCTCATACTGCCTTGGAAGTTTAGCTTTCCAATACAGTGCCACACAAGTTTAGACCTCACTAAAGGTGAGCTCAGACTCTTGAGTGCTGCTTGACTATCAGATAGTATCACGATGTTTTCCCCCCGATACTTCCTGCAAATGTTGATCTGGGCACATCTTTCAATAGCGTGAATTTCCGCTTGAAAAATGCTTGGAAAAGAACCCCTTGGTTCCCAGTACTTGGTTCTAGGCCCAAATACTCCTGCCCCAGTTCCGTCCATTATCTTAGAACCGTCAGTATACCTCAAGAGGAAATTTTCTCTCATTTTATACGTCTCAGTTAGACCTTTCCATTCTTTTTTGCAACTCATCATTGTACAGTCTGTGTGTGCAAAATTGAATTTTCTTGGCATAAAATCCTTGTGAGATTTTAGTATACCTTATTCTTGAGTAGAATTTTTACCCCATATATTTTGGGTGTAATTTGATTCTCTCGAAACAATTTCTTGTATTCTGGTAAGAGATTTCCTAGTAGAGACTTGAATTACTAGATGTAAGGGTGTTGGATCTAGTATAACTTCCATTGCTGCTGTTGGACAGTTGCGCATAGCTTCAGTGATAACAAGGCAAGCAAGGCGTTGTACTTTACTTAATGCAGATTTCGCTGTCTTAAGTCTGACTCTATTTGCCAGGCTACAGAACCATAGGTGATGATTGGTCTCACCATCATGGTATACATCCAGCGAGCGATTTTTGGGTTACATCTCCAAGATTTACCAGCATGCCGTCTACATATCATTAATGAAGCTTTAGCCCTCTTGGTGGTTGCTGTCAGGTGTGCTTTCCACAATAACTTTTTGTCGAAAATGACTCCGAGGAATTTGGTCTCAGAGCTAATATCGACCTGTGCACCATTTAGAAGCATAGGTTTCATATATGGTAGATATCTTTTTCTAGTAAACGGCACAATGGTGGTCTTTGAGGCATTGATTTTCAATCCTGTTCCCCTGCACCATTCACTAGCTGCTAATAAGCCCCTCTGGATAATATCACAAAGTGGATTCAGATTTTCATCTAGCTATTATCACAATATCGTCCGCATATCCTTGACATAGCTTTACCAGAAGTCATCAACTACTATGCTCCACAAAATGGGTGATAATACCCCACCCTGCGGACAACCTTTATTGACTTTGGCTTTAACAGTTTTGTCACCTGCTTCAGCTTCAGGCAGTCTAATGTTATCCAATTGGAAGTGGTTATATCTATTCCTCTATTGTCAAAAGGCCCCTCAATATCGAGAAAGGCACAAAGTGCTATTTCATTTTTACCCAGTGCTGCCTGAATAAAATCAGTCAGATAGTATAGTGCAGTTTCAGTTGATTTTCCCGCAATATATGCAAACTGACAAGGCTCCCTTTTGAATACGGTCTCAAGGATATGTATATTAACTATTTTCTCCATTGCTTTTAGTACAAAGGATCTCAAACTGATAGGTCTAAAGGATTTGGGATGGGCCATATCCTTCTTGTCTACCTTGGGGATAAATACCACCTTAGCTGTGCGCCATGCTTCCGGTATATCCCCAAAAGCAGACTTGCCCTAGTGATATTTACCAGGTGCGGAATGATTACCGCACCACTCCTTTGGAGAAGGATTGGGAAAATACCATCCGCACCCGGTGATTTATATGACTGAAAAGAGCTGATGGCCCATCTCGACCTCTCAGTAGTTATGATACCTTTGGCCACCTTCCATCCAATCTTGCTTGTTCTACTAGGTAGAGCATCCATATGCAAAGATGGCGGTAACTGGATCCAGCTCTATGGATTCGTGCTACTTCGGGGGTCTATTATACACTTTCACAAAAGGATCTAAAGCTATTCCTTTTGGCTTGTCTGATCTCTTTGTAATATATCGTCAACTTTTTCTTATACTTATCCCAGTCACCGGTACGTTTAGATAGGGTGAATAGCTTACACACCTTAGTACGTCTAGAAGACAGACTAGAGTTCCACCAAGGAACATTCCTGCTGTTTTTCTTTATTCTTAGAAGGGAAGACAAATCAAAGGATTCGGAAATAACTTCATTTCGTTTTTGTGACGATACCTCCTATATCGAACTCAGTTATACTGTGGTCCGACAGAGAGGGTTCGTGCGAAACTTTCCAATTGTTAACAATATCAGTTAGCTCTGGACTAAAGAAATTCAGATCAAGAACTTCCTCCCTAATTACATTTCTAAAAGTGGGTGTGTACCCCTTATTTAATATATATAAATTAGGTTAGGTTAGGTTGACCTGGCTGGTTAAAGCCACACATAGACCGATTGGTCCCTAGCGATACCAGATGGGGTCTGACCTTTAAGCAGATTTCCAGTAGACATCTCGTAGGATGTCAACGCTTTTTGCGAACTTAAGCAGTGTTGTCAGCTCCATTCCTCAGATGTCTTCCAATCTCCCAAATTGCGGGACTCCTAAGCATTTTAAGCGCGTATTTGATCACGCAGGACATATACGAAGGAGATGTTCTAGAGTTTCCCTTTCTCCAACCTCCTTACATTTCCTACATTCGTCATTGTCCGTAATTCCTCTTCTTGTGTGCAATCTTGTGTGCATGTGCCGCCAATAAATTATGGCCTGTCATTATACCTATGATAGTTCTGCAGTCATTTCGTGAGAGCGCGAGTATAAATCTCGTTTGTTTCCTATCGTTGACCTTACACATAACTTTTGCAATTTTGCAGGTATTTAAACTGTGCCACCTTGCTTTCACCTGCCTACTCATGTGTCCGTCCCTTTCATTGAATAGTTCTTTAAGGGGTTTTTGTATGTCGTTTTCTTGTTCAAGTGGTAAGTAGACAGCGTTCTTTGGAATATCATCTGCTATTTCATTCCCTTCTATACCCTTATGACTAGGTACCCAATATATATGCAGTCTTATATTTGTGACTAGCCTATCTATGGCTACCCTGCTATGTAGGACATTTTTGGATTTTATACTATGTGAGTTAATCGCCTTTATCGCTGCCTGGCTGTCCACGTATATGTTTATTTTTGAGACATTTCCTGTCTTGGTGTATGCTAGCTCTGCGGCTTTCCTGACAGCGAAGACTTCCGCTTGAAAGATACTGCTCTGGTCAGGCAGCTTTATAGGCTGCCTAATTCCCAACTCTGAGCAGTAGATGTACGCTCTCACACCATTCATCGTTTTTGAGCCGTACGTGTAAAAGTTAAAGGTCTTTCGGCTGGGCCTCATGCCCTTGCGCCACCCCTCCTCTTCGATTGTAGTTCGATACCCTCTTTCCCAATTAAAACGTGGAGTCATGAAATCAGTGTTGCACAAACCCCTGCTGCCTATTGAGCTATGCCCGAAGGTTCTGCATGTGAATTCTCCCGTAGCCGTCAGTCTCCCCGCGGATTTCGCTGCAAGATCCTCCGCCACAAGGTCGATAGGCCTAGCATTTTTTTTGCATGCATACAGCGCGTTACTGACCTTCTTCGCCCTTTCCTCAACATTGCGCCTCCACATAAGCTTACTGTCCAAAATTACTCCAATGTACTTTGTGTGGTATTTGGGAGTAAGTTCACTGTCACCTAGCTTCGGGAAGTTCCACGCGGGGACCTTGTACTTTCTGGTAAAGAGTATCATGTCCGTTTTATCTGCGATTACCTCCAAGCCTGCTTGAGACGCCCACTGATGGATCGTTTTAAGAGTGTTGTTCATTATGTTACTGATGGTATCTAAGTACTTTCCCGTTACTACTATCGCTATGTCATCTGCATATGCCACTACTTTAGGTGCCTTCCCATAAAATTCCCTGAGTATTTCGTTTACTACAAGTAACCACGGAAGCGGCGATAGTACTCCTCCTTGTGGGGTACCTCTGCCTGCCTGTTTGGTCACCTTAGCTTCATTCCATTCCGCTCTTATCGTTCTGCAACCTTGAAGCTGCTTTTTCCACAGATAAACAGTGGGTTCTAGATCACTTTTTACCATGCTATTCAAAATAGCATCCTTCGTCACATTATTGAAGGCTCCGGATATATCTAGGAATACCCCAAGGGCATATTCTTTACATTCTAAGGCCCTTTCAATATTCAGTACTAGCGAATGGAGTGCAGTCTCCGTGGATCTGTCTTTAGTATAAGCGTGTTGTGCTTTAGACATATTGTCTGGCGCAATTATGTCCCTGATGGGCCTGTATTCCTTTGAGTAGAGAGGGTTTCTTTTACCCCCTTTCGGTATAAACACAATCCTAGATAGCTAAGCCTTTGGATAACGGCTGGGAAGATTCCGTCCAGACATGGGAATTTAAATGGGTCAAAGGAATTTATTGCCCACTCTATTATATCTGCTGTAATGATATCCGTTGGAATGTCGCTCACAGTATCTCTTATAGGTTCGAGATCTACAGTGTCAGTACAGCCCGGGAAATGTGTACTGACAATGTCTTCGAGGGATTCCTCACAGCTGTCAGTCCAGTCTCCATTGCTTTTATGTATTAAATTGGGCATTGTCGGATTCGTAGAAATCAGTTTCCTGAGCCTAGCCGTTTCGTTTGTATTTTCTATACTGCTACAGAAGTCGTTCCAAGATTCCCTCTTTGCTACCCGCACTTCCCTTTTGTATTCCCTTAATAATTAACTGTACTCAATCCAACATAATTCATAGTCAGCTACTTTGGCCAACTTAAAGAACTCTAGTACCTTTCGCCTTTGCAACCCTAGCTCCTTGTTCCAACGGGGGATATTTCGATATGCGTTTTGTACGTGTTGGAGAACAAGACGTATGATGAGTTTTAATGAGAGTAATTGTGAGTGACTTTACCCCTTTTTCAAGATAAACGTACGAGTTGTACCTTCTTGGTCTCATTCGTTTATTTTCTAGTATTTTTCTGTACAAAGCCCAGTTCGTGTTTCTGGGATTCCTGAAGTTTAAATTTTTATATATAGTCGAGAATGTAGCAGAGATACTTATATATTTGTGGTCAGAAAGTGATGGTGCACTAAGCACTTTCCAGTCTTCTACCATAATACAATTATTTGTGTAGAGTGTTACGTCTAGCTCGTTCTTCGAAGTTGGTCCAATGTATGTTGGTTCCTCCCCCCTATTGGCTACTTCTAGACTACTTTAGAGAAAAAAGTTGAGTAGTGACTCACCTCTTTCATTTATGTCGGCACTTCCCCATACCGTGTGGTGCGCGTTTGCGTCGGATCCCACCACCAGAGCCTGCTTCCTTTTGCTAGCTGCTTCCGCCAGCCTACGAAGTTCACTCGCCGGCGCCGCGTCCTCGTGTGGCATGTAGCAAGACGCAAGGAGTAGAAGCTCATCCTTGTCGCCTTTTACGGCCACCACCGTCAGATCATTTGTGGAGAGATTGAGATTAATATAAGAATTTATACTTTTCTTCACCAGTATCGCTGTTCTTACCTTATCTGTCACAATTGGGATATGGGTATTATAATTTTGTGAATTTAAGGCAGAAACCACGTTACCCGAGGCTATCCATGGTTCCTGGACCAACACCACATCGTAGCCGACTTCCTCCATATTGAGGAGAAGTTCAGCTGAAGCGAGCTTACTTTTGTGGAGATTGATTTGAAGAGCCTTCAGCATGCGGCACTGGCTCCCTCCCGGGGTTGGATGTTTCCTCCAACTCACCCTTCTCCACATCCCGTAAGTTCAGAGAGGCTTTCAAGGCCTCTTCCAGGCCAAGATGTTTTTCCACCTCCCCAGTCTCTAGCGTGTTTTGTCATCACCCGGGTTCCGGTTTTTGGAGCGAAGGTACAAGCTACCAACTCCCCACGCCATCTTCCCAAACCGTGGATAAAGTACATCTTCTGCCATCTTATGGATCTGCAAGATGTAATTTTGGCCTCCCTCAGTATTCGCTGGTTTAGCCACACTTAGCATCTTCCAGTCGCTCGTCGGCACGTCCGGATTCTGTCGTTGTAATAGTAACAGAGCATCCTCAGATTTCACCAGGCGCGGTATGAGCACCTTCGCCTTCGGCACCGACGGAATGCAGCTGCGATCGACAATTTCAAGCAAAGCCTCCTCCAACAGGCCTTGAAGCGTTTTTACGGCTTCCTTTACCCACTTTAGAGAAAGATCGTCTTTGCATTTAATTTTTTTGGTGTCGCCAAACCGTCCTGCTCCGTCAAATGCTGGCATAGGTGCGCTGGTGTCTGCGTACATTTTTGCGAATAGAGTTTCAAGCAGCTTCATCTCCACCGCTTTCCACCGTTCTTGCGTCATTTGTCCCAGCGGATTACTGCGGTCTATGAGCGCCACGATTAAGTATTTCTTGGCAATCTCATTGGCCGCCGTCGCTGCTTTGGACGTTGTAGGTCGTTCTGTATCGTGTTTGAAGCTTGGCTTCAAAGCACCGTCATTCCACTTCCTTTTCCTGGTGGGCATCTTTCCTTCGCTTTCGGTAGAGCGTTGCCTTTTTTCAGCAATTTGCTCCTCTAACCTATTCGCGAATTTCGGATCCAATGCGGCACACCATGGGAGAGTTGAGAAATATGCCCTTCCTTTTTCAACTTCCTCTTTAGCCCAAGTCAACCATTCCTTCTCTTGCTGAGTCAGGTCGTTTTTTATGCTAAGTCGGTCGTGTACTCTTGCCGCGGCCTTGTATCGCGCTTTCGCTTTCATCCCCTCCTTGCTTGGCTTAGCTCTGCCCTTTCTTGCGATCAGAACTGACACCTTCGAGTTTGGCCGGAGAGCGAAGTAGCGCGTCTTCGTCGATTGTGTTTACGGTCGCCACGCTTTCGAGGTCCGAGTCTTCCTGGACTATGGCCCCTGTTCGTCGCAGAGCGAACGTCGTTGTTGTGTTGGCAGTAGCTGTGCGACTGCTGTAAACTGCTCCCTTTACAGCAGAAGTGTGGCCGCTGGCGACACAGCTTATAGCATCACTGTGCCCGCCAGTGGTAGTAGCCACTTCTCCTACCGACGTTTGGGCTGATATCCCTGCCCGCTTCTTTACATCATTGAACTCCATTGTTAGTTTTTGTTTCGGGAAGTCTCTATCCCTAACGTTTTATAGCTGCCGTCAGGTACCTTTTTAGCAATAATATTTATACTAGCTCCTCCGTCACCTATTGGGGCACAACATATATAGTGCTCCGCCAAGAGGGAAGGGGTTCATATATTGATCTTGGCTAGGCACCACCTGTTTGCATTGCTGCAAATCAGGTAGACCCCGCAACAGCACTGCACACCGTGACGCCCATTGCCCGGTCGGCACCCGCGTGGAGGGTACAGCTAAGAAAATTTCTGCCGACCAAATATATAAATTAAGTAATAATAAAAAATCTAGAACTAACTCACCCCGTTTATTGTTGTCACTGCTACCCAGATGGTATTGTGTGCGTTTGAGTCACATCCTACCAATAGTGGAATCCTTTTGGATAGACAATACCTCGCCAGCTTACTCATATCTTCTGGAAAGAAGGCCGATGCAACGACTATATCGCGCGAGACCCCATCATCTTTATACTTTACCATGATTGGTGTGAGATCTCGTGACATGGCTTCTGAAAGACAAAAGTAATTAATATCATTTCTAATCAGGATACAGGTTCGGGAAATGTCAGCATTGGCATCCCATATTACCTTTGTAAACTTACTAGAAAGGCCCCTAATTTGACCTTTCTAATACCATGCATCTTGAATGAGGGTCAGCCCATGTTGTTGTTGGCAAACACCCTCCCAATGACAGCCGAGGCTGTTCTGGCATGATTGATGTTTGCCTAAGCAACTTTCAATCTCGTCATCTTATGGAACAGGTTGTGGCGGGATGGTGCTGGTCCCATCTTCGTCCTCCTCGTCCATAGAGATATCCTCCAGACTGTGTACCGGTGAATGGCAGTATGCGGCCTCAGCCCCTATTTCAACATTGGGGGCACTAGAAGGGATTTCCGGGGCCAAAGTCTTCGGTTTAGCCTCACTTGGGGGAAGGTTACTACTCGTAATTACCTTTGACAGAGGTTGGATATTTGTCTCCTCTACTTCCTCTGTCTTAAGCTTTTCTTGAGTACGTTTGGAACAACCGACTTTGATCTTGCTAAATCGGTAGTTCAACGCATACCCCAAGCTGTTGATTAGTTGAACAGTTACTCCCTGTCCCCCAGTTTTAATCCCAGTGTCAACAATATCTCTTTGTGGAGATGGGAGTTTGTTGAGTTCGTCCCATTTTTGCTTTGGCAGCGGCACAAGTAGATGGCACATCATCGGAAGAAAGTTTCCGAATTCCTGCACTACTCATCCCCTCTATTGTCATTGGGGGTCCCATAAGTCTAACCAGAGTTTTGGTCACGGATGAAGGTCTCCGTTCATTGACCGCAGCAGCATTTGATTTGGGCTTAGCGGATGATCTTACCCCACTAAGCATTGGGTCACCAAGGATTCTTTGCTCCATCTGATTTGCCAACTGAATTGCGGTGATGCCCCGCGGAATTTTTTGTTTCTTTTTTTTGGTTTTTCATGAAGGTTCTTTTTTCGGAGAATATAAAGACCACTCGGACAGAGATCCGCAATATCCGAGCTAGGCTATTACCACCGAAGGCCGCCTTTTATTCAGGGGCTCCGTTCACGACTAGACTATTTAGCAGGTCTCTAGCCTGGTACATCATCAGCACGGGTCGCGTGACACCTTGATCCAGCCCTCACCTTCGAATTATAGTCAAGGTTGTAACGACTCTTTTTATAGCTGGGGTAAACTCAGCGGATCCAGGGGTCGTATACAGAAAATAGAATACTCCGGCGAGTTTATGGTGTTTATTTAAATTCAAACAAAAAATCAAACAAAACTACTTATTAATCCTATTCCTATACAATAGACTTAAACTTTGTGTACTCGTTGTCAGTCTTTCTGTCTCGGCAAGTGTATGGTCCAGTGACACAGGTACCCCAGTAAGAAACCGATTGGACTGATATTCTTACTGAGTTTCTATGTTTTGGTTGTGTACGTGACTTAGTAAGAAATCGATTGGAAACCTGATGTTCCCACTAAGTCGCGACGGCTCTGTATCGTGTTGGTCTTAGTAACGTATGTGTCTCAGTAACATAGGTACCCCAGTAAGAAACCGATTGGAAACCTGATGTTCTTACTGAGTTGCTATGTCCTGGTTGTGTCCGTGACTTAGTAAGAAATCGATTGGAAACCTGATGTTCCTGCTAAGTCTCGACGGCTTATGGTTCTCGTGAAGGCTGTTGTCGGCTCTGAGGCTATTCCCTGAAAAGGAGCCTGCTGTTTGGGCCATACGGCTTATATAGCCCAATTTGGCACAGCGGCTGGTGCATGTTGTTGTTGGCGGGCCACCGTTGTGTGATTGCACTTCCGTTGGGCGGCCTAGCTTTCTGCTAATCGCCTCGCTTGTTGTTGTTGTGGCCAGGCTTGTTGCTGTTGCAGTATTAGCCTTTGGGCAACCTTCAACTCCTGTCGGTCAGCCATCTCACTCCAGCGGTTTCTGGTTTGCCTGCAGTATTGTTGGCTGTAAGCAGCGCTGTCCGAAATCCTGTAGTGTTGTTGTTGTAAAATATTATTATATTTTATTCAACAAGCCAGCATATTCTTTCTCATTCCTCCTTCTGCTTTGTACTTGTTGACGGTGGGCTTGGTGGTCGCTCAGTCGTAGTCCCTCTTGTGCTTTGCTCTCTTTGCTGCGTGTTGTTAGTGTAAAATTTCCCGAGCGAGCATACTCGGCAAATTCCACCGCTTGAGTTCGTGCACTCCCCTTCTCTTGTCCTGCATGTATTTGTTGTATTCTTCGTCGCTGTGGTTTTGCTCTCTTTGCATGCGTGATGCTGGTTGGGAAGGTCGTTGGCTGTGCGTGAGGTTGCTTTTGTTTTAATCCTAGTTATTATTCCAACTGGTATAATAAGCTGCTGGTGGTCTGTACTCCCGCCACTGCTGCGCTGATTAGTTACAACGTAAGCAGTTTTTCGTTAAGTTTCTAATGCAGTTGCTTTGGTTCGGTTATTTTATAGTGAAGTGTGTGTGGATATAGTTGCGTAGCGACTCTGTCACCTGTAGTTTGGGCCAAAATTTCCCACAGAAGATTTCAGTCCTCACACGCCCTCCCCACTTTACCGACGATGAAAAAGGATGACAGCGTCACGGTTAAGGGTCACTCGGTATGCGTCTCGCCTAAATCGTGTTCGCCCTCGTGTCCGTTTTTGCTGAGCCCCTTTGGCTATCTGCAAAACTTCAGCTACTAAGCTCTGTGGTAGATCACCTCCTTGAAGCTCTTCTAAGCTTTGGAATGTGAATAAGGTACGAGTATCTGTGCTTGTCGTATGTTTCTCTGTTGACTGCTTCTGTTGTTTAATTCTGTTGGGTTGGTGGCTATTGAAGTCCCGTTTGCCCTTTTGTCTTCGCCTATGCTGTGTGTGGCGCACTTGATTTCACGGTTTCCGAATTTTTGTCCTGGTGTGCCTCTCGGAAGGCGTTGCCTGGATATCTGGGGCATTCTCAACACGAATTGTCGTGCACATTGCAATATCTCGGGGTTGCAGGCAATTGTCTTGAGGTCCCAATGTGATCTCCTGTTCACCACACTTCACTGTCATTCCTAGGCTTGCCATGAAGTCTAGTCCAAGGAGTAGCACATTAATGGAGTCAGGCATTATAAGTAGCTCTTGCTCGCATGCCTGCTCTCCCAGCCTTACAGTTGTTCTCAATGTCCCAGTGACTCTCCTAGCACTTCTGTCGGCCATACGCGCTCTGGTATTGGATTTTCCAAATTTGCCGGTGGAAGCGCGTAACTTTCGTGCTAGCTCTCTGCTCACAAAACTGTGAATTGCCCCTGTGCCCAGTGTCGCTTTGATGGTTTCTGTGCCAATGGAAATGGTGGCTTAGATTCGTTGTCCGTCATAGTGCAATAAGTTTTCCAATGGTGAAGTCTGCTGTCTCTGCTTTGTGCCGTGCTGTGTTTCTGTCGTCGGTAGCTCTCGATCGGTTGGTGCTCTTAGTTTGCAGCACTCTATAGTCCTCACATCCCTTGACCACGCTCCGAACAGAACAGGATCTGTGCGTTGCGACATATGCGTGCTCTATGACCATTTTGGCCACAACGCCGGCAGGCTGTTCTTGTTTCAATGGGTGCCGCTCTGGTCTCTACCGTCACCTGACAGTTTCTCACCTCTCGTGGCGGACCTTGCTCTCTTCGCCATTGTAGGGGTGGCGCTGGTAGTTGTTCGCCTTCTCCCCGTATGCTCTCCAAGTCTTCAGCCATTTCTATCAGTTCTGCTAGCGATGTGAAATCTCTGCAGCGCACAGTGGTGCCGCCCCATACATTTTTTGGAAAAAAATAGAAGGAGTAATCGTAGAGCAATGAATTTTGGCCCACACGATAATTTTGATCACATTAAGAAAATTATAAAATTTGGTCAAAATCAAACCATTGCGACGCCCACCTGCCATACAACTGAAATTTCAAAAACTCGCAATTCTCATTCGATCTTAATGATATTTGGTAGGATAGTAGAGCCCCCTATTTGAAACCAAAAAAATATATCTAGATAAAAATTGGATCACTGCCACGCCCATTTTCCTTACATCTAAAATTTTTGAATTCGGTATTCTCAATCAAACCTAATGTAGATTGGTAAAAACAAAGGGTATTTATTATTAAATCAATCAATCAATCCCGCCCACTTTCTGTGAGTTTTTAAACATTTTTAAGGAACACCATTTGCTTAAAAAATGCGAACAATTAGGTAAACTTTTTGTTATATTGATAATTATGTGCAGGTATTCGAACTTGTAACAAGTGCATGCGAACCATATACTTTTGTTGGAAGTTTGTCGCAAACATCAGTATAATTATTTCAAAAACAAAAATAGTTAAAGCAAAAGGCTTTTTTAGTCCTCTATCATTTGTTGGACAATGGGATCTAATTCTAATGTGTTTTTATTTGGTTGTCGCCGTATGGAAATGATATACGGATCAGAAGTTGCCAGCAGTCGATGGAAAACATCAGAATTTGTTGAAACTCGATCACATTTTCGAGAAAACATAAGCCTGAATTTTCTGTAATCCTTATTCCGGGCTTCTTCTGCTTCCTCCGATAGCATTCCAATTGGAAGTATTGCGGCATCCATAATTTGATTGCCATGTATAAGAACCTTGTGCACAGTTACAGGCATATAAAACCAGCTGTAATTCTCGACAAAAAGCTTTGCTGTATTCATAGCATAAGTGTTATATTTGTCGCTATTATTTTTTTGTCCACATGTTAGTATTTGGAGGATAATTCTAAATCGGTCTATCAGTTCGTGTTTTATTCCCGTTATATCGGCCACAATTTCAGGGTTTGAAAAAAAAGCATTGACATGTTCCCGTTGTTAGATGTGCCAGTCCCTTGCTGTACAGCATCCACTCGTAAGCCCAATCTCTCTCTGAAACGCTCCTGAATTCGAATTTTATTTTGTTGTTTAATTTGCTTATTTTCAAGAGTCGCAGCCCACTTTTGAAACGGCAAATTATATCCTAAATGAAGTATGCACTCCATAAACTTTATCCTAGCATGTAAAGATGATATCCCTAGTTTAAATGCCTCTGCCTGTACTGTTTTTGATAAAATCAGCTCCAAATTATTCATTTCTGTTGGTTTTGCACCACAAATGTAACATACTGCTGCAGAAGGAGTATGTGTGACTATTTGAGCCGTTTTACCGTCGATCATTGTGAATAGAAGGTTATGCTTCACATTTATTTCCCTATTATAGATAGATATCTGTGTGGGCTTCAAAGCAGCGATCTGGGAATTTATTTTTCCGGCTACTTCTTCAACTTTATCTTTCGTTTCTTTGGCAAATTCGAACGAAATCGGACGGCAGTATCGGGTTGACGATGGACTATTGTTTCGCCAAAATTCATTATTGCATTCTGAATTTAATGTTAGCGGTACCATTGAAACTAAATAAATATTTCCATCACTTGCATCGCTAAGAAGACTTTGCTGGTATTCAGCATGTCCAGATGACCCACCGCAGCCCCATTTACTGGTGAGAGTTAAATCACATCCCGAAAGACCAGTTAATTTTTCCGCTGTGAATGATTGAAAAAGGCGCTTTGATGTGTGAACCAGCAAACTTTGCAGATGAGGGCTATCTTAATTGTTTCGTATTGAAATTTTGTAAGGTCAGCGTTCAGTAATATTGCCAGTGCAACTGAAGGAACAATATATGATTTTCCTCTGTTTCCTCCACCCTGCATATCACTTGCCATTTCAAGTTGTTCTTTCGGGAACTGCGATGCTACAGCGGCAACCTTATAGCGTTTTGCGCGATCACAAAATTCAATAAAGCTCTTCTCTTTTCTTCCTTTGCGTGCAACAGTAGATTGGCTGCATGGAAACTCCACATCAAATGTATCTATAAATTTGGAAAACCTATTTAAATTTACGATTTCTTTTGTATTATCAAAATATATTTACTTTTCAACCAATTTTCATTTTTTTCAAAAAAATAAGTAATTCTTCTATAAGAATCAGTCCAACGCTTGTTAAAGCTGCTTAAAAATCGCTGGCTTATATCTCTTTTCACGAAATTTATTTGTTCCTCGGTTAGGTCGTTGTTTTTTGCTTTAATAAATTCAGTCAAAGCTTTCACATTCTTACCACAATTTATAAGCTCTTCGCATAATTCTTTATGTGAAACTGAAAATTTACTCATTTTAATTTTTTAATTTGTTTCAATTGAATTTTTATACAAAAAATCTTAAACTTGATGTGAATGTCACCAAACACTCTCTTTGCATTTACATTCGTAAACAATTATATTGTTGTTTTTGTTTTTACATTTTGTTTACATTACTTACATTTATGAGGCAATTAACTAGCATAATCCTAAAAGTATGCCGTGTTTTTTATGCATTGTGCACGATTTTTAGGTCGCCTTTTCGACATTCAAATCGCTTTAACTACCTTAAGTGCAAAATATTGCAAAATTTTTTTCCAGAAATCCAAACAACACATTTCGACCTTTAATTTCTATATACGTTTTTATAGTAGCAAGACGTAGCACACACAGTTTTTATCCATCAAATGTATGATGGCCGGCATTTTCAAAGCATAAGTTTCTAATGGTTATATTTTCTGAAATACTTGATCGATTTCATTAATTTTTTCTTTCAACTGTTAAGAAAGTATTACGTTTTAATACTAAGCCCCTAAAATATAAATTATTGTATCAGACAAATTCATCGCTCAATTCAGCAAGTTTTTTTAACAATTACAACTAAAAAAATTTATTCTGACTTACGTCTCCGATTTTGTAGATAAAAAAATTAATTAAAAAAAAAAAAATTATGAATTCAGCTTATTCAAATATTTATTAATTCACCTGATCCATCTATATATAAGAATTAGATGTTCGAAAAATTTTATTTTTTCCGCTGAGGCACCACAGTGCAGCGCACGTATAGCTGGCATTCTGGCAGGCTGTTATGGAAAATTCGCTCCAGTTTCTGTTCTTCGGAGTAGTCCAAATGCCGCATTAGATTCTGCAGTTCGACCACAAACTGCTTGAATACTTCTCTGGGTCTCTGGTGACGCTGACGGATCTGGTCTTCGAGTTTCTCCATGTATCGTGCTGGCAAGAAGAACTTTAGGAAGTCTCTCCTATATGTACGATAATCGCGCCACGCACGATTGTTGCTCCTGTACCACATAATTGCACGCTCTCTCAACAATTCAGGCATGGTACGCGGGAGAAAATCTGCATTTATGTCGTAAACCTCTGCCAGTTCCTCGACTCGCTCTATAAACGCTAGCGGGTCACGCCCTCCGTCACAGTTGAGTGACCACTTCCTCACCTGGCGAATCACAACGGAGTACTGTGCAACCCCGTTGTGCTGCTGATTCATTGTTGCAGGTGACACGGAGCGATACTGTAGTGTTATCCGTACCCCTGAGTTCTCTGCCGTTAGCGTTGCACCTGCGTATGCCTCTGGCCTGTCCACTTCCAGGTAACTATGGACACAGCCGGCCTTGGGGATGTGCTCCTAACGTACTTGGATTGTAGCTTGTGCAAAATGTTTTTCTGATCCTGAGACAGGTCTGTTTCAGTAAAAAACTCGGAAAACCGTTTACGGACTTCATCCACGGTGCCTGTAGCCTCTACACCGAATTCATCAGCAAAGATCACCAGCTCATCCTTGCGTAGCAAGTACACCCAGCTTGATTTCACCATCCTGTGAACGTCTTAGGAAACGATGAAGACAATCTGTGTGTGTATTATAAGCTGGCACTAATTCGGTTGTATTCTGCGTTACTGCGTAGACGTAGCTCCTTCTTTGCTCTGGTAAATTCTCTCACGCGCTGAGTTTCCTTGCGATATAGTTTCTCTTCTCAGAGTCTGACACGCTGATTTTCCTTGCGATTTATAATTTTTCTTTTCTCAGAGTCCCTGCTCGGGCGCCATTGTAACGACTCCTTTTATAGCTGGGGTAAACTCAGCGGATCCAGGGGTCGTATACAGAAAATATAATACTCCGGCGAGTTAGATTTTTATGGTGTTTATTTAAATTCAAAAAAAAAAATCAAACAAAACTACTTATTAATCCTATTCCTATACAATAGACTTAACCTTTGCGTACTCGTTGTCAGTCTTTCTGTCTCGGCAAGTGTATGGTCCAGTGACACAGGTACCCCAGTAAGAAACCGATTGGAAACCTGATGTTCTTACTGAGTTGCTATGTCCTGGTTGTGTCCGTGACTTAGTAAGAAATCGATTGGAAACCTGATGTTCCTGCTAAGTCTCGACGGCGTATGGTTCTCGTGAAGGCTGTTGTCGGCTCGGAGGTTATTCCCTGAAAAAGAGCCTGCTGTTTGGGTCATACGGCTTATATAGCCCAATTTGGCACAGCGGCTGGTGCATGTTGTTGTTGGCGGGCCACCGTTGTGTGATTGCACTTCCGTTGGGCGGCCTAGCTTTCTGCTAATCGCCTCGCTTGTTGTTGTTGTGGCCAGGCTTGTTGCTGTTGCAGTATTAGCCTTTGGGCAACCTTCAACTCCTGTCGGTCAGCCATCTCACTCCAGCGGTTTCTGGTTTGCCTGCAGTATTGTTGGCTGTAAGCAGCGCTGTCCGAAATCCTGTAGTGTTGTTGTTGTAAAATATTATTATATTTTATTCAACAAGCCAGCATATTCTTTCTCATTCCTCCTTCTGCTTTGTACTTGTTGACGGTGGGCTTGGTGGTCGCTCAGTCGTAGTCCCTCTTGTGCTTTGCTCTCGTTGCTGCGTGTTGTTAGTGTAAAATTTACCGAGCGAGCATACTCGGCAAATTCCACCGCTTGAGTTCGTGCACTCCCCTTCTCTTGTCCTGCATGTATTTGTTGTATTCTTCGTCGCTATGGTTTTGCTCTCTTTGCATGCGTGATGCTGGTTGGGAAGGTCGTTGGCTGTGCGTGAGGTTGCTTTTGTTTTAATCCTAGTTATTATTCCAACTGGTATAATAAGCTGCTGGTGGTCTGTACTCCCGCCACTGCTGCGCTGATTGGTTACAACGTAAGCAGTTTTTCGTTAAGTTTCTAATGCAGTTGCTTTGGTTCGGTTATTTTATAGTGAAGTGTGTGTGGATATAGTTGCGTAGCGACTCTGTCACCTGTAGTGTGGGCCAAAATTTCCCACAGAAGATTTTAGTCCCCATAAGGTGTATTTCTCAATGCTGTACTATTAAGGAGTATCAAACACTGAGCGCTACATCCTGACCTTAGCTAGATACAGCCCCATCAGACAGTTGATGCCATTTGTTGGGGTTTGTCCTTGTTGTCCTCGGGTCGTCCTTCTGCTGTGCGCGTATGGCTGAAAACCCTAAATCACTCTTTGGAAAAATCACTATATTACACTTTTAGTTTTTAAATCACAAGCCATTTATTCTTAGAATACTAACTCTTATATACTATTTACAATTCACAATTACAATACAAAAACTGACCTTTCTGGTGTTCCAGTTTCGCACCTGTTAATTGGTGTCAGTTGGTCAAGCCAACTGACCTACGCCATTCTGAAATGCTGATCATGCATTCTAACTTCCAATGCCCTTCGGTGGCTCGACTGCAAAACTGTAGCACCCTAAAAGTTTACATAATAAATATTACATAGGTAATATTAATTCTAAATACTCGCACCCTAAAAATATGTGCTTTCTTAAGTAACTTTAACACATGCTAATCACACAGAATGTGTGGCATCTGTTAGGAGTCGATGATGGGAGACACTACGCGCAGGCAGCTTGATTCTAACTCACAACACATTGTAGACCTATTACCAGCTGATACCCTCGGGGAAGGTTCAGTCGAATGATTTTCTACCGGCCACAAAGTTTGGATACACAATGTCTTTATAAAATCGCTTGTTTTCAAACGATGTTTGGCCACATGGAATAAAAGTACACGCAAATGAAATAATTCAATATCTTTTCGTGAAACTACATTCAACTTTGTCACTTTAGCTCGCCCTCGCTGTCTCTTTGACCAAATCTTTTCTTGATCTTTCTATACAAAATGCATTGGTATTTCAGAGTATAAAAATTGATGAGCTTATGGATCAGATCTATTCAATTCGAAAAATGATATCAACTTCATTCTTGATGAGTTACCAATTTTTTGTTGTTGCATTCCGTCTCTGAAATATTCATTTTGCCATTGAGGCAAGTAACAACCAAGTCGAATTATTGTATGCGATTGAAAGTGCATCGGAAATTCAAATATAAGTCATGCAGCTTCTGTTGAACCAACATAACAACCATTCAAGAAATTTTGAATCTCATTAATCTGCAATTCATTATTCACTTCCTACTATATATTAATTCTACTGTCGTTTCATCATATCTTTTACAAACATACTTCTAAATATATTTCACACTCTTAACAGTTGTACATACTTCAACATTTAAATGACATTCAAATTTAGTTAAGAGATATGGATTGTATGGAACAACAAATCTGTTGTCAATAGTATGTACATGAACGCAGCTGTGATTCCATTATCGGGACTTTTATAAACTGGGTAGCCATTCACACAATCACGGGTTTTACCACAGAATTATTTTGGAAATTTTTTCGAACACACGCCATCACTCATACAGACTGAATTCGGATTGAGAGTTCCACATCGTCCACCAATCATATGACGCCTGACCACTTCTTGTAATTTTGGATGAGTTTCTGGATTGGGAATTTCAGCAGAAACTGCTTTGTCAGTATCTGCATTATCACGGAATCTGTCGCTATGTGCCAAAGTCATCAATATATGTGCATGCGGAAGGCCACGTCTTTGGAACTCAATAGTGTAAATAATTTCTTCTACATTGCCAAAAATTTCTTTTCGGACAATTGAATTATTAAGCTCTTTAAACTTACTTTTGAAAATGCGCACAAGAATTTCAGAACGGAAATTAGCTTCACTACCTTTAAGAGCTCTAACAATTGCTGGCCATTTCGGATTACACGTCATAGTAATAAATAATGATGGTTTCTCAAAATGCTACACAGCAGATTTTGCGACTAAATAATTTTGATATATATTATTTTGGGAACAGATAAACGAAGATGGTAAAATTACTTGACGGCCTGCTGACTGACCATCATCAGTTAAATTACTATTGAGTTCATCACGAAGCATTTTCTGATTTTCACGAATAAAATGTTATCTTGTACCTACAAGATGCACATATACATCGGCCAACCATTGCAGAAATAATTTTTGCGAAATATGCAATGTACTTAATTCGTCACGAATGGCAATAAGATAGCAAGTATATTGTAGCATTGTAAGTTTTGTTCGAGAAGCATTAGCAATAGAAGTAGAAGCTATGTTGTGAGATAGATTTATATGCTACGCTGTATCACCGTTGGGAAATAATAATGGATAAGCCAATGGATCCAGAGCGGTATCCAAAACACAAATGTTACGAATTGCATTCGATAATTTAGAAATAAACAACCATATTTCGACAATAGTCGGCCATCGACTTACAAGATTTAACAAAATTATTACAACTGTCCAATTCGTTCGCTAATTCATGCATCAAATTCACATTACATTTAACATTTTTTCCTTCACGCTTTCTTTATCTTTCCGCTGTATCAATATTGTAATAACCCGTGTTTAAATGAAACCAATTTCTATTTATTAATGTTTTACAAAACAACTTAAATATTTATTTCCACATTTCTTGTGTTACACTTTGTGTTTGCGATCACAATTCTCTTCATCCCAACATGTGATTAGCATAGAGATGAGTTTTAATAATTTCGATAGATATCAGTGTTGCCACATCCCTCCCACCTTTTTTAGTTTTAGCTTCAACGGTCCTTGGTCTGGAAACAATGAAGACTCCGAACATAAAGCATCACTCTCGTTACTGTCGTATGGGTTGGGTATTGCTTCTGGTAGATCGGCACTGGGTGATGAGGGTTGGTTGTTGATAGAGGATGGTTCCATGTCAAGACGATTGCGAGCTGTTGTATCCTCTGGGAATTGCGCATCCGGAATCTATTTCACCATGCTTATGTTTATTGTATATGTTCGTCCTTCTCCAACGACTTTAACTTCACTTCCATTTCTCTCAACAACTTCATAAGCCGTTTTATCAAAGTTCGGTGTGAGTTTATTGGGAAAAATAACATTTTTCAATATAACCTTGTCCCCTACCTGAATGTTAGAGTCTCTTGCATTTCTCTTCGAGTCAGCCTTTTCCTTTCCTTTATGTTTATTAATTAAATCATTATCTCTAGCAGACGAATCAATTAACTCTTCGGCTATATCCTCAATACCTGGAATCTTATCACGAATACGCCTGTTAAACATAAGCTCATTCAGGGCTGACCCCGTTGTACCATGCGGTGTGACGTTATACATCAACAAAAACTTTTCAATTTCCTCTCTGTAATTTCGGTTATTGGTCGCAGCTATTTTTAATCGTTTACCCAATGACTTATTCATATTTTCCACTTCGCCATTTGCCTGAGGCCAATAGGGTGGTGCTCTGATTAGTGATATGTTATTTTCAGTGCAAAAACACTTGAACTCATCGCTTACATATTGTCTTCCATTGTCGGTTCTTATTGTTTTTGGTAAGCCAAGTCTAGAGAAAATTTCCTTCATTGCCTTGATTATAACTTCAGAAGAGATGCGTTTAAAAAAAACAAATTCTTGATACCGTGAAAAGTAGTCAATAAATACCAAAACATACTCGCCATTAGGTAGCGGTCCTAGTAGATCGGTAGCCAAAAATTGCCAGGGCCCATTCGGAAATGGATGTCTCTGCAATGGAGTTGGGTTAGACGGCTGTGAAACCACGGCACGCTTTCACAAAGTTTTCGGCTTCCCTATCTATTAACGGCCACCAAACCCTTGAACGAAGGCGACGCTTCATGGCCGACTCCCCAGGGTGGCCCTCATGTGCCAATTCACACAACACCTTTGGTCTTAATGATTTTGGTATTATTATTCGGTTTCCACGCAGCAAAATTGATCCAATGGCCGATAATTCAAAACGAAAAACATAATATGGATTTGATGTGTTCGAATCCCAGCATTCATTGTCCATGCTAGAAATTGCGTCACGTATATGCTCGTCCTTGCCACTTTCCTTGCTAATTAAAGAAATAGTTAAAGTGACAGGAATTCTATTTTCCAGCACATGGAAAATTGATTCTTCGCACGTCCCATCAAAAGAGTCCTTATGCGAAATCTTACCGAGTCTAGATATTGAGTCCTCTATATTATCTTTTCCACAGCGATATATTACCTTAAACTTAAAGGCCTGCAACCTAAGTAACCACCTTTCAATTCTAGCCGGAGGCATTGAGGTCGGTTTAAAGATGGTTTCCAGGGGTTTGTGGTCAGTCACCAGCTCAAAATCTAACCCAGCTAAATAATAATAAAATTTCTCTACAGACCAAACTAAAGCCAAGCTCTCTTTCTCTGTTTGAGAATATCTCTTCTCCGTAGCAGACAAGCTCTTACTTGCAAAAGAAATAATTCTGAGTTCACCATTATTATTGAACTGCAATAAGACGGCTCCCAAAGCCACAGGGCTTGCATCAGCGATTACCCGTGTTCTCAATTTTGGGTCAAACTACGAGAGATTCGGTATTCCGGATAACATCGTCTTTAATTTGCAAAAGGCCTCCTCTTGGCTACGACCCCAAACAAATCTGGCTTCCTTTGTAAGCAGTATCCTCAAAGGATCGGTCATATCTGCCAAATCTGGTAAAAACTTTCAGATATATGTAAGCTACGTACCTCTTCTTTTGACTTTGGAGCTCGGAACTGTTGTATGACTTTTAACTTTTCAGGATCTGCAGTGAAACAATCTGCTGAAATGACGTGTCCCAGAAACATGAGTTTTTTAGCTTTCCACACGCATTAAGCTTGGTTTATGGTGACATTGTTCTTCTTTAAAATATCTAAGACAGATTTTAATGCTTCATCATGATTTTCATCGCAGCTTCCAAATATAATAATATCATCGAAATTATTTTGGGCATTTCGGCATGTAGACAGCATCCCTTCCATAATTTTATGAAAAATTTCGGGAGCAGAGTTAACTCCAAACATCAGTCGTTTATATCTGAATAAACCTTTATGTGTCACAAAGGTTGTGATTCCACGAATTGCCTCATCTAATTCTTGTTGGTTATATGCAGACTTCAGATCCAATCTAGAAAATATTTTTGCTGACTTCAATTTTCTCATAAATGACTCAAAAGTGGGCAAGGGGTAACTTTCGTGAAGAATGGCCCGATTAGCACACCTCATATCAACACAAAGACGAATGTTGTCGTTTCCTTTGAACGCAATCACTATTGGGGAAATCCATTCACTAGGACCGGAGACTGGTTCTATAATATCAAGTCGCAAAGCCTCTTCTAATTTACCATTCACCTTCCCCTCCAGCGCTACAGGAACACTACGTACTGGTTGTTGGACTGGCTTTATAGTATGATCAATGGACAATGACACTTTAATGCCATGTATTTTTGGAAAAGGCTGTTTTTGTTTTTCATGAATGTAGTTAACATCCATTTCCAGTTTCAGTACTTTTAGTTGGAGTATTGTTTCTCCTCCCAACAGAGATTGATTTCCGCTTTTGATAACATAAAACGAATATATTACTTCGTTTCTGTCACCCACACATATAGAAGCATCAAAGACCACAATAATTTCCAATGGATAGCTGGCAGCATATGCTTTAAAATGGTTTGCAGAATGTGAGCGCAAATGCCACATCACCGCCTCTGAATTTTTCAATAGATTCCAATGGTTTTCACTTACAAGGTTAAAGCGACACCCGGAGTCAATTACCATTGCAATATCTTTTCCATCAATAGTACAGCATATATCGGGTTTTTCAATAAAAGCGCTACACTCGATTTCTTTTGCATGGCCACCACGGGCACGCTTGCAGAAGTCCAGACGCTGAACCCAATTTTCAACGGTTTTCAAGCATAAATCGGCCGATATTGTTGCAATTTCACGTTCGATATTCATACGAAGTTCATCAATCATCGCTGGCTTGTTGGCATAGACCATAGACTTGACGTAGCCCCACAGGAAATAAGCGAACGGCGTCAAATCGCACGACCGAGGCGGCCAATCGACTGGGCCATTTCGTGAGATAACACGTTCACCAAACTTGGTTTGCAGTAAATTGATTGTGGCGTTCGCTGTGTGGCTTGTGGCGCCGTCCTGTTGGAACCACATGTCCTCCAAGTCCATATTATCCAATTGGGGCCAAAAATATTCGGTTATCATTGAACGGTAGCGATTCGCATTCACAGTAATGTGCCGGTCTTGATCATCACGGAAGAAGTACGGCCCAATGACGCCACCGGCCCATAAACCGCACCAAACCGTAGTTTGTTCGGGATGCAATGATGACTCATGGAGTACGTGTGAATTGCTGTCTAACCAATAACGCATATTTTGCTTATTGACGAAGCCATTCAGCCAGAAATGAGCCTCATCATAAATTGGAGCGCTCTTAAAGTTGAGGCGACTGACTCCGAATTTCAAAAGTAAATTTTAATAATTTCGACTCTTTGTTGGCTCGTATATCTTTGTATAATAAAATGGCAAACCTTACTAAAGAGAAATGTCAAAAGAGCGGGAAAAAATATGGCGTCGTTTGCTGTCACTATCGATTTACTTTTGTAGCGTTTCTTTTGAAAAACCCTTTATTTTAATCATTATCGCCGTAATTCCCAATTTTGAAACATCCAAATTCACGAATTTCAGAAGTAGATCTTTCTTCTTCTTCCTCGATGCACCGCACATTAGCAGTAGAACGACTCCTTTTGTAGGACTCATTATTATTGTTCTCGATTTTCTTTCTTTTAGTTCTACATTTTATTGCAAAATGTCCAAGCAAAGAGTACTTATTACATTTTGTATTCCTGGCAGGGCATCCAATTGAATTTGATAAGTGCCCCTTTCTTCCGCATCGGCTACACTCAATTGACGAATTGAATTGAACATTTACGTTAGTGAAAATTTTGTTTACTTGCTAATTTTCAATGTTTAACAGCATACTACCCGACGTCTTGTTTATCTGCTCGTACACTTGACATGAATTCACAATTTCTGAGAGACTTTGCTCCTTCTCCAACAATCTCTTTTTCAAATCGAGAGGTGCCCATGAATCTATTATTTTATCCTTTATAGAAATCTCTTCAATTTCTTCCTTAGTTTTGCCGAATGAACATTTTGCCACATGTTGGCGCAACCGCAGCAAAAATTTGCTGAAATTTTCGCCCTCAATAGGAATTATATTCCGGAACAAATGCCTCTCAAAAATTGAATTTCTTTTTGGGGAAAAATATCCATTTAATTTTTCCACAAGAACATCATAAGTCTTAGTAGTCTCTTGCGTCACTTTCTATTAGAGCACCAGTAGTGACTTGTCTAATACATCACAAAGAAAAGGTTTTATAACTTCCGCCATTTCACCAGACAAAGCAACTGTAATAATAAATGCTAATAATAATAATAAGTATAATCAGGTCCAATTTACCTACATATGAAATGCAACATGTGTCTATAACTCAGGTGTCAGTCCACATGTTACGTTTTCCACATTATGCCGAATTTAATCGGTAACATACTGTCAAGATTATTGTAAGACGACAATACGCAAGTCTGGCATCACTTCTCTTTTCTCTACAAACTAATTTTCTATCTTCTATAAGTTTGACATTTCTTGTAGTTTCTATTCTCCTTCTTCTTTTTCCTGCTCTCGAATAAAGTACTACAGATTTATTACAAGTTGATTATATTTTTATCTTTTTGCATCAAGAAAATTCTAACAGGTTATGGGCCCAGAGTACTTCTAAAGCTCTCTGCATATATCTAAAGTTAAATGAGTGAGGCATCGATAAAAACAAACGACGAATCAATTCTTGATAAATCTGTTTTGGAAACAAGTGAAGCGATAAATTCTTTTACCATGTCAAACATGTCAGCAAATGTTTTGTCGGCATCAACGCGCATTGAATTATTGTCGAAAGATAATTTTGATACCTGGAGTATGCATGTTGAAGCCTTGTTGGTGAAGAATGGTTTATGGGAATTTGTAAGCGGAGCAAATGTGCTACCCGCTGCAGCGAATGCAACAGCGACAGATGAGTGGCATAAACTCGATAGAAAAGCAAAGGCTGACTTAATTTTATCAATCCATCCTTCAGAAGTGAAACAGGTACGAGGCTGCAACACTTCGCGCGATGTCTGGTTAAAGTTGGAGTCTATTTACGACTCACGTGGACCAGCTCGAAAGGCAATGTTACTTAAGCAGTTGATGTTGCAGAAATTGGACGAAGATGGTGATGTTCGTCAGCATATAGCAAGGTTTTTTGATGCAGTTGACAAACTTGAGAATATGGATGTGAAAATAAATGGTGATCTCCTAACCATAATGTTGCTCTACAGCTTGCCGTCTACTTATGAAAATTTTCGTTGTGCTATTGAATCTCGCGATAAACTACCAGCCGCCGAGGTACTAAAAATAAAAATTATCGAGGAAAGTGAAGCGCGCAAACAGTCAAGTGGAAGTTCTGTAATCGCAATGGCAGCTGGGAGACCATCAAGAGGAGGTTTTAAAATTAGATGCTATAAATGTGGCACATTGGGCCATAAAGCAAACGTTTGTCAAAAGAATAGTGGCAGAAATTTAGAGAAACAAGCATATACTCAAAAACAGTCAACAGACGAAATTGATGAGAGTTTCGCTGTGTGTCATGTGGCAGAGAGTGCCTGTTCGGCAGACGAAAATGTGATGGGGGCGCGTAGCTGGATTCTTGATAGCGGTTGCACTTCCCATCTATGCGGGGACAAAGAAGTTTTTTCATCAATAATTGAATCAGGAATGAAAAAAGTTAATCTAGCAAGTCATACTTCTGCAAAAGTGAATGGACAAGGTGCTGTTCAGCTGTCTGTGGCTCCACGAACTGGCCAGAATCTAAAAATTGAGCTTAAGAACACGCTTTTTGTCCCTGATTTGAGGTTAAATCTTGTGTCCGTGGCAAAAATCACAGATAAGGACTATACTGTGACATTTACAAAATCTGATGCAGTTGTCACTGATAAATTTGGCAACCAATCCATGTTTGCTGAAAGAAGAGGCGATTTATTCTTTATTCGTGAAAGCGTAGAATGTGCTAACGTCGAATCGAAGTGTTCCGAACTGTCGAGGTGGCACTGTCGTTTTGGTCATTTAAACGCGAAGGACCTTCTACACCTGATTAAAAGTGGTGTTATTACGTTGAACCATTCTAAGGAGACCAAACATGTAATTAATTGCACTGTATGCCTAAGGGCAAAAATGTCAGCTTTACCATTTGCGAAAGGAAATATTCCTTGTAAGAAACCTTTAGAAGTTGTGCATACTGATGTTGTCGGTCCATTTACAGTAGAAGGTCGCGCAAAGTACTTTGTTACTTTCATCGATGATTGTACGAGATGGTGTGAAGTTTACTTTCTGAGGGAGAAATCTGGTGTTCTCGAGGCGTTTAAACAATACCAGCTGTATTTTGAGAGCCAGACCGGGAAGAAAATAAAGGCTTTGCAGTCCGACAATGGACGTGAGTATTGTAATAATGATTTTGATAAGTTTCTTTCAGATAATGACATACGGAGAAGATTAACGATTCCCTACACCCCGGAACAAAATGGACTGACTGAGCGAATAAATCGTACTCTGTTAGATATGGCCAGGTGTTTACTGCTGCATTCCAGACTGCCTCCATTTTTTTGGTCCGATGCGGTCGCTACGGCTGCAGAGATCCGGAATCGCTGTCCAACAAGTGCTCTAGGTGGCAATACACCTTATGAGAGGCTATTCAACAAAAAACCAAATGTAAATTATTTCCGAGTGTTTGGTTCAAAAGCAGTCATGCTAAACAAAGATCCAAGCAAAAGTAAACTTGATCCCAGGGGTATTGAAGGAATTTTTGTTGGATATCCAAGGGACTGAAAAGGGTATCGAATCTGGAATCCGGTTAGCAGACAAATACTACACGCCCGTGATGTAAGATTTATTGAGGATCCAGAAGAGAGGTCAGAAACATCAACCGATGAATATAATTTACTCGATCAAGGAGAGAAAGGTGACAACGCATGTGAGTTGGAGGTTATGTTGAATACTCCAATGCTGTCCAACTCTATAGAAACTGTTGCCGCACCTGAGACTGAAAACAAAGAGAAAACTAAAAGGAATGTGAGACGACCAACACCTTTGCTCACAGATCGCCAATTGCGTCCGAGGAAAGCACGTACTTTGAGTGTGGCAGCTGAAGATGATGGCATCTTAAGTGCAAGTGATCAATGTGATGATTTTGAGAACGAAGTTTTTGTTAATGCTGCTGAAGTTGACATGCGAGATGCCCTTGATGGAAAGGAAAGCGAAGAGTGGAAGCAAGCAATAGAGAGCGAAGTCAAAAGTTTAATTAAAAACCAGACTTGGGATCTCATTAAAGCATCTGACACTGTGGATATAATTGGATGCCGCTATGTGCTTACTAACAAATATTCACATAATGGAGAAATTGATCACCGAAAAGCACGCCTTGTAGCTAAGGGTTACAACCAAAAATTTGGTGTTAACTATCATCAAACTTTTGCACCAGTTGCAAGACTGGAAACTATTCGACTTCTTCTGGCCTTGTCCGCGCAGTTTGGTTTAAAGATATGGCAGTTTGATGTAGTGACGGCTTACCTGAATGGAACGTTAAACGAAACAGTCTTTATGAGGATTCCAGATATGATGAATGAGATGCTCGAACGCATATTAAGAAATGAAGATGAACTTTCGGCAGTATATATCGGAGCCAAAGAGATGCTGCATAACATTCATGATGGCGCCAATGTATGTAAACTTAATAAGGCATTATATGGCCTTAAACAAGCTGGGCTACAATGGTATACTAAGCTCAGTGAGAAGCTTACTGAAATTGGACTGAAACCAATGAAAAGTGAACCTTGCCTATTCTATGTTAAAGACAATCAAACTCTGACACTTGTTTTGGTATACGTCGATGATTTGTTGGTGGCGACTTGCAATGATGAAAGCCTTCTAAAAATAAAAGGTCATTTGATGATGGATTTTGATATAAAAGATATTGGTGAATTGCCTTGGTTTACAGATAAATCAACGGAGTTCCTCAATTGAGTTGAAGCAATCGAATTATATACGAGAATTACTCACTAGATATGGTATGAGTGAATGCAATTCTTTGGCAACTCCCGCTGAAGTAAATTTGCACTTAGACTACAGCCAATCTGATGGCACATGTAAAAAGGAAACATATAGAGAACTTATTGGAAGCCTTATGTACTTGAGCGTAGCATCGAGGCCTGATATAGCACACATTATTTCAAGACTTGCACAATTTGTTGAAGAACCTAGTCAAGATCATTGGAATGCTGCCAAGAGAGTTCTAAGATACCTTGCTGGAACAAAGGAGCTTGGACTGATCTACAGAAAAACAAATAAGTCACTTATGGGATACGCTGATGCTGACTGGGGTGAATGCACTCTCGACCGGATATCCTATTCAGGCTACATTTTCATTCTGAGTGGAGCTGCGATAAGTTGGAAGTCACAAAAACAAAGAACTGTTGCGCTATCTTCTACTGAAGCGGAATACGTAAGCTACACTGAAGTTGGAAAAGAGGCTATCTATTTACGTGGGTTGCTACATGAGCTTGGTCTTGTTCAATTTAAGGCTAAATACCAAATTTCTATAGTTTTACCACTCGTCGCCAATGTAATAACCCGTGTTTAAATGAAACCAATTTATATTTATTAATGTTTTACAAAACAGCTTAAATATTTATTTCCACTTTTCTTGTGTTACACTTTTTGTTAGCGATCACAATTCTCTTCATCCCAACATGTGATTAGCATAGAGATGAGTTTTAATAATTTCGATAGATATCAGTGTTGCCATAAATATCATGCAACTAAAACTGTGCATAACACGGCTGACGACCGTATTCGGATGTAAACGGACCAGCACGCTGGTAGAATGTCTCTATTTTATTTTGATAAACCACATTTAAAGTTGTATCAGAACCCTTGACCTCAGAACTAACCATTGCAAGTGAAGAATTATAAGAACAAATAATTTAATATAATTTTTGGAACATTACTAAATTTTTAGCTCATCTGAATTAAGGGCGACGAAAAGATTTTGAACGAATGCATGTTGAGTAAATGGTGATAAGTGAACTTTACCTTTGGGACAACAGAATGTAAATATTTCATTGTTACCTGATGTAATCTCTGAACGGAAATATAATGCACCATAGAATGAACAAAGTAATGATAAATCACGGCAATTAAATGAAACGAAATTTCGCGAACTTTATTTAATGCCACCTTATTGGAATCAATTAAAATATCGTTCGAATTATTATTCACTATTGAATTTGCCACACTACTTCTAGATAATCGCACATTATTTCGATCGCTTGTACGTTCTACGTGACCCGTGTGTTTGGCGCGGCATAATTTTACTATATTTCGAATATTTTGCAATCTGCCGACATTTTTTGGTCGTTAGTAAATGGACTTTGTCCGTAAGACCAATCGCTCACATTGATTTACATACAACTTGAAAGCAGCTGTTTACTTCGGAATTTTGGTTTTGTTACGCTTCGTTTGTTTCGTCAAGACTAAAGGTCCGCTTAGTCTTGTAGAAACAAACGCAACAAAACAACACAAAACTGTCGCTACAAAAACTTCGTGTGTAGCGATTAGACTTGACGTGAAGAAAAAGAAGAAGAGCCAAAACGAATATTAAGCGCTTTCTTGTCTTCGAAGCATTTACGGACACCGGCAGAAAATTCTGCAGAAATTTAAGTCGTCGATCGTAAATGTACGTTTTGTCCGTAAGAGGCTAATTGCTCACATTGATTTGCATACAGTTTGAAGCTGTTCGCTTCGGAATTTTTATTTTGTTACGCAACGTTTGTTCAACAGGCATTTTTGTTTGTCAAATATTCATTTTTCTTTATGCCATATCAACACAAAGAGTTCAATCCATTAACTTCAACTTTAACTGAAGTTCTTCACACTTTTGCATTCCACATATTGTGGTCAACAACATTTTTTAAACTTTTTTAAATTTTCCGTCCCCATGCAATTTTTTATTTTTTTTGTGTAAATAATCTCCTTATCTCCAAATTTGCCGACCTGCTTACTTGTCCAGTATCGCACATCGTACATTTTTCATATAAATAGGTGCATATTTTTAGGTACATATTTTAACCACAGCGCCATCTGTTGCTATTTTTTCACATAATGTATATATAATGTGTTATATACATATATTTTTTGTTTGCACGATATGATTATGAAAAAAATATTTATATATATTCTGCACATCTGCAGCACAAATGCTATAGGATGCTGAAAATTCCAAAAAAAAGACCAGTCGTTTTTCTGTAATCGGGACGACAAAAAAAAGCCTTAGGCAATTAATATAATGATATACTCGTATATAATCAGCGAAACTTTCTGAGTCGATTTAGGTTCGTGTGTTCGTTTGTGAAATTTTTGTTTCACACCTTAAGGCTATCTTAATAAAACTTTGCAAAATTATTACCTGGGCTTTGTGACGGCACCAGACAGCTATATGAACATATTCGGGTACAGGGAACGCCTACGTCCCATATATCCAGGGATCTTATTTAAAACAAGTATAACGAGCGTTCAAATTATGTTATTGTTCTGTAGTTATGTACATGTGGGTCCCGATGGATTCAAGGAAAAGTGGAAAGTCTATTTTTACTGCCATTCCTACTATTGGCACATAAAGTCAAACAAAATATATGGGGTGGGCAAGATAAAGGACAAGCCTACCTCCCATATAACAAACTCTCTGGATCCCACTAAAATCAGCGCACCTATGCTCATATTGATGATATTAATAATGAATGTACATTAGCTCGATTCTAGTGGTCATGAAAAATGGGACTCATATTCCTGCATCCATGCTACAATTCATATACATTCATAACGGGATACTTATATAAAATTATTAGATGAAATTGCACATAAAATATCACAGTCAGAACAACACTACCAGCCTAAACATCGAAAATGAAAGAGAGAGGTTCCGATGCCATGCCAATTATTATTAACATATATCATTTAACTTTACTCTATAGTGTAGTGTATATGGTGCGCTATAGCGCAACATCATCAAACGACCACCAACACACTGCAACTGTCTTTCGGCGTGTTTATGCATTTTCAAGTGCATGCGCATCGAATTGCACATGGGCAATGCACTTGAAATAGTTGACGCGGCATTATTGCAGAGCGCCTGCCATTGAACGCGGATAATGATCAGTCATGCCTAGTATATGGATTTCCCCTCCATTTATCAACAACAAAAAACTGATGACCAATCAATGCAGTTCAGTTTCTCGTAAACTAAGCATTTTATGTATTTTAGGAAGAGTAAGTGAGTGGGCTGGCATTGATTGTAGAGTAAGATATAGAAATTAAGAACTCGATGATAACTTTCCTTTTTACATAAATTAGAATTAAAAATCAGACTGGTTGATACCATCAAAGCTAAAACAACATATTATCTGTAGTCTTATTGATTTCTTTGCCTTGTGGCGAAAGATGAATTTTCAGCCTTTACGGCTATTCCAAGAGCGGCCTTTGGCCTAATTTCTCAGCGTTATATCCACGCCTATATAATAAGGATATAATACCTTTAATATTCAGGGCGCCCCAGTGTACTAATTCTTTGATAAATACATCATAAATATATAGATACATATTAAAATAGGTACAAAATGATATTTTAAAATTATGAAGCGTTGTGAGTTAATATTCCATCTGAATATAACATTTATCAGTATGAAAACATGTCCATAAGAAAAACTTTTAATATAATATTTTATGAATCCAGTGTGTGAGTGTGTGTGTGTGTTTTTTTTTAATTTATGAGGAGTAAAAGCGTTAAAACCCAGAGTCAGTGTGAGACTCTAACCGACTAAACATCGCCTCAAACCTACGGGTGGATCCTCCCGGAGCCCACCGTCCGGTATTTCGTCTTGAGGCCGTCAGAGCATCATTGCTCAACCGTCAGTTGTTATTCTTGGTCACACATCCGTCCTCGTTGCACCGGATTCGCCGCTGCTCACGATCGACTCGCGCAACCTCGCGCGGTCAACATTTTTCCCTCGCTCAATGCGGCGAAGCTCAATCATAATCTTCGCTGCTGCGTCTTGAAAGGCTCGCCATTTGGAAGGTGTCTCACAAATGTGGGCCACAGCAAACTCCACGGTTGGAACATCTCCAAAGGCTTCCGTCATCTCGGTTCGTACATGGCAGAAACGGGGGCAGTGTCATGCCAAGCGTCTGCGATTTCGTTTAGACAATTGGGGCAGAACAGGTCCTCCTTGTACTTGAAGTGGAGCAGGTATTGCTTGAAGCAGCCATGTCCGCTGAGCAACTGGGTACTGTAGAAGTCCATCTCTCCATGTTTGCGGTTTATCCAGTCGGTGATGTTTGGGATCATGGCGAATGTCCATTTTCCCTTGTCGGATCTCTCCCAACATAGCTGCCAGATCAGGATGCTGCAATGACGTTGATGCACCTTTGAAGCATTTGAGCCTGCAGTAAACGTGCGCTGGCATTCAGAGGCCAGGATGTCCACTAGTGGCATAGCAGCAATCACTCCGATAGTATCATCCGAAACAGTGCGGAATGCACTAACCACTCTCAAAGTACTGTAGCGATATGTTACCCGGAAGCCAGCGAAATATGACGCCTTCTGCGTCGCGTCTGCCCTTACTGGTGCAGCATACAGCTGTATGGAACTCGTGACCCTTGCCAGAAGTTTCCTTCTGCTGAAGCGTTGTCCTCCGATGTTTGATATGATGCGTGAGAGTGCGCCGATCACCTTAGTGGCCTTTTCTCTGACCGCTAGCAGATATTCCTTGAAAGACATCCGGGCATCAATAAGAACGCCCAGATGCCGCAGATATGGCTGAGACACTATCTCGTAGTATCCAAACCTGAACGAGAAAGTCTCCAATTTTTTCCGTGTGGTCAGGAGGTCCGTCTCCGTTTTTTGCGCTGCCAACTCCAGGTCTGAACACCCCAGCCACCTCGTGACTTTTGACACCGCATCACTATACTGCGTCTCTAGAATGCGAATATCTTTCGCCACTACCACCAGTGCGATGTCGTCCGCATAGCCAACCATCGTCGTATCCTTTGTGAGATCCATTGTCAGAACGCCTGTCATCTGCATGTTGTCTCCAATCTCTTATTTGTGCTTTCATTATTAGGGACGGCTGCATGTTGTGCCTCAGCTCGATGACAATAGCTCTATGGTCAATGTGAGTGTGGAAATTCCCGATGCTGCATGTGGCGGTACGCGTGATCGAATTGTGAGCGAAGGTAAGATCCACCGCAAATCCTTTCGCCCCTGCCACTAATATATATTGCCCATTTTTTAGGAGTTCAACACCCAACGTGGCAAGAAACTCCATCAGCATGCTGCCCCTGCTGTTTGTGCTCCTGCTGCCCCATATTCTTGAGCCATCATTGAAGTCCACTGCTAGAGTGCTAGAGTTTTGCCTCTCGCTTCCGCGACCAGCTTCGTCAGCATTCGATCAAATAGCTCTATGTCCATACTTGGCGGAATGTAACACGAGAAGAAGTATATTCCGTCTATCTTTATCCATGTGAAACCAGAATTGGGTGCATTCGGTTTGTTTTGGTACATCCTACCTCGAGCGTCAATAACGCCGCTTTGCTGCTCGCGTCCGGTATCTAACGGCATCCTCTCACGTTGTGGTGTTGCTCGCTTATGTTAGCAAGGTAAGACTGCCCCTCGTAAACGCTTTGACGCAACAAGTCCTGTGCCGCAAAGCAGTGGTTAAGATTGGTTTGAACGATTTTCATCGCCCACCACTCTGCACCGCCTTTTGACGTGCCATACAGCGCGAGCTCCCAGCTGCTTGACCTCCTCAGCACAACACCCAGTTGATGCGTGTCCGCTGCACCTTCAACACCTTTGCTGCATCATCGTCCGAGAGGCAGACGTAGGCTGTTTGCGTACCATGGCACGGCTGGACCGTTATGGAACGAGTCTTCGCCAGAACTTTTGCCTTTTCGCCTAGGTACATCGCGGAGCTGCGTTCCGGTGTTCGATTCAGTACCAGCATCAGCTCATTATTTAATGTGCGCCGCACCGCCTTCACGCTCTCACCCAGTTCTTGCAGAGCACCATCCCCCTTAATGGTTCGAAGGATCTCCGCATATGTTTGCCCAAACGTAGCTGTGATTATCGACGGGTCCGTTCTCGGTCGGAACCTCGGTTTCCTGTGCTGGACTTTTGTCCATTCCTGTCCCTGTTTTGCTTGCGCATGTGTGTCCTCACTTTGTTTGGCCGCAGAGATTTCTCGTCCCTTTTTCTCCGTGACTTCGGGGTGGCGCCGATTGGTGAGCTTCTTCCCAACTTGCAGTGGTGTAGCTCTCAGCTTCGTTGGTGGCGTCTCGAGATCAGTGTGCTTTTTTTCGCTTTTCATCAACATCTGTTATGAAACATGGCGATTTTGGACGATTTGTACCTTCTTATAACTTGTTTGGTAGCTTCATCCTTTTCTTCTATCGCTGAAAGCTCGTATAGCGTCCTGATGCTCTCAATCGCGCCTCTTTCCATCTTCAAGCATTTCCCTAGCAGCGCGATCTGTTCCCCAAGATTCCAAAAACATGTGTGATTTGGAACTGCAAGATCACTTCTAGCTGCAGGTGTTGGCGATTGTTTGTTACTGCTATCATCTGGTTGTCTAGTTGGCATGCTACGCGTGGGGTCCTTAGGGGACCTGGAAAGAACCACGCCCTTCTTGAAAGGGTCCGTGCGCTAGCCCATGCACTCCCGGTCTCTGAGGTTGTTGTGTTTGTTTTATTTGGCATATTGGGCCCCACGAGTAGCGGAAATAGGGTGGTCAATCTGTACAGAGACCCGCTATATACAGATAAGGCTATATAATCCGGAGGACGCCAGGAAACCGGATACTCCGTAAGTGGCTGAGCTATTTTTAGGACTGCGCCCTCAGTCAGGTTGATTCTCGGCACGGGTCGTATGACACCTTAATCTTGCTCAGGGTTCTTTGATACATATTTAAGGGGCGGCATCCACTCGCCCTGTCATAGTAATTTCATTTGGTTTCCATTCCTGCCGCTAATGGTCGGGGACTGGTTGTTTCCTATTCACAGCTGACCTTCTTGTTTGTAGACCGTTCAGCTATCCGCCACCTGCTACTACCCATAGTAGCCTAAAGCTCGGCCCTATGTATATGTGTGTGTATCGCCTTGTTCTAAATCGACCGCTCAACTTATTTATATGGGCGGTATTGAAAAATTATAATTTTATATTATATTACGGGAAATCAGTCTAATCTGACTTCAGCCTAATATAATTATTTACTATTTTAATATATAATTAGCATATAATTCATATTTATAGTAGATAACATTTCTTATTTAAAATATGTCAAATAAGGAAAATATAATAATTTACATTTTATTAGAACCCAAATATCTGAAAACTTTTACATCATATACCATTCATAAAATTAAATAAAACTAACACAATACTCTAAAAATTTATTATTATTATTATATCTTACACAATAATTAATTATGAGTGCAAGACATTGGGGGAATGAGTACTAGCTACAGAGGCTTTCGACTCGAAGAGAAAAGGATTTTATGGAAAGAAGCATTTTGGAGACCAAGCCCGTAGCAGGATTCTAATCTGTGACCCTCGGGGTGTGAGACTAGCATGCTTACCACTAGACCACAGAGGGCGGCTTACTCTAAAATAAAAAAATATATATATACCATAAAAATATCTATTCACAAATGTAAACTAAAACCAACCTCGACACAATCTGATTTTAAAATTTGTTCAGAGCCTCCATCACTTCGTAGAATTATATTTACTTGGAAAGATATCGGTTGAAGAATTTAAGATAGTAACCCAAAGCAACAAATAGAGTCACTCTATCCAACAGTGGGGTGGGATGGCCGATTTTAAAGTGGAGGGTCCTCAATGAAGACTAATTATCGGACCACAGGTACATTGAATTCAGGTGTGGCGAGAGGATTTTACAGTAATTGCCTACTCGGAACATTCTGAAAACGGACTGGAATAAATTTAGGGACGAATTGCAGGGAATCCTTGAAAAGCCACCAAATTATGCAGTCAGAGAGACGTCGGGACTGTGGTGGAATAACTCAACTCATCGCGCGTTGTCAGTTTTGCTGCAGCCTGTCCATATCGTTAACCTCTCAACCGGACTCCTGTACCCTGGTGGAATCAAAACTTCCATGAGTTGAGAAAAGAACCAGTAGAATTACTTAACAGGGCTATCAAGACAAAATTTGGTTGGGCCCGATATCGAATAACGCAAAGAAAATTCAAGAAAACCATTCGGACATCGAATATTGAATCGCTGGGTGACACGGCTAGATTCCATAAGGTCCTTCAGAGGGATCGCTCACCTAGGAAACCTGCTAATTTTTCCTAAGAATTGGAATTTATCCAATCATGTAGAATGAGATTATAGAGCTACTACATTAAGGAGAACTTTCACTTCATAGCCTAGCCTATATTCAACATTCCAGAGCTACATTTATCCCAAAAGTATGAAAGGATGACTATTCTAATCCTAGAAATTAGAAATTAGCTTCGTGTGAGCACCCCCTGTCTCCATTTAAACATGCGTTTCAGAGTGTAGAGTCCTGCGAGTCGGTGTTGAATAGTATTGTGAGCAGGACTGAGCATGTCATCGAAAGGGGGAAATACTCTCTTGGGATCTTTGTGGACATAAAGCGTGCTTTTGATAATGCTACTTTTATCAGTATATGCAGCTCTGTCCATCCCCATGGTGTGCTGTGCTGGTTAATTGGATTCATTAAATGCCAAGAAACAGGGTTATTGTATTGCGAGCGGAGCAGAATATGTGGCTATAGTCGGGTTTGAAGAGGGGTCGCCCTCAGGGTGGCGTACACTTTCCAGTACTCTGCTGCATGGTAATTGACTTTTTGGTCGCCTCCCTAAATGGTTGTGAGATCTACGCTCAAGTATATGCACATGATGTAACCTCTTATTATGGCAGCAATCTCTCTTATGCATGTCTGCAGGAAAGTGAAGGATATTATGAATAAGATTGACATATGGTGTGCGGTAAATGGACTTTCGGTAAACGGAGTTAAAACAAATTTATTGACTAGAAGGAGGAAGGTAGCAAGTTTTGTTCAGCCAACTCTGAAGGGGGTCACTATTCAGTTGTCCAAGGAGGTCAAATATGTTATGGTGGTTCTTCATAGTACGCTTCTCTGGAAAATATACGTTGAATTAAAACTAGTGAAAGCACTGTCAGCTCTTTGGCAGTAGTTGGGGGCTATAACTGCCCAACCTAGTTGCCTAAGTCCACTTCGCTGAGTTTTTATCTTTAGCAAAGAGGCAAGAACAAACCACCTTATTTTTCGATGGATCTAGGCCTTTTCCGGAAGTCTTATATGCGGTGATTCAACATGCCTAACACTTCGGGTGTGCTATCGAACTGGGAAGCCTACAAGGCTGAGCTAAAAATATACAAGAAAGCAACCAGAACTGCGCAACTAGAGTCCTGGAAAATTATTGTAGGGATGTGGAAGAAAAATCGGAAGCAGCTCGACTAAGAAAAATCCTAGCGATGACACCACACAACCTGGGATACCTTAAAGGTCCGGGTGATGTGTGGAGTGAAACGAGCGAGGAATCTTTGGCGCTTCTCTTAGATACGCATTTTCCAGGCAGCAGCACGGTGGAGGGTAATAACTCGACATCTATTGGCAGGCAGTCTGAGATAGGATATGCGACAGTTACAGTCGAGAAAGTTGACTGGGCTATTAACACCTTTGGTTCACACAAGTTTCCGTGTCCGGATGGAATATACCCAGCAGAATTGAAACAATCACGGGACATAATTACGCCCTGGGTTGTGACTGCAATTAGAAGCTGTTTTAACCTGGGCTATATTCCCCTAATATGGAGAGAAACGAAAGTTTCCTTCATACCAAAAGCGGGCAGGTCCTCACATGGAAATCCTAAAGACTTCAGACCGGATGCACACTTGCGGGAAGTTATACCAACTGTTAGAAACTCTTCGGCACAGCATGCATACACGAAGGGCAAATCGACAGAGACGGCGTTTCACGTACAGTGGAAAAGGCCATCCAGCAAAAAACTTTGCACAGGCGGTGTTCATTGACACAGAAGGCGCTTTTAACAACATAACTACGAACTAGCGTTAGAAGCTCTGGCCGTTGATCTTAATGTGGTTGCGCTGATAGAGACTATACTTGTCAGCAGGAAGGTAACTGCCAGCTTAGGTACCTACACTTTAAGCAGACAGGTCTGCAGAAGCACAAATCCGGGAGGAGTTCTCTCCTGCTCTGGAGTTTGTCGGTAAATTCCTTACTGCTAGCGCTAGGGGGGTTGCCATGTCGTCGCCTATGCTGACGATTTGGCAATTGTGATTTGAGGGAAATATCCAAACTCTCTCACATGGCCACGCTTACATGTTGGACGGAAAGAAGGGGACTAGGGATATACCCCAATAAAATGGAATTAATCCTCTTCTCTAAGAAAAAAAATTTCCTATGGTCTCCCCGCTAATATACAAAGGTGTAGAAATTCCGTTGAAGGAGATATTAAAATATTTTTGACTAATACTAGACAGGAAGATTACCTGGAAACCTAATGTTGAGGAAAGAGATAGCAAACCCAATATTGCTTTGTACACTTGTGAAAAACCGGTCGGAATTAATTGGGGGCTATCACTACGGATTATGCACTGGCTGTACATTTCTGTCGTCAGACCTATATTCTTATATGGACTACTGGTATGGTGGCCAGACACTCAGAAACAAAGTCTTTTGAAGCTTTAAGAACAGGTTTAAAAAACGGCCTTTTTGTGCATTTCTAGTGCTTTACGGACTACCCCAACTAAACCATTAGAAGTGATACTCAATCGACCTACATTACATCTGAGTGGGAAACAAATGGCGAGATATTTCTAACGTCGTGGCTTGCATAACTGGACATTGGCTATACGGCAGGCATGCTCGCAGTCTGTGAGTATTCTCTCATGAATAAGGCAGAATCTCTAGCTAGAACCAGAGCGGGCAATTTAACCAAATACGTTTGCATCTCCGTTGCGAAAGTGTCCGGTGCGAAGGTCAAACAAATGCTCCGCTTCATTAGGGCTTCAAAATGGTTTGACGAGGAAAGCAGAGGTGCGGTGTGTCGTGGTGGTATCTCAATGGACAACACAGTGGTGGAGTGATTTGGTGTGTAGACTGGTTGCCACGAAAACGAACCAACCAATATCATACATCGTTGGTAGATAGATATATACCAAGTATCGGAGTGTACGGCCGAACCTTATTTGAGTCCGCTATCGCTTTTGAAACCGTTCACAATCCTTATTTATTTTACATTTAAGACAACCCGACACAAGTACTGGTTTTATGTGATCCCAATTGAAGACTGGCCAACTCTTTTTTAGGTCTTCCACAGGAATGCTCGCCACCTCAAACCCCTTCCAATGAGCTTCACCTACCAAGGCCACCCGTAGCGGACGATGTCGTATCATTTCCATTCCCATGCTCGCTATTTACCTTAAAGCATGTGAAAGTGCTTTACAAATCTACGTAAAACAGTTCTTAACAACGAGATAAAAATTAAGTCTTTACATAACGCTAGTTGTTATAAACGCTATATATAAAAAAATTTCCTTCAATTTTTAGATTACCTAATTAAAGAGATTATTTGGGAGATATAAATTTTAGCTATTAACAGATTTGTACAATACTTGTATTCCAATAAAATGTTATATCAACCGTCAACCAAAACTCCAGATAACGAGTGGACACGAACTCATTTAGACAAAGCCTTTACAAATGAAATTAATTACAAAATAATTGTCGCAGCTGCCACACCCAACAATAAAAATATAGCAATTAAAAAATTAACGAAGATATAAGTAATATCAACACAAAAATTTTATGATGGACTGACAGGTAACATTTTTAAAGGAACTGCCTGACAAAACACTTACCTGCATTAGGAATTTATTTAATGCAATTATAACGCGAAAGTTATATTCCGTAGTGTGGAAAGTTTCTGAAATTATTGCTATCCCTAAACCAAATAAGGACCTCTCAGTCGCCACATCGTACAGACCGATCAGGTTACTACCAACTCTATCAACAATTTTTGAAAAATTGTTTTTTGGTCGCCTGGAGCCTATCTTAGAAAGGAGAAAATTAATCCCTTGCCATCAGTTCAGTTTCAGACGTAAACACTCCACAATTCAACAAGTTTATACAGTACCAATAAAATAGAAACTGAAATTGACAAAAAAAATACTTGTGTGGCAGTATACCTTAATATTGCAAAGGCATTTGATGGCGTATGGCACAAAGGACCACAAGGAGCAACACTATAAATCTTATATACAGCTGACATCCCTATACCTATATTCGGGGACAACATGACACCAGCATTTGCTGGCAAAACTGTTCTACTTGTAACACACAAAGATATAGATCTACCTACTAAAAATCTACAACAAATACTTGATAAAACTTTATCTTGGTTTGGAAAGTGGGGAATCAAAATAAATGGCGAAAAGACTATCCAAGTCAATTACACCAATAGGCGGAGTAGACCATAGCACCTAACTATAAATAATGAGCAGATTAAAATTAACACTAAAGCTAAATACTTCGGTATGACAATGTATGCCAAAGTATTATAGAAAGAGCACACAATACAAAAGAGGAACGAAGTAAAAAATAGATTCAGACAACTGTACTTGATGTTAGGAAACGAATCGAATCTTTCGCCACTAAATAAAATCCTGATCTGCACGATAATAATCATGCACTACAGGCAGATCTAATGTAAATATCTTACAACGTCTACAATAAAAAATACTACGCACAATCACCAATGCTGTATGGTATATACCCAATGATACTATTTACCGTGATATCAACTTTGACTCTGTACAAGATATTACCCGCATATTTTGCGTAAGACATGCACAGCGACTATCAAAGTACTCAAATTTTAAGATAACAGGTCCCACTTTCCACCAGTTTTGGAAAGTGGGACCGAGACGACTCAAACGCCTTACAACAACGAATTCAATAATTCGTAAATTCTGAAATAGAAATTCAATAAAATTTTAAACTATTGTTACAAAAAATGTAATCGTAAATGTTGATTTATTGTTAACCAACACTCCCATACTTAAGACAGTTGATTTAGTGCCATCTGACAGGTGTACAATTTACAAAGGAATAAAAAAAAACGGTATTGTAAAAATGTTTATTTTGAAAGTGGTGCAAGCATATATTAGGTTTGAAATTACCCAAAAAGGGTTATTAGTAAAAAGCAAGAGGGAAGTTTTTTTTGAAGATTTTCATAGAGGTTCGCTGCCCTGGTCCGAGGAGTTGATTGCTGGTCTGTCAAAATGTTAAGGGGGCCAAGACTTCTGTATTTTTCCGTAAGTCAGGGAACTACTCTGTCTAGAAAGCCCAAGACCGACCACTCGTGGTAAACCCACATTCCTCTGAAGGTGCCCCTGCTTAAATTGAATATGGTGGATCTAGAGAGTACAACTTGATAAAACCTGTAATCAAGTGTGTTATTCAAACCGTGCCCGTTGGATGAATGGCACAATGTTAGCATGTCTTTGAACGGAGGCCTCCAAATAACTGTCCATCTCTAATTGTATCTAGTTTTCCCAGAGCAAGGGGTTCTGCTCTGGGTGATATCTTGTAGCACAGACCTGGAGGGAATTTTTATAGATTTATATAAAGAAAATAAACCCAGCTGCTGCCCTAGTGGCAACAAATATTGCTGGCATCCAGCCTTCGTAGGACCTTTTAAAGCCCAATGAAACTGGTGACAGAAGGGAAGCCGAAGTCGACGACATGAACATTGGTCCTAACGTTGCAATCGATCCAATTCCATCGGTTGCTCAACGCGTCTCACAAACATTTTTCTTCCAAAGAGGTGCAAGATGAAGCCAAAAGGTTAGCCGAGCTGCCAATGGCGTAGGGTAAAAATGCGTCTTGTTAATAAAACAAGTAAGTGGTACCGCTCCAAGAACACCACTGGACCAAAATAAATTTAGGTCAGGTCCTATGGATGCTAGGTCGCAAGTCAGACCGTCGGCACAAATATCGAACAGAACCTTCGCGTTCGCCAATGTTTCCAAATGACGTTTGCTTCCAAAGGGCCAAATTCTTGGATAAAAGCCAGTATCACACCACAAGATTTCCATAAGGTCTTCCGGTCTACAAGCCAGTTTGTCAGAAAACCAAAATGCTATCCTGGATAAGGTGCGACAATGTCGGAAAGGCAATATAAAGCCTAAGTTTAACGGTTGAACTTTCCGTCCTTAGTGGCTGAATGTATGGTGTGCTGACGTCAACATAGACCAATGGCTACTCCAAAATATGTTCCTACTTTCCTTGGAAAGGTTGAGGGTAGTCGTGGAATTCTCTTGGAACATTTCCCTGAGGAGCAAGTCTTGGCTGTGGGTCCGATCCTGGCTCTTGTCGTGAGTTAGTACCCTGGATCGACGATTGGAAAGTGCTGCGTAGGGCCCCTTAGGGCACTATTGTGTGCTCACGATTACCTTCGATCCGTTCTCCGCGGAGATAATCGGCAGAAACGGGCACTTCATCGAGTACCGTTTCGGCAAGGTGACAGTTCACACCAGGGAGAAATCCAAGGTTAGAACAAACACCTGTGGAAAGGAAAGGACAAAGTCGGCACAACAGTCTCCTTTGACAGACGCCAACCGCTTTTGTCCGAAGAGTAACCTTGTTGCTAAACAGATATAGAAAATGGAAGTACAAAAGGGGACCACAACGGAAGTTACTTCACTGCCCACCCGGCCCAATAATTACAATCCCTCCTCTGCACCCTTCGAGTTTCTAAAAACCCTCCCCTCAAGTGGCTTTGTTGCAAAAATACATAAGGGCCTGGCAGGGGTGATAGGTATCACAAGAAACTAATCCGGCGCCAGTCTGGCAGAGGCAGGAAGACGGCAAATTGAGTCAAATAAAGTGGTCAAATAAATACAAATTCTAGGGGTGAGTACCTCTTAGAATTCATATGTAGTAGTAAAATACTTAATAGAGGTAACGAACCTACGTTGCCGCCATCAGGGATGAAGTCATTCATGTCACCCGATAGTTCCAACTTGTGGTCCGCTATTTTGAACTACCCCGTCTTAAAAGAGGTATCGATGTCGTATCATTGTCATATAAGATTTAACTTAGATGCCCGAAAGGAGATATGCCAGAGGTATCGTAATCCCAGGAAAACTACTGGGTTCCTTTCTATTTCACATAACTGATACTGTGAATTGCTCGACTGAACCTTATGAGGACTAAAATCTTCAGTGGAAATTTTGACCCACACTACAGGTGACAAAGACCCTATTCAACTATACACTCATACACGTCAAGAATAATAAAAACCCGAACAGTCGCATCAAAGAAACGCCCAAAATATAAATCGAAGCAACAAAGTATCTACGTCGGAAACTTAACGAAAAAAACTGCTTATGATGTAGCCAGTTGCACAGCAGTGGCAATCAGCAGCATATTAGACCAGTTGTAATAATTAACACAGAACTACGGTTACAACAAAACAACAACACGTACAGCCAACGATCTTATCAACGAGCGCCACGCATGCCAAAAGAGGAAAACACAGTGACTAATATTACAACAAATACTTGCACGGCAAAGAAGGTGAGCGCACGAACTCAAGCAGAGGAATCTGCCGAGTACGCTCGCTCGGTAAATTTAACACCAACAACACGCAGAGATGATGACAAAGCACAAGAGGGACAACGACAGAGCGACCACCACGCCAACTGCCAACAAGACATAGCAGAAGGAGGAAAAGAGAATGAATATTCTAGCACATATTGAAACTGAAATATTTAAATTTAACAACAATAACACTACAGGAACCAAATATGATTTGGAACAGCGCTGGCCCAAGGGCAAAATACCACAACAACAAGCATCACCACAACAACAAGAAGCATGACCACAACAACAACAAGCGTGGCGATTAACAGAAAGCGAGGCCGCCCAACGGAAGTGAAATCACACAACGATTGCCCGCCAACAACAAAATGCACCAGCCGCTGTGACCAATTGGGCTATATAAGCTATCTAGCCTAAGCAACAAGTCTCTTTTTCAGGGAACAACTTCCGCACTGTCAACAGCCTTCACGAAACCCATACGCCATCGAGACTTAGTGAGAACATAAGGTTTTCAATCGCTTTCTCACTAAGTCTCGTACACAACCAGGACATAGCAACTCAGTAAGGACATCATAGATGGTAATCGTACTCGCTGGTCTTGCCAGAAATGTCGTGAGTCTGATATTAATCTCTTCCAGATGTTTAGATGTTCGTAATGTTGCCAACGACGCTAGAGGCATCGGTGCAAGCAAAATTTGAGGAATGTGAAATTTGTTTCAGAATTAAAGTGCATGGAAGGTAATGCGGTTTCTCCTAAGCGAAAGTGCGTGGCGCTAGCACTTCGTCTTCAAGCGTGATTGCATCAACTGCTAAGATTATGCTTTCTCTTAAGTCTACTCTATGTGATACAATAACAGACTCTATTCAGAAAGTGTCATCAGTTGTAAATCTGGCGGTAAATGTAGACCCTTCTTAAAATTTGGCTAATTTGGCCATTCCGGCTGATAGTAATCTGTTAGTATGTAGCGCCTTCTAAATTTAAGTTAAAACTGGTTTAAAATTATGGTAACTTGTTTGAAGCTGTTATTGATCAAAATTTCTGGCTTCTAGATGAATTGGTGCGTGCCTATGAGTCACGATCATATCCTAAACTAGCAACTTTTAATGCAAAACCAGGTTTTAAATCCTAAGATCAAAAATGTTCTGCTAGCCAGTCCTGCTTTCATGCATGATGTAATTGCATTTTCGGAAACATGGCTTCTCCAATGTACCCTTTCGTCAGACGGGTTTGGTCCAAATTGTATGGTATATAGGAAAGACAGGGATTCTGTTTTTTTGACGTCTACTCTTGGAGGGGGGTTTTAATTGCAGTAAGTACGGCCCTGTTTCCTGAAGAATTACTGTTCTTGGAAGCTGTAAGTATTGATATATGATCCTATCAGAGTGGCTAACGTGAATATTTATGTGTCCTGTTCCTAAATCCTACTGCGATCTTCTCCGGAAATATACCAGTCTCACTTAAATATTATTTCATTATTGGATAAGAAACTAAGGCCAAATGATAAAATCCTAATTTTGGGTTCTTTTAATTTGCCATCTCTGTGTTGGGAACATTCAAGTGATGACCCCATTCGACTCTTCACCTTTTCCAATGATACTGAGTTTATAAACTCTACTTTCCGTTAAGGCCTCTCGCAGATAAATTCAATCTAAGTTAGATCAGATTAGATTGCTTGAGACCAGGAACAAGTCACCGAGTCACTGCGGCCACCTTTGGACCTATTGTGACAAGCTCTATAATTACAAAACATTCCAGAGCTTAGAATTCATTAAGAATTCTCAAATCTTCTTTGGAGATTTTTCCGCAATTTGTAGGTGGCGTTGGTCTATTCCGTTCCCAGTTAAACTTATTCGGGAATGTGACCTTGAAGTTGTGTGTGAAGTTATACTTAAGCTGGATTAATCGTTTGCATTTCAGTTTCGCCCCTAAGTAAGAATTGCCATAGGCGAATTGAACTTTGTTCCTTTTCTGAGATGAGTTTTGCTGCGAATTGCACCGCCTCTTTCTTGATAAATAAATAAATTGGAGTAGGTTTAATAACACCTCCACGCCTGCTGTTGGAGCTGACTTTATGGCCATCGTCGAGCGGACATGGATTTTGGTCCATGGATTTTGGTCTATGCTGTTTTTTGTTCCAGCTTTTTGCACCAGACAGATGAGGCATAGGTAAGGATTGGTCTGGTGATAGCTGTTTATAGCCATAGCGATTTTTTTGGATTAAGTCCCCAGCTTTTCCCCATTAAGCACCCACTCGTCCATAGAGTTTCGCTAGCTTTCTTAATGGTGTTATTTAGGTGACTATTCAATAGCAACTTTTCATTGAATATAACACCCAGGTATTGTACTTCGTTTGGAAAAGGTATTCTTTTTCCAAAAACGGCTGTCAATAAGTTTTTCTTTTTTTTGGTGAAGATGATTATGCAGGTTTTAATTGGGTTAAATTTTAGTCCCACCCTCGTAAATTAGTTTGATATAAGAGTTAAAGCTCTCTGGAGTAAATCTGAGATCGTGTCTTTAAATTTGCCTCTGATAAAAATGAAAATGTCATGGGCATAACTTTATACATCGTAACCATGATTGCTCAGTAGATCCAGAAGACCGTTAGTAACTACAGACAACAATTGCGGTGATAGTACGCCACATTCTGGATATCCTTTTGCCGCCCGACCCCTGGTCTCTGTAGCACCTAAAGAGTATTTGATGTTCCTTTCCCTGAGAATATCATATATCCATCTACATGATGTCCAATTAATGACATTGCTCAGGATTGCCCTATTTACATTGCCGAAATCGGTGTTATAAAAAGCCTCCTCAATAGCAAGAAAACCCCCAACCGCAAATTCTTTGTTCTCAAGTGCGTATTCAATCTTTTGCGTGAGATTCTGAAGAACATGAGAGTTGATTTTCCTGCCTGATATGCATATTGATTTCTATTTAATGATTAAAGTGTGAGAAAACTCCTTCTTATATGCCTATCAAGTCTTGCAGTCAATGCAATCTAGATTCATCTATGATTGCAGATTAGATTCTTACAGAAGAAAAATTAAACCAAATTTGATAATTTTGCAAAAATTGAGGAAGCCCTCAATTTGCAGCATTCCAGCAAAATGCAACTCAAAAGTAATTTTGAAGGTTAGTAAATGGAATTGAAAATATTGTTTCTTCCTCGAATCATCAACGTTAATGTAATTGCAGGGTCGGCAATTTCTATTCTGGAAAGTTACTTGCACCTGCAATGATGACGACTTTTTCAGGAGCCACTTGATATTGTTTTTTGGGGTTCTGTTTTACTTTTGCTTTCTCCAATAAAAAACCTCCAATTTGTCCACAAATTTCCTTTCCTCATTTAAAAACTGAACATACCTCACAGGGTTCCAATCCGAGTATAATTCAATTAATAATGGAATTAAGAACTAATTGCGCAATTTAGAAATTGACTGCTTTTGGTGTAAATTCAGTTAAATTATAACTCAATTGAGAAAATTTCCTAATTGCGCAATTAAACTGGCTGTAGGAACACTATATAAGGATTGTGGAATCTGGGAAGTGTACGCTGGCAAGAAGCTCATAGGTCTCCGGGCCATTGATTGTGTACGTGCTAACTGGTCTTTTCAAAAGTCTTGGAGAGCACTTTATGGATTCTGGAGCTACTGCTTGGGTCAGAGAAATCACTGTAGAAGTTCATCTTAGACTCCCTTTTCGCTCTTCTAATTTGTGGGTTATATTTTCTTATGCATTCCCTATATTTAAGCCATTCACCATTTTATTTGGCCCGATTAAGTAGCCTTCTGGATTATTTCATTAGTTTGGTAAAGTTACTATTCTATCATGGTGTAATTCTATTGCCTGGTTTAGTTTTCTCTACACAAGCACGATGGAATGCATCTAATATCGATGTGCTCATTATTTCACTAGCAATAGTTAGTTTATCAGGGCTTCACACAATTTTATTGCATCTCCATATGTTTTCTGCTATGATGTTCCTATACAGGTCCCAGTTAGTGGATTTTGGCTATCTGTGGGTGGTAGAGACTCTGATGTCAGGATCGATTTCAAATGAAAGTTGTTGATAATCGGACCTGGATATTTAATCACACTCTCCAGCTTTCAACAAAATTTTTTTGCAATTATCGCATAAGGTGAGGTCTAAGAGACACTGACCCCTTAAATTCATGTCCGTACATCCCCATTTCGTGTGGTTTGCATTAGCGTCACGGTGATGCAGTTATTGTTCTGGCAGCTGAGGTCAATTTGCTTCTGCAGATAAGAATGATAAATCTTCCGAGTCTCCTGAGAGATAGGCTGACCAAAGAGTAATCGCTGTCCCACCTGGCATTGTCGGTATCTCGATTTTTACGGCCATCTGACCCTTCTGGATATTTTCTGAGATGAGAAGAGAATTAATACCATTTCTGACCAACATGCAAGCTCTTGGGTTTCCTGCATTGCAGGAGTCATAAAACAATTCACTTGGGAGGCCCTAAACCTGATATCACCAAATGAACAGCTCTTGTTTGAGAGCTACATAAATGTGTTCCTAATATCTGCGACAAATCGGCCGAGGCCACGTGTTGTAAATTTACATGGATACCCTTGATCACCATGTTACTTTGATAGTCGTCCTGTTCTCTCCCCTGCCCTCATCCATTCTGGATCGTTGTTTTGATACAATTGGGAATTGCTAGATTAAGGTGGTCGACTATCTACCGGCAGCTTGATCGATATCGGCCGCTTAGTAGGAGTGTTTCTGCAAGAGTCGCTAGCGGAATCTGTCACAGAACTTTTAGCAGCCTTATTTGGTGAAGAGGAGGCTCTTCAGGGAGGTACTGCTAATATTCTCCGACCCGGGCGCTGCATTCTTCGGTGCTGCACTCAATGTGGTTCGTGTATTTTTTTTTGCATTTGCGGGGTGGTCGCTGTGCCGGCGGTATTTTTTCTGCTTTTCATCCGCATTTGGGACTGGCAAATATTGAGGAATTATTTCCCTTGCTGTGCCACGATCTTATTTTTGCACTCTCGTCTATGGTAGCGGTGACAAATTGTCCCCCATCTTTTTCACTCGTAGATCGAAGTACCGTCCAGGTGCCGTGCCATCTCTTATCGTTGCCGTGATTCGTCGCATCAATGCTCCAATAAAGTACTCGTACTTCTTATATCCGGTACTGATTTGTGGGGCACATGATTCCTCGATATGCCCGGTAGCGTTATCAATACTTAGTTCCATGGGACCCTGAGTGTTGTGTATGTATGGTGCAATCGGTCGCTGTGTTTCGCTATTCGCGACAATCTAGAAATCCTAGAGGATGGTGGTGACATCCATGTTCTCTCCTCCTCCGGCACTGGTCGGCGAACGAAGTATAGTTTCCTCCTCTGACACCGTTATTAAATTTATGTAATATTTTTTAATGTTTATTATTATTATTATTATTAATTCCATGACATTTGACATAATAAAACTATACTTATGCTAACAAAGTTAACTAAAAGATATAATTATAAAAGAGTCAAATATCGCTCCTAGTCGGACTATAGGGCGGTCACAAAAGATCTCCAACGGTTTCTATCAGCAGCCAGGTAGCTTATTTCGTTCCAGGTGGCTCTGTGGTGACTTTCGACGTGGATAGTGCGTACCCATGTTTGTCGTGGGCGTCCTGCTTTCCGACTACCATGTGGATTCCATTGAAAGGACATCTTTGCAATGTTGGTGCTGTTGCGTTCTCCGAGCGTTAGCTGTGGCAATGCGCCCTGCAGTTGCCTGTCACCTGTAAATACTTGCCAGACCAGTAAAACACTTGCCGACTGCGGCGTAAACACAACACACACCGTTTCGCTTTCGGAAATATGCAACTTCGATTTATTCTTAATCCACTCTTACTTATATTCTTAATTCTAGCTACATAATTATTTTTATAACCTACTTAGGTGTTCCAATTACGCAAGTGTTGACCCAAAACAATAATCGCAATGAGCCAGTTCATACAAAATGCCAATGGTGCATTTTAGCCTTAGTTTTTGTGTCACTGTGTAATTGTAACACCTGTGAAATTCATATATGTAATATTAATTATAGCTACAACCGGTCGATAGGCTACTTGGGTTGTGTCGCGAGTCAACTACTCGTAGGTAGTCGTATCTTGACTCGCAAAATTCCTCCCCTCTTTCGAGAAGAAGGTAGTGTAGCTACCTTCTAAAATTGTATACCCTACTACAATATTTTATATGTATACATTTACTATATATTTTTTTCTGATAACCTAATACAATATTTTATATGTATATTTATGTATTATTTATGTTCTTTTTTAAATTTTTAATATATATATATATATATATATATATATATATATATATATATATATATATATATATATATATATATCTTTCTTTTCAAATATTTTTTCTTTTTTCTTCTTTCAACTATTGTTTTTTTTTTTTTATATATTTTTGTTTCATTCATTTATTTTTATTCTTTTAATATTTTTTTTTCTTTTTTATTTATTTATTAATTTATTTTTTTCTTGGTTCGTTTTCTTTTCCTTTTTATTTATTTTATTTATTTATTTTTTCTGAAACATTTTGTACATTCTTAACATCTGGTTTGTTTAGCCTACGTTACTCTACACTGCAATCTCTGCTACCTGCGGCGTTGGTTGTGGTTCTCGTTGTGGGTATTTGACTCGCTTCTTTAACTGGCAGAATATATATGAGATTACTGCAGCGATCATTACCAGCGTTGTGATCGCGGCGATCCCTCCCTTTTCCAACCAGGAGTGCGATCAAAAGTGTACCACTCGAACGGTTTCCGGACAAAACGACACTCCATTGGCGAGAATGTCCCGCCGTTCAAAGTCTGAGTATACGGTTCGCGGGTGGCTGTCTGGGTGAATGTAGAGTAGACCAAAAAAACGTAATCAGCATTAGCGACGTCTTCGACGGAGTTAGAGAAATGATTGCCCTGTATAAGTAAATTGTGCAATTCGCTGAAAAGCCGTTTGCCTTCCTTGAATGTGTGTTCATTGGCAATTTCCTGTCTCGTGCAATTTCCTGTAAAGATGCCTAAAACTACAAGGGAGCCTGGTGTCATTTTACATGCGCTGACCCATTGACTCGTCAGGGCTTGTGTGTCGAAATCCAATTGATAAACAGATCCTTGAGAGTTACTATCCAACTCGTTGGTTGCAAACGGCCGGTCATTATACTCCTCCCCGTTCTTAGCCAAATGCACTACTATGTATTTATCCAGCTCGCCGTTCTGCCCAATAATAATGCCATAGCGGAAATCATGTTCAATAGGACGTTTGTGGAGGTAATTTTCGTCTGATTAACTCAGGTGTATTGTGCGTATCGCGGAGTCCCGGACAATTTTCAAAAATGCTAGATTTTGGAACTCGTTCAGCACTTAATTGACAAATAATTAGATTAAAGCACTGAACCACAACCTACAAGATCAGAGTCAACTTGCTGCGCGTTGTTTGCTACCCCGAAATGATATAGCTTGCTCGTTTCGTCTGAGCCCCGCTATTATTGATTCCGCTTCCGCTGCCGTTATCTCACACACTCTCTTACTTCCGTCAGATCCTGCCGTATTTGCTCTTAACTCGCAAAGCTCCATTGTTTTCTTTTGCAAGTCTTCTAGTTTCTCCAGTACTGGCTCCAGATCAGCATCGCGAAACTCCGATATCACCACCCACTCGTCTTTCGAGAACCAAACATTATCCAGTGATTCCAAAATCAGGTCCGTTTCCGCCAAAGGTTCCATCCGCACTTCCGCGGTTTCGCTGCATTTCGCTGTTACGCTCAAATAGGCTACCAAGAACACAGCTGCCTTACAAATATACTGTAGAAAAAAAAATAAGTAATTGCTACAATAACTTACTTAATAGAAATTTATATTTCTCTTAATATTTAAATAATCATTATGGTTATACTACTGCTACATTATCGTTATCACTACTTTACACTAACATCCACCATCGACCGATCTTTTCTCCTCTTTCTTTTTTTTTACCAAAATCTAGAATATCTAAATATCCTTGACCATGTATTTCCGTTGTCAACGGCATGACCCAATTCTTTTCTTCTCTTAAAAACAAATCTCCTGGTTCGTATATATTCATAACAACTCTAGTGTGGAAAACCCTTCTATGAATGCATACGAAACATACAGGCATCCCTTCGGTATTAACACTACCCTACTTACTACTACGCTGAAGCCCCGCCCATTTTACGGTAGCTTTCTAACCGCTGTCAGCTATCCTATAGCTCCAGATTTTCTCTCAATTAATACTTAACTTAATACACACAATAAACTTACAAGCAAACTTTAGACTATCTAACCTAGTTAGGACACCAACATCCGATGCTGCCAACGGTCGATACTTCCAGGGTCGTACACCCGGAAGTCGTATTCAAACCAATTGAAATCAATTGTATTCCATACTTATCTTCTATATTACATTATTCATATTATTCATAAAAAGGGATATTTTGAAAATTGAGTTTCTTCTTTTCCTATTATCATTACTTATACTAAATATAAAATTGTTTAATTACACTTCTTCCATGTTTATTTACTTTACTTACTTCCCTATTGCTCTTCCAAACATACTTACGTTTACCTTCATGCCCCTACCCCTACGACTTCATGTATATCGTACTGATAAAACAATTAAAATATTACTGCTAAACATATGCATGCATACCACCATGTCTCATATTAAACTTACACGCTACACGCGCTCATACTTACTTATTGACATACATACATATGTACATGGCACATGCGCTTGTCATTATAGCGCATGCCAAAAGTGTCAACGCATCAGATTACCCGTGTACGTTATGAGTAGTTACAAACTTAATAACGTATTGCATAAACGCCCCAGTTATTGACTCTGCTGCTCATGCGACTACCTAAACCGCACAAACAAACAAGAATTATATGCAATAAATTGTTTCCCATTTTTTTTTCTTCATTCTTTATTGAAGTCATATTTTCAGCTCGCAAAAATTATTTCTTTTACTACTACACGCGGGCATTCGTACATTGTCTCACCCTTGAATCATAATATATGGTTTCATTCTTTCATACCGCTGTCTTGCTTACGTTTAATTTTCTTCGTTTTCAAGGTTGAAATTATTATTTAATAAAAATTTCACTCATTTCAGCCGTCACTTTCCGCACGAACTGTATTTTGGGATAGGTCAAGCAAAGAAAGCCTCTGCTTCAATTCACTCATCATTGCAACCAGTTTCACACTAAAATTCTTAATTGGATCTGTAGGGCTTCAACAGATTGTTATGGAAATGTCTCAATTTGTTTCCTATCCTAACCTATGGCGTTATTGGCCCCAAAATCTTTTCTACTTTATATGGACCAAGCCAAATATAGGAAAATTTGTGTTCTTGTTACTGTTACGCAGTAAAACATTGTCCCCAGCAACGAACTGCACGGGATTAGTGGAAGCATCATATTGCTTCTTGGATACTTCTTTTGCCCTTTCCTGCGCCTTCCTAGCCAACTCGTGCCCTTTCTGCACTTGATAACGTAACAGATGTGGGTAGTCGTCTGTATTATATAAAGGCGCTGGCTTTCGTTTCAAATTCGATGGCATTTGAGGTTGGAAACCATACAACGTGAAAAATGGCGCCTGGTTAGTGGATGCGTGTACAGTGTTGTTGTGCACATGCATTGCTGACGCCAACCACTGGTCCCAGTTCGATCCATCCTCCTTCACAAAATGCATCAAGTATTCAGCTAGCGGTCGGTGGCTACGTTCTAACGAACCGTTAGCCTGAGGGTGATACGGGGTGATGTGAAGTTTCTTTACCTTTAGCAGTTTACACGTTTCAGAAAAAATTCTCGAAATGAAATTAGTGCCGTTATCTGTTACAAGTATCTTTGGGACACCTAATTTTGCTACAACTTCCCCAAAGAAAAACCTAGCTACCGTGGTTGCCTCCACGTCCGGTATGGCAACCGCTATAAAGTATTTAGATAGGTCGTCCTGGAATGTTAGGATGTATTTATTCCCAGACGAGCTCTCGGGCAATGGTCCCACCATATCCATGAACACCTTTTCGAATGGTCTGTTAGCAGTATCAGTTACTTGCATAGGCATCCTTGTTATCCTTGATACCTTGTTCTTCTGGCAACTTTCACACCCAGCGATGAGTTTCCGTATATCCAACATCATTTTAGGCCACCTATAGTTCTTGCGTATACGCCTATACGTCTTCATGAAACCCTGGTGACCCCCCAAAGGAGAATTATGGTAATCTTTTAACACCGTTTCAATCTCCTTCTGGTCCGACAGTTCAATTACAGCGTCCGCAACAAACGGTAATTCTGGAGTCGTACCGTCACCCATGGCGTCCCCCTGCTTCGCGGAGTCATCCACAGTACTCTTTCGCTCCCTTACTTGCGCTCTTGTTTGGACAGCTGCTATCCGCGGTGCTGTGTTACACCTCTCGGCAGTGAAAATCTCGCTTTCTCCCTTAACCGAGTTATTACCTGTTGGACTCTCGCTGCTGTATCCTCAAATTTTCCTGTTCTTGTACATTTATATCATCCAATCTAGCGAGACACTGTCTCAACCCCTCACTGATGAACCTGTATGCCAAACAGTCTTTCGTGATGTCAAAAGAAACTGCCCTCGCTTCCAAAAACCCCAGTTCCACTTTTACCCTGTCTAACTCAATCCATGCCCTCATTATTATTCGTTCCCCTTTTGACCTTTCCGTTTGCCCATCATTGATCGCATATCCCGCGATATTCTCAGTGATTCTCAGAACACTCATATTTTGCGGCGCCCTACTCAGCGCATCCGCATTCAAATTCGTTTTCCCTGGCTTGTACGCAATATCAAATGTGTACTCGGACAGCTTATGCCTGAACCGTACCAGTCTAGACGTTTGTTCCTTCAAATTTACGATTCCCCTTAGCGGTTGGTGGTCGGTGTAAACCGTGAACTGCCTCCCCAAAAGGTATGATCTGAAGTTACGAGTGGCCCAAACTATAGCGAGCATCTCCCTCTCTCTCGTAGAGTACCGCTTCTCGGTCTCACTCAGCGCTCTACTCGCGAAAGCTATGGGATGATCGCGACCCTCTTGTTCCTGCGAAAGAACCGCTCCCAGAGCTTCACCGCTGGCGTCTGTCGTTAAAATGAAATGCTTATTAAAGTCTGGGTAAATCAGGATGGGCGGTGTCGTAATAGCCAATTTCAAACCTTCGACTCGAATTTTGTGTCCTTATGTAGCAATTTCGTGATTGGCAGCGACAACTGTGCCATATTCTTCACGAATTTCCAATAATAATTTGCTAAACCAAGTAAAGCTTGTACGTCCTTCCTGTTTCTTGGCTGAGCAATATTCTTGACGCATTCTATCTTCGCAGGATCAGGAAGCGCACCTTTCTCAGTACACTTATGTCCTAGATAGACCACCTCGCGTCGCAGGAAGTTACACTTCTTCGTGTTGAGCTTCAGACCATGCTCCCTCAGTCGATCCAGTACTTTACTCAACTTGCTACTGTGGTCTGACAGATTCCTTCCATATACCACTATATCATCGAGGTATACAAAAGAGTCAATACCTTGCAGACCAGTTAGAATGCTATTCATAAGCCTCTGAAAAGTTGCTAGAGCACCAGTAAGTCCGAATGGCATTCGTTTGAACTCAAAATGACCCAAAGATGTGCTGAATGCCGTTTTCTCTCTGTCTTCCGCACCCATCAAGACTTGATGGTATTCACTAGCCAAATCTAGCGTAGAGAAATACGTACAATGACCCAACTGATCCAGAATTTCGTCAATTCTTGGGATCGGAAAAACTTGCTTCAGCGTGACGTCATTTAATTTCCTGAAATCGAACACCAATCTCCATTTCTTGGTGTCCTGGGACTTTTTCGGAACCAATAATAAAGGTGAATTCCATGGAGAATTGCTCGGCATTATTATGCCCTCCTCCAACAACTTGTCCACCTGTCGATTCATTTCGTCACGTTGATTTATGAGCAACTGCCACTCCGCTATGGGAATATTGTGCTCAATTGTAGATGTGAACGGCAGCGCGTCTCCATCGAGTAGGAAAACATCGTTATACTCTGCGCACATTCTTGCTATTGAAAGGATTTCCTCCTCATTCAAAATACTCCCCGTTGGGAATTGGGATTCGTTTTTCAGTTTCTCCGCTCTCTCGGTATTCTCCCGACACTTTTCCTGCACTACAAAATCACTCGCATCGCTTACTTCTCTAATGTCGTACTCCGAGATATTGGAACATGTCACCTCACAGTTCTGATCCCACACTACGTCCGATTCTTGAGTGTTCAGCACTGGTGCCTCAACTGTATAATCCGTGGCGTATGCCAAAGTATCGCTGATATGCACACCAGGCTGTATCTCTTGCCTATTTACTATTGTTAAACCCTCTTTCACAGGTACCCTTACCTTCTTTACAGTTATTGCCCTAGCCTTTGCTATGCCTTCTGATTGACTTTCCTTCTCCCTGCTTAAACTGTCCCTCCGTGTTCTACTCTGGTTCCTTCCTATACTGTCCCTTGCACAAAGTCTAAAATTTTTCACAGTCTTCCCGTTCCCATTGCATACGGATAAACGTTTACGTACTGTATCTATTATAGAGCAATTCCACAAATTATCTCTTCCCAGTATTCCATCTGCCGGGACACCATCCTGAGTCTGGATAATGTGGAAATCCCATTCCAAATTCTCAGCACGGTGAATATCGAGTTTCACTAGGCAAAGAGTTTTAACACTTCCCCCAAAAGCCCCGCTTAAACTGCTTATTCTGCACAATTGTACATTGGGAAATGACCTCATGGATTCAGCCTTTATTAGACTGGTGTCCGCACCTGTGTCCAGCAATAATACCAGATGACCTGGTTTTGCTGCCTTGCACGGAATGATCAAATAAGAATCATCCGTGTACGTAGACTGACTGTTGAAATTGTTAGCCAAAAAATGTTTATATCGCGGAGGATCTCTACACATATCTTTCATAAACCTAGCGGTGCTAGCAAAAAGTATACTTAAACACGATTTAAAATTTGCCGTACTACCATTCATCTTCCCCATGCAGTTTTTAAAACCTGCTGTCATGCCCCTGGCCGGCTGAATTACCTGTCTGCATCTTTCACTAATACTATTAAAATTTTTTCCTATATATATTAATATACCAGGGAGGTAGTTCCTGACTAACCCCACTGCTCTCTGGCGAATTACCCCAAACAGCATAAGCAATAGACAAACGAAATTTATTGTCCCTAAGAGTGCTGTATCCTGTATCTTCGGAGTTTGTGGTCTCTCGACTGTCGCTGACGTGAAAACCACGTTTGGTGCCTGTATATTAGCAGTGTTCTGGGGTTTCCAACCTCTAGGCTGAGGTTGGCCCCCTACCGGTTTACCTGATTCTGCCTGTTGCTATTCCTTGCGAAACAGTTCTCTGCCATATGGCCAATGCGCCCACACCATGCACATGTCGGTTGGCGACTTCCTTTCCGTTCGTTCCTTGCATTGTATGATTGGTTATGCTGCGAACCATAGGTATGACGGCTATTACTAGTGCCGACCGTGTTCCGCTGCCATGTGCGGTCCCCTGGGTTTCCACGAGGCAACACGGGTCTCTGCTGACTGGCAATGGTACTTTGCTGCTGATTTCCGAAACTTTCTCTGGAGTAGTACTGTCTACCCTGTTGTCTTGCTGATGCATTCCTTGGACAACTCAACCCTCTTTGGTGTCCATAATTACCGCAATCCTCACAAAACGGAGTATTCCTCCTCGTCCGGCACTCATCCCAGAAATGCCCGTGCCTATTACAAAATGAGCATGCGACCTCTACAGCCGGTCGTCGATCTCTATGGTCCATTCCACGTTTCTCATTACCCCCCAATTCTTGTCGCGGGACACTCGAACCAGCGGGTGCACTCGTCCAGCATACGCCCCCGTCGTGGCTCTTTGCTGAATGGCGACCTCTGCAGACGTAACTGCCTCTATCAAATCTGCCATTGATCGTTGTGTCAGACTTAGCGTGTAATTTGCCAAGTCCCTATTTACTAAACCGGCCTTGAACACCTTCACCATGGGCCTCTCTATTTGCGATTTGTATACCGGCGCACTTTCAGGGAATTGCCTGTTTGCTTCTGCACTTGCTGCACTCCCCAGTGACTGGAGGCTACGGCCCCAGGCTCTCAATTCCTCTCCAGGCTTCTGAGTAGACTCCTGGATCTCTCTTATGAGTTCGTCGTACGATTTTTGTTTCAAGTATGTCCTGTTGTTCTCTGTCTTATACATCTCATCAAGTGTTCAACCTCCGCTCCCGGAAGACTATGTTGGGCAAGCTCGCTTCCTTCCTTGAACCTCTTGATTTCCGTCCTGATATCGTAAATCTCAACGCCAGAAAACATAGGCACAAGCTTTACCACAGCTTTGGCCACCTTCAGAATGCTCATTCTGACTTGCGAGTTAACCACCACAGGAATAACTGTATCGCTCTCCTCTTGTGTAGCTAATTGGCTATTAATCCCCTCTTCCAATAGACATTTAACCAGATCCTGGCACAAACTTAGTGGCCGCCGTGCTCGCAACCGAGTTGGAGTGTCGTATATAGGCTCTTCCGACTGAGGCGCTTTATCCTTTTCCCCTACGCTCGTCGGTTGAGTCGCTGCTTTCTTATTCACCTGCGATTCGCGCTGTGCCTGGTCTTCAATGAAACTAATCGGTAGCCCTCCTAAATCGCAAACCCTAACTACTATTTTCGGAACGAGATGTCCTCGGGTACACTGGGGCGTCAAGTATCCTGATTCTCCTACTTCCGGTATCGAAGCCTGAACCGTCTGCGTTTGTATTTCCGACGTTGACACCGACCTTGGCCTCACCTGAGATGGCTTCATTTCTACCGACGCTCCCCTAAACCTGAAATTCTCTTGCTCTAACAAAGAAGCTTCCTCCTCTATTTCCTCGAGCCGTCTTGAGAGTTACTTAGCTTTATTTTGAAGGAATTCCCTATCAGCTTTCAGCTCCTGCTTTTCCTTACGTACTTCCTCTAATTCTTTTTCCCTCCTGCTCAAGATAGCAGTCAGCGCCAAAACGGCTGCTTCCAAAAGCGATATTCTACTCCTTACTATGGCCTCCTCCCACAACGTCTGGGCTTCAGTCTTACCCGCGCTGGCTTCGAAATGTTCGAATACCCTCTCGGTGAAAATATTCACCTCTGTTTTTACTGCTTTTAACTCGTCCTGTGCGTCTTCTTTGCTCTTTAACGGAGACCCACTCGGTGCCTCAATTGTTGCTAAATCCGTCTCGAATACCTTGAGCCACCCTGACACTAAATTTTCCACATATTAATGAAAATTCGTCGCAAAGTATTCGTCGTCCCTACAGACCTACTTGTGCGGCAGTATTTTTAAGTGGTTGTTTTGAAATTTTTCCACCAAACCTCGCAACTCGGTGATTCGTCTGTGATAATACTTCACCGTTTTCACATCCTTCCGGTCCTTCCTGAAGTTGGAAATCAACCTCTGTACCTCTTTGCCCACCACTTCCTGGGATTTCAGCAACTCCTTCACTTCCTTCGATAGTCCCATGTATTATGCCTAATCCAATAAATATCCCGTTGGACAACCAAATCTCAAAGAAAAATCTCCATGCATCTGTTAAAAAAAAAAAAAAATCCTCCCAATTCGCAAAAATCGAAATCGGATTTACAGGCAAAAATGTCTTGATTTACTCCCGGAAATTCGAAACCATATTTAAAAATAAACCCGTAACGTATGCGCATCGTATTAATAGCATTTAAATGTTTTCTCCAACATTGCTACGCAAATCGTAGTTTCCGAGCTACAAAAACTTTGATGCAACAACACGTGTTGTCGGCACCTCTTCACCTAATACCCTAAACTCAAAATGCCAAATATTTAGATCAATCTTTATTTTGATTTCAAAACAATATAAACTGAAACATATAAATGTCCCTACCGACAAACACACACAAATCCCCTATCATAACCGTACGAACCCTATACCGTGGCACGTTCTTCCCGAAACAAACCAACTGGTATACAAAAGTTCGCAATTCAATAATGCAAAAACCGTGAATTAGCAGACACGTTCCACATCCCCCGAGAATGCTGAAACAAGAAGTATTAAAAAGTATGAGCCTAATCTCAGTGAAACAAACCTATACAACCTGACCATTAACAATTTTTGCGAATCAACCTAGTGTCACCTAACCGCAGCGGCTATTCAGCCCCGATGCTGCTTCTTCTGCATAACCGGCGCAAAAGCGCCCACACGGCCACCGAAGAATCGTCAACAAAATTCACTTAAATACTAAAATGTCCTAATATAAGCATACTTACCAATATCCTTGCTCCCTCCATTGAACTCTTTTGGAGTTGGTTATCCTAACGTTGCTAGTAGTAGTTTCCCGTTGGTGGATTCCCGCGTAGGAATGCTCTTTTCCTGGCACTCGACGTTGGATCCTAGCGGCTGCGCCAATTGTTGCGTTCTCCGAGCGTTATCTGTGGCAATGCACCCTTCAGTTGCCTGTCACCTGTAAATACTTGGCAGACCTGTAAAATACTTGCCGACTGCGGCGTAAACACAACACACACCGTTTCGCTTTCGGAAATATACAACTTCGATTTATTCTTAATCCACTCTTATTTATATTCTGAATTCTAGCTACATAATTATTTTTATAACCTACTTAGGTGTTCCTATTACGCAAGTGTTGACCCAAAACAATAATCGCAATGAGCCAGTTCATACAAAATGCCAATGGTGCATTTTAGCCCTAGTTTTTGTGTCACTGTGTAATTGTAACACCTGTGAAAATCATATATGTAATATTAATTATAGCTACAACCGGTCGATAGGCTACTTGGGTTGTGTCGCGAGTCAACTACTCGTAGGTAGTCGTATCTTGACTCGCAACAGTGTCTTCTCTACACAGAATGTGCCCTATCCAGCTCCACTTGCGTCTTTTAACTTCTGTATCAATAGGCTCGCTGTTGGTAAGGCGCCACAGGTCTTAGTTCATGATCGTTGTCGGCCAGAAAATGCGGCAGATTCTTCGTAGACATTTGTTGACAAAAGTTTGAAGATGTCGAGCTATTTGTTCTGAGACCAACCATGTTTCAGACCCATACAACAGAACACGTTTTATGCTGGTGTTAAATATTCGTATTTTTGTGCGCAGCGATATCACACGAGAACGCCAAATTCGATCTAAATTCCGGAATGCAGACCGTGCTTTGTTTATGCGTGCTGCCACATCAGATGTTGCACCCCCATATTTTGTTATGTAGCTTCCAAGGTAGCAGAAGCTGTCAACGTCCTTAATGTTGATGGTGGAGTTATCATTTGTCAGTACAGTGAGTGGAGATGTATTTGAAGTCTGCAGTCGCAAAAGTTTAGTTTTGGAGAAGTTGATTTTGAGGCCAGCTGCATGTGCGTTTACGGCTAGTTGGCGTATTCTTGACGAGGCGCCTGCTAAAATGTGCGTCATGAAACAGATGTCATCAGCGTAGTCCAAACAGCTGAGCTTTTGATTAATTCTACACTGGAACCCCTCCTCCGTCTCCGCATTAGTACGCCTAAGGACATCATCCAAGACCACTATAAACAACAGTGGTGACAGAACGCACCCCTGCCTAACGCCTCTGTTTATATTAAAGTTGGCACTATTTTTACCTTTATATCGCACACTAAGGTTCGCGTCTTTATATAGGGCCTTAATGAGCTCGATGATCTTGTCCGGAACTCCGCAGTTTTGTAGAGAGCGCCATATTGCGTCTCTGTTAACCTTGTCAAACGCACGTTCGAAGTCCACGAAAATGAGAAATAGTGGCGATCTCCATTCGACAGATGGCTCCACAATTATGCGTAAAGTGTTGATGTGGTCCACGCAAGATCGGTTTGGTCTGAACCCATTTTGTTCACGCCGTAACTGGCTGTTGAGTACACCTGACACTCTATATAAGATGATACGAGCTAGGATTTTCAGGATGGAGTTGAGAAGGGTTATGCCCCTCCAATTTTTACATTGGCTGAGATCGCCTTTTTTTGGAATAGTGATTATGATTTCCTCTTTCCAGTCAGTGGGGATGGTGTTAGACGTCCAGATGTTATGCATGATAGGGTAGAGTGCGTGAGAGATTATATTAGCGCCATACTTCAAGAGTTCAGCAGGAAGTTCGTCAGGTCCAGCAGCTTTGTTGAATTTTAGCTTATGGATTGCTAGGCTGATTTCTTCTGTGGTGGGCTGGTCGACAGGGATGTTTCTGTTTGGGTTTCTTCTTCGCTGTTCAGCAAAGAAGGGTGCAGTGTTTTTTTCCGCTTCTACGCTATTGTCCACGAAAAATTCTCTCCAGCGCGCGAGTTGATCTTCGTCAGAGGTTAGGATGCTACCTTCACTAGCCTTGATAGGCGGTATGTTAGGTTTCGTATTAGTCAATTTTTTTATGGCTGCATATACGCCCCGCAAGTTGTTACAGTTTGCTGATCGCTTTGCTTCACCAGCAATTCCCTCCACATATGCCCTTTTATCAGTCCTTACAGCATTTTTGACCTGCCGATGCATAGCATTGTACGCGCTGAGAAAGCTGTTGCGGTCGGATAATGAAGCAGTATTTACTTTGGTTTTCATCCTTCTACGTTCTTCGATATATTGCCAGGTGGTGTTGCTTATCCATGGCTTTCTTTTGCGATGTTGGAGGCCAACTGTTTCTTCCGCAGCTTGTGTGCAGGCTTTTTGAATGTGTTGCCAGGACGGTCCATGTTCGTAGAGTGCAATGGTAGTAGACAGTGTGTCCTGGTAGAGTTGGAGCGTTTCAGGGTTTTTGAAGTTTTCCAGATTAAAAGTCATCTTTCGCTTCTGTTGCTTCCTGATGCTTTCGGGGCGTAAGCGGAGTTGGCATACAACTAGGTTATGGTCGCTGAATACGTCCGCACCTCTGCGTGCGCGCACATCAAGGAGGGAGTTGTGAAACCGTCTGCTTATTAAAACATAGTCGATTTGGTTGCGAGTTCGGCCGTCGGGAGAATTTCATGTGTATTTATGGGTATCTAGATGGGGGAATTTAGTGCCACCGATGAAGAGATTGTGGTTGGAGCAAAGTTCAATCAATCGTTCTCCCTTATTATTTCTACCTGATGCTAAGGCATGCCGACCCATGAATTTTTCGACATTGCTGTTGTCGTTGCCTACTTTTGCATTGAAATCGCCCAATGTCATGATGATGTCGCCTTTTGGGACAGAATTGATGGTAGAGTCTAGCAAGTTGTAGAACGCTTCTTTGGCATCGTCTGTGTCTGGTTCCGTAGGCGCGTAGCATTGAATTACGGTGATATTACGAAATGTGGTCTTAAATCTGGCAGTTATTATACGTTCGGAGATCGGCTTGTATCCCAATTAATGCGCTTTTTAAGTTCTTTGATATTAGAATGCCGACACCGTTTGAACGCATTTCTATGTTGCCGCAGTAGATAAAATAGTGGCCTTCGAGGGTGTGAAATTCTCCTTGCCCGAGCCATCTGGTTTCAGATAGGCCGGGAATTTGAATTTTATAACGCTCCATCTCCCTGCAAACCTGTGCGAGCTTTGAAGTTTCAGAGAGAGAGCGAACGTTCCATGTTCCAATTCGTGTCATTGATTTAAAGCTGATGGTCGTCGTGTGGTTGTTATTATTTCCGAGGTTTGTTTACGTTTCTTGAGTGAGTTTGTTTTACGGTCGAGTCACTGGCCCAACGCAACCTATTTTATGTCTGAGGAAAGACAAAAATATTTAATTTAAATGAGTTGTTTTCTCTCCGCCCGACTACGATTATCCAGCGCTTTCAGAAAATATTTCTGAAAACCTGTTTCTAGCCGCCTCCGCGAAGAGGATGTAGTCGCGCTGCCATCAGTATACACAGTTGCGGTATGTACACAATGTGTTACATGTTAGTCCCCCTGTGTACCTGACGGCTGACGGCTTTTTTAATGTTTAAATCCATACAACTTTTTTGTAGTGGTGCCAAATATAGGTCCGTGTTCGCAGAGCTCCCGTACAAACATAAGGCTTCTAACTATGCGAGTACTCCCGATATCCCTATGCAGACTCCGTTCAAGATGCACATTTTTTATTCCCTGCACCATTCAGCCCTCGGTATGATTCCAAGAACACCTTGGCTTGGGAAAGCTAGTGGTTAGTTTTCAAAGTGTCACCAACCATGTTTGAGCCTGGGCTGTCATAGCTCCACGCATCATTGACCTTAGTTAATCCCCTCACCACGATAAGGTCCACTATCGGGAAAGGGAAATCAATCTAAAATACGATGGGTAAACTTCTTGATCTTGTCTTCGTGGAAAAAATGCAATTTACTTCTATTTCCTCTGTTTTTCCTTTTGGTTTTCCCTGAAGACCCTCTCTATCCAACGTTAGTGTATGTATCTTTTGCTTATAAGCGGGCTCGAACTGACTGGCCAGCTCTCTTAAATATATCATTTCCTTAGTCCGCTTGCTGGATTAACATTGCGGTTTTTTTTAAATCGGACATCATTGGATCAATTCGAGCAACGTATTTCTAAGTGTCTGGGCACGGTTTCTGCCTCCTCAATTTGGTTTGCCGAGAGTCATCGCGGGCTACGTAACTAAAAAGTTAACTATTATCGTTTTTCAGCTAAGGTCGCCAATGTTAAGTCCTATATATCCATCAGATATAAGTGCCAAAATCTTTGCAAATCCGCTTACCTATTTGACTACAGTCAAATTAAACTTAAAAGTTAACCTTAACACATTCTGAAAATTTAAAAAATAAAACGAAAAAATAAAAAACGTACTTTTGATTGGTGTGTTGCGCTCTGCTAAAGTTCTGCTCATTGATTGTCTATAAACTTTTGCAGAGTTGAGATTCGCTTTACAAACATTGGGGATATAACCCGTTGCTTAACCCGCCCCAGAAGATCTTGGATAATCTTTGTAATATGTGTGGTAAGGATTTGTGCAACATTACTGGAAAAATACCAACTGATCCCGCTGCTTTTACCGGCATGAATGATTGTGCTGCCCACTCAATTTTGGATTCCATATTTAATTCCTTTATGATATCACTAGCCTGGGTACTTTTTGGGTTCGACTCTTATGGATCCTGGAAAATGTGTCGTCATTAAGGGTCGCAAGGATTCTGCGCTACTTTCTTCTGGCCTTCCTAAAAGACCAGGTGTAACTGGGTCCTTGGATAGAATATTGCAAACCCTAGCAGCTTCAATAGTACGCTCCAAACTTTTATACAAATTAGCCCACGAATCCTTCTTAGCCTCTGTAGATTACGTTTTTGACGATAAGACTTCTAGTTTCGCTATACAGCTCCATAAGACTTGGTCTCCACCACTGTTTTTGGTGGTTTTTCCAAGAGCGTCTTAGGGGCATGACTTTTCGATGACTTCATTAAGCTGTTTGTCAGTCCTCTACATTGGTGTTCGATGGCTGAGGAATTATATGGTTCATTTTCAGTTGGAGTAAATAACTATTCCATCATAATTTCGAATTTTTGCCAGTTAGTTGAAGCTTGGTTCCTGTAGGTAATTTTATCACCCCCTCTGAAGTAAAGGCTGAAGAGTACCCTCTAATGGTCTGAAAAAGAACATTTGGAGGACACCTGTCAACCCCTTGCTTCAATGGAATCTTTATTTTTCACTAAAGTTATATCAATGGCCTGATCCTTAACCCTATTATATAAGGTAGGATGGCTACCTCTATTACTTACAATAAGGGTAATAGACAGAGAGTATTCAAAAAGAGACTCTCCTCTGCTGTTGATGTCATTGCTGCAGCAGATAGTGTGGTGCGCGTTGGCATCGTAGCCGACCACCTGACGGTTTCGACCAACAGTAGACATTTCTTATATCTTCGAAAATTTCATTAATTCCCCTGTGGTTTTTTTCCCCATGTTTCTTTTCAATTACCTGTAATAACTTTCCTGTGTCTCTTAAATCCTCAATGAATGTGTGTGATTGCAAGAATTTAAGGTGTTTCTTTGCTGAAGAGTATTTTGAGCACAAGTCCTGAAACTTAAAAAAAAATGTCCGATTCTGAATGAAAACAACAATTAATCTTTTAATTGAAACCAGTTCTTTCATTATCGACAAAAGATCACTTCGTGGAGCTATTAGTATTGTATATCATTTTTTATTTCTATATACGATTTTTGTAGATTTAGATACCTTTTGGGCAAGATCGATAATTAGTTGGTTTTTAAAAAGGTCAAATGGCTTTTCAGTAATTGGGTTAAGCTTCAAACTATCAGTGTCTGTTGCTATCACCACAATATAAATAAATTCTCTTCTTGATTTGGTGAGGACACATTATTTTCTTCGTTATCTGATATTTTAAAAAATTCGTTTAAATATACGTCTAAAAAGGAATGGTTGTCTGTGTTTTTATTCTCATCATAGACAATGCGACTTCAACCATCTGCTACAACGTTTTCCTTGCCCTTAATGTAATCGATGTCCAAGTCAAATTCATTCAGTTCATTTGTATCTGTTTATCTGTATTTTGCAGTTTGGTTCTTTTAAACCGTTAAGCCAAATATGTGGTTTATGGTCGGTCTTTATTGTAAACTGGCGACCATTAATATTGTATCGAAAGTATTTAGTTGCCCAAACAGTAGTTAACAATTCTTTTTCGATTGTGCTATATTTTTGTTCGTGTCCCTTAAGCGACCTGCTAGCGTAACATATCACATTACCATTCTGTGTAAGAACCGCGTCTAATGCAAAATGACTTGCGTCGGTAATAAGTGTGAATTTCTTTCGAAAATCTTTGGAGTAGTAGCTTAAGCTTTTGAAATGCTTTTATGTAGTCAGGATCCCTTAAGATGATTTTTGACTTCTTCTTTAAATATTTGACAAGCTGGTGTGTTATAATTCCCAAGAATGATCTTGTCTCCTCTTACGCTCTTGGCAATTTAATTCGATTTATTGCTTCTATTTATTTTTTGGGTTCGTTTTAATTCCCTCTGCTGAAACGACGTGACCAAGGAATTCTGTTTGTTTTGTTCAAAATCTGAACTTTCTCAATTGAATTTTCAGGTTGGCTTTACTGAAAGTATTAAAAATTTTACTAAGAGATTCTATATGTTCTCTACGCTGGTAGAGAAAGCTAAGTTGTCGTCAAGGACAGATTTTGCCTATAAACTCTTGTAACACATTATTTATAAGGCGTTGGAAAGTAGCGGGAGTATGCGTAGACCAAATGGCATTCGTAAATACTCGTAATATCCGTCCGCCGTAGAAAACGCGGTCTTATGGATATCGTTAGTGTCTATCTCAATCTAGTGAAAACTCTTTGCCAGATCGAGTGGCGCGAAATATTGGTATTTTCATAATTTGGCGAATATGTCTTCCATATTCGATATTGCATACCTATCTTCTATGGCATTACTATTGAGTTTTCTGTAGTCTATAGCTATGCGCCATTTTAAATCAACCCAGAGTGGGATGTTAAATGGACTATTTGATTAATGGATTATATTTTGCTTTAACATATCATTACTTTGTCTTTTTACCTCCTCCTTGTGAATCTATGGGTATCTGTATAATTTAGAGGGAATACGGATATCATTTTTTGTAACAGTGTTTAATTTCATTAGTAAATGTTATATTATCATTTACCTCATTTTCCTGTTTGTTTTTCTCGAAATTATTTAAAAGACAATTTTCACTAGTGTTTAGAGGATCTGTCCCTGGTTTTTGAAATATTTCCTTTATATTTTTCTGGGATGCGAAATTATCATAAGACTCTTTAGTTTCAGAAAGGTAGCATATAAATGTTACAGTGTAATTAACTGTCGTTTGGGGTAATCATTAAGACAATTTATATTTTTTGGGATATTATTGCCTCTAATTCCATCGAAACAATTATTGAAGGGGAATTCTATAAATTCAACAACAAAATTTTTTTTAAATTCTTTAAACAAGGGAAAGCGATATTTTATATTGGAAGCGAATACTCCGATTACCGAGTATTCTCAAATTTCCACTTGTAGATCTCTACTGTTGCTGCCTTATCTCTGCTGCCTAATGTGATTAAGTGACGTCGTAGTCAGCTACTGTTCTTATTGTGGTTTAGTTTGTGGTTTCTAAATCTCTCTTTCAGCTGTCAGCCAAATTTAAAGTTGATTCCGTTTGAAATGATTATATCGACCACATTTCTTGTGTATGGCTTTCTAGTGTCAATATAACCACTAATATAAAATTTAGTCCAAAAATATTATGTAGGTCGAAATTTATAATATGTCAATAGTGGGCGTGGCTGTAGAAATAATACGCCCATTTTTTTGTGGTGTGTAATGTTAGTACCCGCAACCTGCCTGTGAAATTTCGTTGGAAAATCTTTAATAGGAACCTAGGAATGATTTTTGTTTAATTGTGAGCGTGGCAGTAGTAATAAACAGCCCATATTTCGAATGCATGCTAGTACAGACCCAGTGTATACATCTACCACTTTGTATTCATATATCATACCTAGAAGCATAGATAGGGTAGTTGTATTGAAGTGGGGTCCCCAAAGTTGATTATATGGGAAGGAGGCGTATCCTTCCACTGATCGACCCAGAATCTTGTATATGGCTTTGTAGGGTCCATATACGTACTAATATAAAATGTCGTCCAAAAATATTGTATAGGTCGTAAGTTATAATAATATGCCAAGAGTGGGCGGGGCTGCAGAAAAAACACGCCCATTTTTTTGTTTTAGTCTTTAATGTTATTACCCGCAACATTCCTGTGAAATTTCATAAAAAAATCTTTAATAGGAGCACAATAATGATTTTTGGCAAATTGTGGGCGTGGCACTTGAATTATGATGAGTTGCCACCGACGGACAGACGGACAGACGGACGGACAAAATAAAATGGCTTAGAAAGTAATTCTGATCATATCTGTATATATGTGTCCATACCTACCACGCCTCCTTCTAGAAATTGCAACCCGTCTGAAAAGCACAAAATTAGTATACCTTTTTACCGTTTTTAAAGGTAAAGGGTATAAAAAAGGAAAACATTTACATAAAATAAATATAAACGTAGTATATAGTTAAATTGGAAAAATTTAATGGTAATTGTTTAAATTAGTAGAGGAGCGCTGTTATTTAATCCATTTAAAACATTTCAGAAGAATTTTGACGAAAAGGTCAGAAAAAAACAATAATAAATTAATATAAACTAAAATAAATGTAATAAAATAATTTAAACAAAAAGACATAGACTTGAATAAAATAGAAAAAACAATAGTAGAGTGTTGTCATAGAAAGAACAGTTTTCCAACATCACGCTATATTGGACCTTGAAAGGAGAAGAAACGGAATGAATATCAACTTTAGATTTGGCTGACAGCTCAAAGAGAGCTTTAGCAACCACAAACTAAACCACAATAAGAACAGTAGCTGACTACGACGTCACTTAAGCACATTAGGCAGCAGAGATAAGGCATCATCAGTAGAGATCTACAACAATAACATCACCTACTCTTAAATATATAGAAAGTAATACAATTGCTAGCTTTAATTTAGTATTAAGCTGCATAAAAAATATCGAGAATTTTGATGGTACCGATTTAAACCAATTACCCGTATTTTTGTCTTAAGTATATATAATTATACCATTAATCGAAAATGTTCATCAAATTTCTAAAAACATTATTTTTAGCTTTATTAAAAATAAATGCACCGGACAGACGAAAGAAGAAATTCATAGAACTGAGCAAGTTAATTACTGGACGGACGAAAAAAGTTCTACAAGACAATTTTGGAGAAAAACAAACAAGTGTTGAGTAAATGGACGAACTTAAAACATGCAGACGGTACGGCACAATCGAATATTATTTTTATACAATAAAAGAAATTTAACGAAATTTAACAGATAAGGGCGAAACATATTCTACCGCAGAAATTAATCGAATCCTTCCAAGAGCATTTTCCAGAACCAAAAAAAAATATATATATATATTTCCTAGGAATCCTGAATCGATAAACGAGGTTTTTAAGATTATGCTCGAGGTAAGGCACCTACTACTATACTATTAATCGAAAACCTTAATTAAATAACAGAGACCACCGAACCTATAGAAACAATTTTAGTAAATCACACAATTATAGATCTAATAATTACGAACCTAATATTAATAAAAATACATCCCAGACAAAAAAATATATATCAACAGAACTGAAATCTGACCCCTACCAACAAAACGAGAAAAGGAACCAATTAGAAGGATCTGACTAAGGAGAATAACAGTTATAGAGCAAACAGTACACCATTTAATCAAAAAAATACTGAGCCTACCCAAAATAATAGATTTTTCAATACAAATCGAAATCATAGGGGACAGATCTAGACAAACAAAGTTTTCCCAAGGTCCACAACCAATGGAAATATGTGCACTTAGTCAACTTACTGTCATTGCAGACCCTATATATGCGAATAGTGAAATGAGTGGGGAAACAGGTTAGTTATAACTACTCCTTTCAAAAATTTAAGATTCATAATTAATGCTGGAGCAGAGACAAGCATAATTAACCCCAACCTAGCTGACCCCAAGTGGAAAATGAATAATAGTGAAATAAGTACTTTGAGAATACTCGGTAATCGGAGTATTCGCTTCCAATATAAAATATCGCTTTCCCTTGTTTAAAGAATTTAAAAAAAATTTTGTTGTTGAATTTACAGAATTCCCTTTCAATAATTGTTTCGATGGAATTAGAGGCAATAATATCCCAAAAAATATAAATTGTCTTAATGATTACCCCAAACGCCAGTTAATTACACTGTAACACTTATATGCTACCTTTCTGAAACTAAAGAGTCTTATGATAATTTCGCATCCCAGAAAAATATAAAGGAAATATTTCAAAAACCAGGGACAGATCCTCTAAACACTAGTGAAAATTGTTTTTTAAATAATTTCGAGAAAAACAAACAGGAAAATGAGGTAAATGATAATATAACATTTACTAATGAAGTTAAACACAAAACTGTTACAAAAAATGATATCCGTATTCACTCTAAATTATACAGATACCCATAGATTCACAAGGAGGAGGTAAAAAGACAAAGTAATGATATGTTAAAGCAAAATATAATCCATTAATCAAATAGTCCATTTAACATCCCACTCTGGGTTGATTTAAAATGGCGCATAGCTATAGACTACAGAAAACTCAATAGTAATACCATAGAAGATAGGTATGCAATATCGAATATGGAAGACATATTCGCCAAATTATGAAAATACCAATATTTCGCGCCACTCGATCTGGCAAAGAGTTTTCACTAGATTGAGATAGACACTAACGATATCCATAAGACCGCGTTTTCTACGGCGGACGGATATTACGAGTATTTACGAATGCCATTTGGTATACGCAATACTCCCGCTACTTTCCAACGCCTTATAAATAATGTGTTACAAGAGTATATAGGCAAAATCTGTCCTTGACGACAACTTAGCTTTCTCTACCAGCGTAGAGAACATATAGAATCTCTTAGTAAAATTTTTAATACTTTCAGTAAAGCCAACCTGAAAATTCAATTGAGAAAGTTCAGATTTTGAACAAAACAAACAGAATTCCTTGGTCACGTCGTTTCAGCAGAGGGAATTAAAACGAACCCAAAAAATAAATAGAAGCAATAAATCGAATTCAATTGCCAAGAGCGTAAGAGGAGACAAGATCATTCTTGGGAATCATAACACACCAGCTTGTCAAATATTTAAAGAAGAAGTCAAAAATCATCTGAAGGGATCCTGACTACATAAAAGCATTTCAAAAGCTTAAGCTACTACTCCAAAGTGACCCAATCCTTACTCCCCCAGATTTTCGAAAGAAATTCACACTTATTACCGACGCAAGTCATTTTGCATTAGACGCGGTTCTTACACAGAATGGTAATGTGATATGTTACGCTAGCAGGTCGCTTAATGGACACGAACAAAAATATTGCACAATCGAAAAAGAATTGTTAAGGACCGTTTGGGCAACTAAATTCTTTCGATACAATATTAATGGTCGCCAGTTTACAATAAAGACTGACCATAAACCACATATTTGGCTTAACGGTTTAAAAGAACCAAACTGCAAAATACAGATAAACAGATACAAATGAACTGAATGAATTTGACTTGGACATCGATTACATTAAGGGCAAGGAAAACGTTGTAGCAGATGGTTGAAGTCGCATTGTGTTTGATGAGAATAAAAACAAAGACAACCATTCCTTTTTAGACGTAAATCTAAACGACCTTTTGAAAATTTCAGATAACGAGAAAACTATGCGTCCTCACCGAATTTGGAAAAGAATTTAGATGTTGATTATGGCAAAACTATCCACAGTGCAGACACTGGTACTTTGAACCTTAACCCAATTACAGAAAAGCCAATTAACCTTTTCAAAAACGAACTAATCATCGATCTCACCCAAAAGGCATCTAAATCTACAAAAATCTTATATAGAAATAAAATAAAACATACAATACTAATAACTCCACAAAGCGATTTTTTGTTGATTAAGGATTAATTGTTGTTTTCGTTCAGAATCTTATATTATTTTTAAAGTTTCAGAACTTGTACTCAAAATACTTTTCAGGAAACAAAAACCTTAAAGTCTTGCAATCCCACACATCCATTGAATGTAACAGGCTAGTTATGGTTGTAGTAAAGTTCCGTATTAATTCATCTCTATCGACTTCCGAAGAGCCTCCCGGAGCTCTCTCTCTCTGCACGGACAAAATTCGTACCGCTGTCGCTATAAATTTCTTGTGAGTGCGAGATTTCTACGTGTACGGCTCCTATTGCCAGACAGGTGAACAAGGTGCCGTATCTTTCGCTTTATGATGACCCAACAATCATGGGCCCCAAAAAGTCCAGTCCATTAAAAGTAAAAGATGCGATGAACGATGCAAGTCGAGTGGGTGGTAGCTTGGCCATTTGTGGATAATGTGGTATTGCTTTGTCGACTTTACATTGTTGACAAATTTTGATGTCATTCTAGAAAACAACTCGTAGCCGACACATATAATATTTTTTCCGAAGCTCGTTAATCGCTGTTTCATGATTTGCGGGATGAAACAATGTATTATAGTGCACAAGTATTGAATATCTTATGGCATTATTTCGTGGCAGGATTACCGGCCGTTTCTTCCCTTCTCAAATGTAGGCATTGTCGATTCTACCGTCAATCTGGAGCACATAATTTTCGTCCAAATTTGGTGATAATGCATATAATGGACATTTTTTCTCAGCCTTCTATATATGCTTGCCTTTGTGTTTGGCGAAATAAGAACGCTTCCGCTTTCAGCAGTTCTTTTTGAGAGATTTCACCTAGTAGCATAATATTTACTTCGCTTTTGTAACGACTGTTTCTATATAGCTGGATTACACTCAGCGGTTTCCAGGGGTCGTCTACAGAAAAATTTATAAATTGATTTCCACCAGGATTATTATATTTTAAATTAACTTTTTTATTTAAAAATGGATATAATAAAGTTTGCTACTACGGACTTAGTTAGTCCTTACAATACTACTAAATTGAACTTAGGTCTATCACTTGTTGTACTACTCTTCGCGTGCCTAACTAAAGTTTTATTTTGTTGTACTTGTACAAATAATCGAACTGTCACGTTGCAGATCTATGTGTGTCAGTAAGAAAACGATTGAAAACCAGATTGTTCTGACTGAGCCTCCAAGTTCTGGTAGCGTGCGTATGGGTCTTAGTGAGAAAACGATTGAAAACTATATGTTCTCACTAAGTCCTCAAGTTCTCGTAGTGTATGTGTCTTAGTGAGAAAACGATTGAAAACCAGATGTTCTCACTAAGTCTCTAAGTCCCTGTATCGTATGTTTCTCAGTGAAAAAACAATTGAAAACCAGATGTTCTCACTGAGTTTCTATGTTCGTAGTGTATGTGTCTGACGCAGAGTTGCTTGTAGTCAGGATGGCGGTAGCAGTAGAATAGATATTGTCCAGTCGGCGGTATGCAGAAAAAGATTTATAATCTCGTCGGCGGAATGTAGCAAAAGAGTTCTAATCTAATCGGCAGTTTGGAGTACTAGAGAGGTCTGATCTCGTCGTCGGTATGCAGCAAAAGAGAACTACTGCTTGAAATACACGGCTTATATAGTTTAAACAACCACCACTGCCAGTGTATAGTGTTGTTGGCGGGCCGCTGTTTGAGGTTCAACTCCAGTTGGTCGGCTTCGCTTGTTGCTAAGCCATGCTCGTCGTTGTTGTAGTGGTTTGTCTTTTGATCACCTTCACCGCTTTGTTGTTGTTCTTCTGTTTGTTGTTGTCCTGAGCATTTGTCCTTTAGCGACCTTCAATTTTGTTTTGTTATTGTGGACATTTGCCCTTCGTTCACTTTTACAGTTTTGTCGATTTATTTCCATCACTCAACATATTTCAGTGTAACAAATTATTTTATATCTAATTTTCTTATTTTTCTCTTTGTGTTTTGTCCGTACTGATGGCGTGTGTAGCGATCGTGCTGTTATTCTACTTTTGTGTTTTGTATTCGTTTCTACATGTCGTTGATATATTCGAACGAAACGTATTCGGCAAGTTCCTACGGTTCCTACTGGGTATTCAACTTCTTAAGTTTGTGTGTATTTGTTGCTATATATTTTCTTAATTGGCGTGTGTCATCTTCCCGCACGTGTGGCATTGGTTGGTAGCCTCGTTGGAACTTGCTAGCCTGCATTCCTGCCGCTGCTGCGCGGATTGGGTAGATCGTCAATAAAAATTTTACATTTGCCTTGCTAGAGTTTTCAGGGTTGTAGTTATCCATATGTGGGCGTCTCTTTGAGTTGGTTTACGATTGTTTTTTCATAATGGCGCTGGTATTAATTCAATGTTGCGTTGCATTAGTCATGTAGACTTTTGCTATTTTGTTCAATGCCATACTTGGGTATGTTACTCATAGCGTGTGTGTGTTCTTAACGGCGCTCGTTGGTTTTGTTGTGAGGCAAAATTTATGTTTCTAAATTTTGGTCCTCACACTTTCGTTTGCAGCTATCTAAGAAGCGTATAACGTATGCCGCGGCACCCAGTATCCTTGTATAATTGGAAAATAGTTGTACATTGAAGATATAGTCGATGGTGCAATATGCAAAACCTGATGCTTGATTTCTTCTTGCCTGCCTGCAGTATTGGCTACTTTGCTCGGCCAGCTGCCTTCTGGTTGAATCAGGAATTGTGGATCGGTAAGCCAGAGGCTACTTTGTGAAATTTCGGGAGTATTTGCACATTTTGTGCCATTCCTTCACTTCCGTGATTTCAAGAATTTCGTTAAAAAGGAATGCTACAAACTGCTGAAATCGACGGTGGTCGTCTGTTCGTAGCCAGCTAAGGCCTGTCTTAGATTCCGACCAGTAAATTTTCCTAGAATTTTTTACTGAATGAGATGCAGCAATGTAATTTGCAGATCTGTCGCCAATGAGCGCTGCCATTAATTCCAGGCGTTGAATTGATATTACTTTTAATGGCGCCACTCTAGTCTTGGATCCTATTAGTGTACATGTAGTGTTTTAGCCGTCTCATAAACGAAAATAGTTTAATAAATTGCTCAGTGCTAGATCCCAATGCACAGCGTGTTCCATAACTGTAGGTCCCATACAACAACAATTACCAGTAGATTCAATAAACCACTATTTTCGCAGTTTGAGCTCTCTGTATGTATTGTTTGCTCAGTGCTTATACTAAGCTTGTAGTGTTTGAGATTTTTATCAATAAATTCAGTTATTAGAAGACTATTGTACAAGAGTGCAACATCCATTCGGACTCTTAATAGGCAACGAGGAAAATATAAAGACCACATGGCTTACCTTTGCAAAGAAAAAAAAATAATAGAAAATTTATTGAGAAAAAAGGAAAACGTTTACATAAAATAAATAGAAACGTAGTATATAGTTAAATTGGAAAATTTTGTGGTAATTTTTTAAATTAGTCGAGGTTACTTAAACAATTTAAAACGAGTGTTATTTAAACAATTTAAAACATCTCACAAGTGTTTTGACAAAAAGTTCAGAAAAAAGCAATAATTAATTATTATAAACTGAAATAAATGTAATGAAATAATGTAAAGCTACATAAAAAAAAATATCGAGAATTTTGATGGCACCATAGGAGGCGGTGCTGTGAGTCAACTACGCGTAGGTAGCTTGATTCTAACTCACAACATCCTTACCCTCTTTCTAAAAGAAGTTAGTGCAACTAACTTCCATTAAATCTCTACAATATTTTTCTTGCATTGCAAACAATTATTTGCATCGATTTAATTCTATATTACATAACATATTACATATAATTTTTTTTTATTTATTTATTTGTTTTTTAAATCGCCTTATTTGGGTTCTAACAGGGTTTTTATTTTTTATTTTTTATTCTTTTCTTTTCCATATTATTTTTTTTTCTAGCTTTTATATTCTTTTGTAGTATTTTTTTTCTTTACTTTGGTTTTATTTTTTCTTATTTTTATCTATCATTTTTTTTATATTCCCCTTTTTATAATTTGGTCTTTAATTGACTCTTTTCTCATTGGCGTATATACAAATATCTAAACAATAACACAATTCTATTCTATACCTAAAACCTTATATTATACTGCGCCCTCTGCTACCTGCTGGTCCAGTTGATGACCGTCGTTGTCAGAGTGAAATCCCTCGATGAACTCTGCATTCCCCTCCCTTCTTTCTGGACCGGTACGTAAAAAGATGATGCAAGCTTGCGCGACTAGATGCGCTTCTGACGAAGTCAAAATATATATTCGATATTCGCTTAGTCAGTGACAGTGGATATTTTCTCATTGGAGAAATCGTTACGAAGTTTAGCCGATAAAACTTGTCTATGTTATGCTCGATCTTTTCGTGGTTAAAACGATTTTTTGCGCCAGGAGATTATTCTGCGAAGCTAATTGAATGATGGTAGTTTTGGCTGTTATTGTTGTTGTAGTCGTTTCTCGGTAAAATTACGGAGTAACCTCGGGTTTTGGCTAAAATTATCTCTTCTTATTTCTAGACAATAATACAAATTACATACTGACATATGTAATAATGGCAGACACATTGGATTTTCTATACGGACAATGTACATGTTAGTGTTTTTTAATGCCATTTTGTCAGTTATGCAATTAAACTCAAGTATTATTAGTTTCTTACTTGTCAGATAGAGACTCTTCTATTCAGCCGGTACCATCTCCATTTTTTCATAAGCTTAAATCGTAGTCATCTCGCAGATGGGAAGTTGGAAGCTCTTCCACTCTTTCATATAAAAATGAATTCTCACTAATCTCGTTTTTATTTTCTTCCAACCAAAAATTATCTCGGGACATCATCGTTGCAAATTTCGTATTTATTACTTTGCGGCTTATTGATTACCCTTCTTCTACGTCTTCTTACTTCTTCTTATTCGGTCAGATTTTTGTTCGCTGCTCGTGCATTACATCTGCTGGTCTCCTGGATGTTGGTTAACATTTCACTTTGTCTTCGACGCTGCAGGAAGTCCCTTCACTAACGTCTATATATTTAAAAGCAATACGCTTATACATGTATCGGACTTGCCGAGTTTTAATTATTCTTACTGGCTATTACATTCATTCAATTTCTAATATTCTTCCTAACGTAAACAGTAAATTGTATTTAAATCTATACATCGTATATCAACTACGTCTTAACAAACAAACTATAAATAAGTAACAAAAACTATTTCCTTTACAAATGCTATTAATTAACTATGATACATTCTTTTTTTTTTTTTTTTGTTTAAATTGTATCTTAAAAATTTCGCCCATCTTACATAAGCGAGTATATAAAAGATAAATTTATTATTTATTTTTTCTTTTGTTCAGACAATTCATAATCCCTTTCATATTGTAGTGTATCATGAAAGTCATGCATACTATACGTATGCCTGCGATTGTAAAGAACCAAATGCACCAGAGAAATGTGTAGTGCACGCGCAGCATGATCGCACACACACTCACTCCACATGCTCAAACCTTTCCTCTATCCCAAAGCAATGCACTTAAATTAGGTCATGTGCAATACGAACCTCAAAGGTCTGCCGTAGGCAAGAATTGCACATTCATAATTTATTGCTTGCACATGTGATTTTCATGACACATGGGATATTGGAAATATGGAAATGAAACACTAACTACAGCAAAATTAAATGGTAGGAATTAGTATATAAGAACGTAGTTATAAGAATAAAGATTAGTTCTAAACGAAAATCATAACTGTTTGTACTCACAAGGAGCTGACTTTAGTCGCTTCAATTAGAACATTTGGCTGCCTTAAGGCGCCGATACAAAAGTTCGCAAGCTCTCTCGCAATCAAACAATCATATGAGCCCATCATCACTGTAAAAACTAACTGTATTACTAACAGAACTTATTACATGGCGATCCTTGCCACACCGCGCCCGGTCTTTCTGACCAGATAGCTGATCCTGCCACACCGATCCTGATATTGCTGACCAGTTCAGATTCCTGATTCTTGATTTTTTACACCGATCCTGATTTTCCTGATATACCGCTGTTCAGACAACAAGTGCTACAGGGATGAATGACGCAGAATTCCACGCCTTATTTGAAAGAACCTACAACAGAGCGGCTAAACATCTGGCAACAGTAAAAACAAAGGAAGCAGCAGTCAAGGAAACGCTGTACCCACTGGGGAACGCAGTACCAGCACCACAACTCTTAGATACCGTCTACGTGCCACAACCACAACCAGGGTTAAAAACAACCAACATCCGTTATATCCCGTCAGGCTCATCCGAAGGTCCTAAGCCGATTACCATTGAACAATACAGGGACAGGCAAGTGAAGAACTCCGAGTTAAGACGAAGCTTGTGTCAAAGCCAAAACAATAAGGAACGCAAGAGAGGGAAGAGAGCCGGAAGAAAGGTCCAAAACAGGACACAGCTAAAAACACTATATCACGGCTACAATCTGCAACAGACGGTCGAAGAGAAAAAACTCTATAAAAGAAGAATAACTAAAATTCGTATAGATGGAAACCGACCAAGCGATATTAAAGCCTCACAAGCCGTTAACTGATGCCGGAAAAATTGAGTTTTTGACATAGTTATGGAAAGCAATAGGCATTAGCGGAACACCTTCAGCTGAAGACTGGGATGATGGTGCAGTAAAAACGTTAGAAACAAGGACAATGATAAATAAATACTGCCCATTTTGATCTACAACAACATAAATCATCTGAATATTTTTATAAATAGAAATTAATATAACTATTACTATAAATAAAGCATTTTATTATTAACTATAGATTAATCTTAAAAAAAAAAATTATTAAAATATGACTTAACGGTTTAAAAGATCCAAAACTGCATATTACAGCGTTGGAAAATAAACTGAATGAATTTGACTTCGACATCGATTACAATAAGGGCAAGGAAAACGTTGTAGCAGATGGTTTAAGTCGCATTGTGTTTGATGAGAATAAAAACAAAGACAACCATTCCTTTTTAGACGTAAATCTAAACGACCTTTTGAAAATTTCAGATAACGAGAAAACTTTGCGTCCTCACCGAATTTGGAAAAGAATTTAGATGTTGATTATGGCAAAACTATCCACAGTGCAGACACTGGTACTTTGAACCTTAACCCAATTACAGAAAAGCCAATTAACCTTTTCAAAAACGAACTAATCATCGATCTCACCCAAAAGGCATCTAAATCTACAAAAATCTTATATAGAAATAAAATAAAACATACAATACTAGTAACTCCACAAAGCCATTTTTTGTTGATTAAGGATTAATTGTTGTTTTCGTTCAGAATCGTACATTATTTTTAAAGTTTCAGAACTTGTACTCAAAATACTTTTCAGGAAACAAAAACCTTAAATTCTTGCAATCCCACACATCCATTTAATGTAACAGGCTAGTTATGGTTGTAGTAAAGTTCCGTATTAATTCATCTCTATCGACTTCCGAAGAGCCTCCCGGAGCTCTCTCTCTCTCTGCACGGACAAAATTCGTACCGCTGTCGCTATAAATTTCTTGTGAGTGCGAGATTTCTACGTGTACGGCTCCTATTGCCAGACAGGTGAACAAGGTGCCGTATCTTTCGCTCTATGATGACCCAACAATCATGGGCCCCAAAAAGTCCAGTCCATTAAAAGTAAAAGATGCGATGAACGATGCAAGTCGAGTGGGTGGTAGCTTGGCCATTTGTGGATAATGTGGTATTGCTTTGTCGACTTTACATTGTTGACAAATTTTGATGTCATTCTAGAAAACAACTCGTAGCCGACACATATAATATTTTTTCCGAAGCTCGTTAATCGCTGTTTCATGATTTGCGGGATGAAACAATGTATTATAGTGCACAAGTATTGAATATCTTATGGCATTATTTCGTGGCAGGATTACCGGCCGTTTCTTCCCTTCTCAAATGTAGGCATTGTCGATTCTACCGTCAATCTGGAGCACATAATTTTCGTCCAAATTTGGTGATAATGCATATAATGGACATTTTTTCTTAGCCTTCTATATATGCTTGCCTTTGTGTTTGGCGAAATAAGAACGCTTCCGCTTTCAGCAGTTCTTTTTGAGAGATTTCACCTAGTAGCATAATATTTACTTCGTTTTTGTAACGACTGTTTCTCTATAGCTGGATTACACTCAGCGGTTTCCAGGGGTCGTGTACAGAAAATTTATAAATTGATTTAAACCAGGATTATTATATTTTAAATTAAATTTTTTATTTAAAAATGGAAATAATAAAGTTTGCTACTACGGACTTAGTTAGTCCTTACAATACTACTAAATTGAACTTAGGTCTATCACTTGTTGTACTACTCTTCGCGTGCCTAACTAAAGTTTTATTTTGTTGTACTTGTACAAATAATCGAACTGTCACGTTGCAGATCTATGTGTGTCAGTAAGAAAACGATTGAAAACCAGATTGTTCTGACTGAGCCTCCAAGTTCTGGTAGCGTGCGTATGGGTCTTAGTGAGAAAACGATTGAAAACTATATGTTCTCACTAAGTCCTCAAGTTCTCGTAGTGTATGTGGCTTAGTGAGAAAACGATTGAAAACCAGATGTTCTCACTAAGTCTCTAAGTCCCTGTATCGTATGTTTCTCAGTGAAAAAACAATTGAAAACCAGATGTTCTCACTGAGTTTCTATGATCGTAGTGTATGTGTCTGACGCAGAGTTGTTAGTAGTCCGGATAGTGGTAGCAGTAGAATAGATATTGTCCAGTCGGCGGTATGCAGAAAAAGATTTATAATCTCGTCGGCGGAATGTAGCAAAAGAGTTCTTATCTAATCGGCAGTTTGGAATACTAGAGAGGTCTGATCTCGTCGGCGGTATGCAGCAAAAGAGAACTACTGCTTGAACTACACGGCTTATATAGTCTAAACAACCACCACTGCCAGTGTATAGTGTTGTTGGCGGGCCGCTGTTTGAGGTTCAACTCCAGTTGGTCGGCTTTGCTTGTTGCTAAGCCATGCTCGTCGTTGTTGTAGTGGTTTGTCTTTTGATCACCTTCACCGCTTTGTTGTTGTTCTTCTGTTTGTTGTTGTCCTGAGCATTTGTTCTTTAGCGACCTTCAATTTTGTTTTGTTATTGTGGACATTTGCCCTTCGTTCACTTTTACAGTTTTGTCGATTTATTTGCATCACTCAACATATTTCAGTGTAACAAATTATTTTATATCTAATTTTCTTATTTTTCTCTTTGTATTTTGTCCGTACTGATGGCGTGTGTAGCGATCGTGCTGTTATTCTACTTTTGTGTTTTGTATTCGTTTCTACATGTCGTTGATATATTCGAACGAAACGTATTCGGCAAGTTCCTACGGTTCCTACTGGGTATTCAACTTCTTAAGTTTGTGTGTATTTGTTGCTATATATTTTCTTAATTGGCGTGTGTCATCTTCCCGCACGTGTGGCATTGGTTGGTAGCCTCGTTGGAACTTGCTAGCCTGCATTCCTGCCGCTGCTGCGCGGATTGGGTAGATCGTCAATAAAAATTTTACATTTGCCTTGCTAGAGTTTTCAGGGTTGTAGTTATCCATATGTGGGCGTCTCTTTGAGTTGGTTTACGATTGTTTTTTCATAATGGCGCTGGTATTAATTCAATGTTGCGTTGCATTAGTCATGTAGACTTTTGCTATTTTGTTCAATGCCATACTTGGGTATGTTACTCATAGCGTGTGTGTGTTCTTAACGGCGCTCGTTGGTTTTGTTGTGAGGCAAAATTTATGTTTCTAAATTTTGGTCCTCACACTTTCGTTTGCAGCTATCTAAGAAGCGTATAACGTATGCCGCGGCACCCAGTATCCTTGTATAATTGGAAAATAGTTGTACATTGAAGATATAGTCGATGGTGCAATATGCAAAACCTGATGCTTGATTTCTTCTTGCCTGCCTGCAGTATTGGCTACTTTGCTCGGCCAGCTGCCTTCTGGTTGAATCAGGAATTGTGGATCGGTAAGCCAGAGGCTACTTTGTGAAATTTCGGGAGTATTTGCACATTTTGTGCCATTCCTTCACTTCCGTGATTTCAAGAATTTCGTTAAAAAGGAATGCTACAAACTGCTGAAATCGACGGTGGTCGTCTGTTCGTAGCCAGCTAAGGCCTGTCTTAGATTCCGACCAGTAAATTTTCCTAGAATTTTTTACTGAATGAGATGCAACAATGTAATTTGCAGATCTGTCGCCAATGAGCGCTGCCATTAATTCCAGGCGTTGAATTGATATTACTTTTAATGGCGCCACTCTAGTCTTGGATCCTATTAGTGTACATGTAGTGTTTTAGCCGTCTCATAAACGAAAATAGTTTAATAAATTGCTCAGTGCTAGATCCCAATGCACAGCGTGTTCCATAACTGTAGCTCCCATACAACAACAATTACCAGTAGATTCAATAAACCACTATTTTCGCAGTTTGAGCTCTCTGTATGTATTGTTTGCTCAGTGCTTATACTAAGCTTGTAGTGTTTGAGATTTTTATCAATAAATTCAGTTATTAGAAGACTATTGTACAAGAGTGCAACATCCATTCGGACTCTTAATTGGCAACGAGGAAAAAAAATAGGAAAATATAAAGACCACATGGCTTACCTTTGCAAAGAAAAAAAAATAATAGAAAATTTATTGAGAAAAAAGGAAAACGTTTACATAAAATAAATAGAAACGTAGTATATAGTTAAATTGGAAAATTTTGTGGTAATTTTTTAAATTAGTCGAGGTTACTTAAACAATTTAAAACGAGTGTTATTTAAACAATTTAAAACATCTCACAAGTGTTTTGACAAAAAGTTCAGAAAAAAGCAATAATTAATTATTATAAACTGAAATAAATGTAATGAAATAATGTAAAGCTACATAAAAAAAAATATCGAGAATTTTGATGGCACCATAGGAGGCGGTGCTGTGAGTCAACTACGCGTAGGTAGCTTGATTCTAACTTACAACATCCTTCCCCTCTTTCTAAAAGAAGTTAGTGCAACTAACTTCCATTAAATCTCTACAATATTTTTCTTGCATTGCAAACAATTATTTGCATCGATTTAATTCTATATTACATAACATATTACATATAATTTTTTTTTATTTATTTATTTGTTTTTTAAATCGCCTTATTTGGGTTCTAACAGGGTTTTTATTTTTTATTTTTTATTCTTTTCTTTTCCATATTATTTTTTTTTTCTAGCTTTTATATTCTTTTGTAGTATTTTTTTTCTTTACTTTGGTTTTATTTTTTCTTATTTTTATCTATCATTTTTTTTATATTCCCCTTTTTATAATTTGGTCTTTAATTGACTCTTTTCTCATTGGCGTATATACAAATATCTAAACAATAACACAATTCTATTCTATACCTAAAACCTTATATTATACTGCGCCCTCTGCTACCTGCTGGTCCAGTTGATGACCGTCGTTGTCAGAGTGAAATCCCTCGATGAACTCTGCATTCCCCTCCCTTCTTTCTGGACCGGTACGTAAAAAGATGATGCAAGCTTGCGCGACTAGATGCGCTACTGACGAAGTCAAAATATATATTCGATATTCGCTTAGTCAGTGACAGTGGATATTTTCTCATTGGAGAAATCGTTACGAAGTTTAGCCGATAAAACTTGACTATGTTATGCTCGATCTTTTCGTGGTTAAAACGATTTTTTGCGCCAGGAGATTATTCTGCGAAGCTAATTGAATGATGGTAGTTTTGGCTGTTATTGTTGTTGTAGTCGTTTCTCGGTAAAATTACGGAGTAACCTCGGGTTTTGGCTAAAATTATCTCTTCTTATTTCTAGACAATAATACAAATTACATACTGACATATGTAATAATGGCAGACACATTGCATTTTCTATACGGACAACGTACATGTTAGTGTTTTTTAATGCCATTTTGTCAGTTATGCAATTAAACTCAAGTATTATTAGTTTCTTACTTGTCAGATAGAGACTCTTCTATTCAGCCGGTACCATCTCCATTTTTTCATAAGCTTAAATCGTAGTCATCTCGCAGATGGGAAGTTGGAAGCTCTTCCACTCTTTCATATAAAAATGAATTCTCACTAATCTCGTTTTTATTTTCTTCCAACCAAAAATTATCTCGGGACATCATCGTTGCAAATTTCGTATTTATTACTTTGCGGCTTATTGATTACCCTTCTTCTACGTCTTCTTACTTCTTCATATTCGGTCAGATTTTTGTTCGCTGCTCGTGCATTACATCTGCTGGTCTCCTGGATGTTGGTTAACATTTCACTTTGTCTTCGACGCTGCAGGAAGTCCCTTCACTAACGTCTATATATTTAAAAGCAATACGCTTATACATGTATCGGACTTGCCGAGTTTTAATTATTCTTACTGGCTATTACATTCATTCAATTTCTAATATTCTTCCTAACGTAAACAGTAAATTGTATTTAAATCTATACATCGTATATCAACTACGTCTTAACAAACAAACTATAAATAAGTAACAAAAACTATTTCCTTTACAAATGCTATTAATTAACTATGATACATTCTTTTTTTTTTTTTTTTGTTTAAATTGTATCTTAAAAATTTCGCCCATCTTACATAAGCGAGTATATAAAAGATATATTTATTATTTATTTTTTCTTTTGTTCAGACAATTCATAATCCCTTTCATATTGTAGTGTATCATGAAAGTCATGCATACCATACGTATGCCTGCGATTGTAAAGAACCAAATGCACCAGAGAAATGTGTAGTGCACGCGCAGCATGATCGCACACACACTCACTCCACATGCTCAAACCTTTCCTCTATCCCAAAGCAATGCACTTAAATTAGGTCATGTGCAATTCGAACCTCAAAGGTCTGCCGTAGGCAAGAATTGCACATTCATAATTTATTGCTTGCACATGTGATTTTCATGACACATGGGATATTGGAAATATGGAAATGAAACACTAACTACAGCAAAATTAAATGGTAGGAATTAGTATATAAGAACGTAGTTATAAGAATAAAGATTAGTTCTAAACGAAAATCATAACTGTTTGTACTCACAAGGAGCTGACTTTAGTCGCTTCAATTAGAACATTTGGCTGCCTTAAGGCGCCGATACAAAAGTTCGCAAGCTCTCGCGCAATCAAACAATCATATGAGCCCATCATCTGCGTAGGGAATATACTGATAGGCAAAACTAACTGTATTACTAACAGAACTTATTACATGGCGATCCTTGCCACACCGCGCCCGATCTTTCTGACCAGATAGCTGATCCTGCCACACCGATCCTGATATTGCTGACCAGTTCAGATTCCTGATTCTTGATTTTTTACACCGATCCTGATTTTCCTGATATACCGCTGTTCAGACAACAAGTGCTACAGGGATGAATGACGCAGAATTCCACGCCTTATTTGAAAGAACCTACAACAGAGCGGCTAAACATCTGGCAACAGTAAAAACAAAGGAAGCAGCAGTCAAGGAAACGCTGTACCCACTGGGGAACGCAGTACCAGCACCACAACTCTTAGATACCGTCTACGTGCCACAACCACAACCAGGGTCAAAAATAACCAACATCCGTTATATCCCGTCAGGCTCATCCGAAGGTCCTAAGCCGATTACCATTGAACAATACAGGGACAGGCAAGTGAAGAACTCCGAGTTAAGACGAAACTTGTGTCAAAGCCAAAACAATAAGGAACGCAAGAGAGGGAAGAGAGCTGAAAGAAAGGTCCAAAACAGGACACAGCTAAAAACACTATATCACGGCTACAATCTGCAACAGACGGTCGAAGAGAAAAAACTCTATAAAAGAAGAATAACTAAAATTCGTATAGATGGAAACCGACCAAGCGATATTAAAGCCTCACAAGCCGTTAACTGATGCCGGAAAAATTGAGTTTTTGACATAGTTATGGAAAGCAATAGGCATTAGCGGAACACCTTCAGCTGAAGACTGGGATGATGGTGCAGTAAAAACGTTAGAAACAAGGACAATGATAAATAAATACTGCCCATTTTGATCTACAACAACATAAATCATCTGAATATTTTTATAAATAGAAATTAATATAACTATTACTATAAATAAAGCATTTTATTATTAACTATAGATTAATCTTAAAAAAAAAAATTATTAAAATATGACTTAACGGTTTAAAAGATCCAAAACTGCATATTACAGCGTTGGAAAATAAACTGAATGAATTTGACTTCGACATCGATTACAATAAGGGCAAGGAAAACGTTGTAGCAGATGGTTTAAGTCGCATTGTGTTTGATGAGAATAAAAACAAAGACAACCATTCCTTTTTAGACGTAAATCTAAACGACCTTTTGAAAATTTCAGATAACGAGAAAACTATGCGTCCTCACCGAATTTGGAAAAGAATTTAGATGTTGATTATGGCAAAACTATCCACAGTGCAGACACTGGTACTTTGAACCTTAACCCAATTACAGAAAAGCCAATTAACCTTTTCAAAAACGAACTAATCATCGATCTCACCCAAAAGGCATCTAAATCTACAAAAATCTTATATAGAAATAAAATAAAACATACAATACTAGTAACTCCACAAAGCCATTTTTTGTTGATTAAGGATTAATTGTTGTTTTCGTTCAGAATCGTACATTATTTTTAAAGTTTCAGAACTTGTACTCAAAATACTTTTCAGGAAACAAAAACCTTAAAGTCTTGCAATCCCACACATCCATTGAATGTAACAGGCTAGTTATGGTTGTAGTAAAGTTCCGTATTAATTCATCTCTATCGACTTCCGAAGAGCCTCCCGGAGCTCTCTCTCTCTGCACCGACAAAATTCGTGCCGCTGTCGCTATAAATTTCTTGTGAGTGCGAGATTTCTACGTGTACGGCTCCTATTGCCAGGCAGGTGAACAAGGTGCCGTATCTTTCGCTCTATGATGACCCAACATTCATGGGCCCCAAAAAGTCCAGTCCATTAAAAGTAAAAGATTCGCTGAACGATGCAAGTCGAGTGGGTGGTAGCTTAGCCATTTGTGGATAATGTGGTATTGCTTTGTCGATTTTACATTGTTGACAAATTTTGATGTCATTCTAGAAAACAACTCATAGCCGACAGATATAATATTTTTTCCGAAGCTCGTTAATCGCTGTTTCATGATTTGCGGGATGAAACAATGTATTATAGTGCGTAAGTATTGAATACCTTATGGCATTATTTCGTGGCAGGATTACCGGCCGTTTCTTCCCTTCTCAAATGTAGGCATTCTCGATTCTACCGTCAATCTGGAGCACATAATTTTCGTCCAAATTTGGTGATAATGCATATAATGGACATTTTTTCTCAGCCTTCTATATATGCTTGCCTTTGTGTTTGGCGAAATAAGAACGCTTCCGCTTTCAGCAGTTCTTTTTGAGAGATTTCACCTAGTAGCATAATATTTACTTCGTTTTTGTAACGACTGTTTCTCTATAGCTGGATTACACTCAGCGGTTTCCAGGGGTCGTGTACAGAAAATTTATAAATTGATTTAAACCAGGATTATTATATTTTAAATTAAATTTTTTATTTAAAAATGGAAATAATAAAGTTTGCTACTACGGACTTAGTTAGTCCTTACAATACTACTAAATTGAACTTAGGTCTATCACTTGTTGTACTACTCTTCGCGTGCCTAACTAAAGTTTTATTTTGTTGTACTTGTACAAATAATCGAACTGTCACGTTGCAGATCTATGTGTGTCAGTAAGAAAACGATTGAAAACCAGATTGTTCTGACTGAGCCTCTAAGTTCTGGTAGCGTGCGTATGGGTCTTAGTGAGAAAACGATTGAAAACCAGATGTTCTCACTAAGTCTCTAAGTCCCTGTATCGTATGTTTCTCAGTGAAAAAACAATTGAAAACCAGATGTTCTCACTGAGTTTCTATGATCGTAGTGTATGTGTCTGACGCAGAGTTGTTAGTAGTCCGGATAGTGGTAGCAGTAGAATAGATATTGTCCAGTCGGCGGTATGCAGAAAAAGATTTATAATCTCGTCGGCGGAATGTAGCAAAAGAGTTCTTATCTAATCGGCAGTTTGGAATACTAGAGAGGTCTGATCTCGTCGGCGGTATGCAGCAAAAGAGAACTACTGCTTGAACTACACGGCTTATATAGTCTAAACAACCACCACTGCCAGTGTATAGTGTTGTTGGCGGGCCGCTGTTTGAGGTTCAACTCCAGTTGGTCGGCTTTGCTTGTTGCTAAGCCATGCTCGTCGTTGTTGTAGTGGTTTGTCTTTTGATCACCTTCACCGCTTTGTTGTTGTTCTTCTGTTTGTTGTTGTCCTGAGCATTTGTTCTTTAGCGACCTTCAAGTTTGTTTTGTTATTGTGGACATTTGCCCTTCGTTCACTTTTACAGTTTTGTCGATTTATTTCCATCACTCAACATATTTCAGTGTAACAAATTATTTTATATCTAATTTTCTTATTTTTCTCTTTGTGTTTTGTCCGTACTGATGGCGTGTGTAGCGATCGTGCTGTTATTCTACTTTTGTGTTTTGTATTCGTTTCTACATGTCGTTGATATATTCGAACGAAACGTATTCGGCAAGTTCCTACGGTTCCTACTGGGTATTCAACTTCTTAAGTTTGTGTGTATTTGTTGCTATATATTTTCTTAATTGGCGTGTGTCATCTTCCCGCACGTGTGGCATTGGTTGGTAGCCTCGTTGGAACTTGCTAGCCTGCATTCCTGCCGCTGCTGCGCGGATTGGGTAGATCGTCAATAAAAATTTTACATTTGCCTTGCTAGAGTTTTCAGGGTTGTAGTTATCCATATGTGGGCGTCTCTTTGAGTTGGTTTACGATTGTTTTTTCATAATGGCGCTGGTATTAATTCAATGTTGCGTTGCATTAGTCATGTAGACTTTTGCTATTTTGTTCAATGCCATACTTGGGTATGTTACTCATAGCGTGTGTGTGTTCTTAACGGCGCTCGTTGGTTTTGTTGTGAGGCAAAATTTATGTTTCTAAATTTTGGTCCTCACACTTTCGTTTGCAGCTATCTAAGAAGCGTATAACGTATGCCGCGGCACCCAGTATCCTTGTATAATTGGAAAATAGTTGTACATTGAAGATATAGTCGATGGTGCAATATGCAAAACCTGATGCTTGATTTCTTCTTGCCTGCCTGCAGTATTGGCTACTTTGCTCGGCCAGCTGCCTTCTGGTTGAATCAGGAATTGTGGATCGGTAAGCCAGAGGCTACTTTGTGAAATTTCGGGAGTATTTGCACATTTTGTGCCATTCCTTCACTTCCGTGATTTCAAGAATTTCGTTAAAAAGGAATGCTACAAACTGCTGAAATCGACGGTGGTCGTCTGTTCGTAGCCAGCTAAGGCCTGTCTTAGATTCCGACCAGTAAATTTTCCTAGAATTTTTTACTGAATGAGATGCAACAATGTAATTTGCAGATCTGTCGCCAATGAGCGCTGCCATTAATTCCAGGCGTTGAATTGATATTACTTTTAATGGCGCCACTCTAGTCTTGGATCCTATTAGTGTACATGTAGTGTTTTAGCCGTCTCATAAACGAAAATAGTTTAATAAATTGCTCAGTGCTAGATCCCAATGCACAGCGTGTTCCATAACTGTAGCTCCCATACAACAACAATTACCAGTAGATTCAATAAACCACTATTTTCGCAGTTTGAGCTCTCTGTATGTATTGTTTGCTCAGTGCTTATACTAAGCTTGTAGTGTTTGAGATTTTTATCAATAAATTCAGTTATTAGAAGACTATTGTACAAGAGTGCAACATCCATTCGGACTCTTAATTGGCAACGAGGAAAAAAAATAGGAAAATATAAAGACCACATGGCTTACCTTTGCAAAGAAAAAAAAATAATAGAAAATTTATTGAGAAAAAAGGAAAACGTTTACATAAAATAAATAGAAACGTAGTATATAGTTAAATTGGAAAATTTTGTGGTAATTTTTTAAATTAGTCGAGGTTACTTAAACAATTTAAAACGAGTGTTATTTAAACAATTTAAAACATCTCACAAGTGTTTTGACAAAAAGTTCAGAAAAAAGCAATAATTAATTATTATAAACTGAAATAAATGTAATGAAATAATGTAAAGCTACATAAAAAAAAATATCGAGAATTTTGATGGCACCATAGGAGGCGGTGCTGTGAGTCAACTACGCGTAGGTAGCTTGATTCTAACTCACAACATCCCTCCCCTCCTTCTAAAAGAAGTTAGTGCAACTAACTTCCATTAAATCTCTACAATATTTTTCTTGCATTGCAAACAATTATTTGCATCGATTTAATTCTATATTACATAACATATTACATATAATTTTTTTTTATTTATTTATTTGTTTTTTAAATCGCCTTATTTGGGTTCTAACAGGGTTTTTATTTTTTATTTTTTATTCTTTTCTTTTCCATATTATTTTTTTTTTCTAGCTTTTATATTCTTTTGTAGTATTTTTTTTCTTTACTTTGGTTTTATTTTTTCTTATTTTTATCTATCATTTTTTTTATATTCCCCTTTTTATAATTTGGTCTTTAATTGACTCTTTTCTCATTGGCGTATATACAAATATCTAAACAACAACACAATTCTATTCTATACCTAAAACCTTATATTATACTGCGCCCTCTGCTACCTGCTGGTCCAGTTGATGACCGTCGTTGTCAGAGTGAAATCCCTCGATGAACTCTGCATTCCCCTCCCTTCTTTCTGGACCGGTACGTAAAAAGATGATGCAAGCTTGCGCGACTAGATGCGCTTCTGACGAAGTCAAAATATATATTCGATATTCGCTTAGTCAGTGACAGTGGATATTTTCTCATTGGAGAAATCGTTACGAAGTTTAGCCGATAAAACTTGACTATGTTATGCTCGATCTTTTCGTGGTTAAAACGATTTTTTGCGAGAAGAGATTATTCTGCGAAGCTAATTGAACGATGGTAGTTGTGGCTGTTATTGTTGTTGTAGTCGTTTCTCGGTAAAATTACGGAGTAACCTCGGGCTAAAATTATCTCTTCTTCTTTCTAGACAATAATACAAATTACATACTGACATATGTAATAATGGCATACATGTTGGATTTTCTATACGGACAACGTACATGTTAGTGTTTTTTAATGCCATTTTGTCAGTTATGCAATTAAACTCAAGTATTCTCAGTTTCTTACTTGTCAGATAGAGACTCTTCTATTCAGCCGGTACCATCTCCATTTTTTCATGAGCTTAAATCGTAGTCATCTCGCAGATGGGAAGTTGGAAGCTCTTCCACTCTTTCATATAAAAATGAATTCTCACTAATTTCGTTTTTATTTTCTTCCAACCAAAAATTATCTCGGGACATCATCGTTGCAAATTTCGTATTTATTACTTTGCGGCTTACTGATTACCCTTCTTCTACATCTTCTTATTTCTTCTAATTCGGTCAGATTTTTGTTCGCTGCTCGTGCATTACATCTGCCGGTCTCCTGGTTGTTGGTTAACATTTCACTTTGTCTTCGACGCTGCAGGAAGTCCCTTCACTAACGTCTATATATTTAAAAGCAATACGCTTATACATGTATCGGACTTGCCCAGTTTTAATTATTCTTACTGTCTATTACATTCATTCAATTTCTAATATTTTTCCTAACGTAAACAGTAAATTGTGTTTAAATCTATATATCGTATATCAACTACGTCTTAACAAACAAACTATAAATAAGTAACAAAAATTATTTCCTTTACAAATGCTATTAATTAACTATGATACATTCTTTTTTTTTTTGTTTAAATTGTATCTTAAAAATTTCGCCCATCTTACATAAGCGAGTATATAAAAAATTTATTATTTATTTTTTCTTTTGTTTCGACAATTCATAATCCCTTTCATATTGTAGTGTATCATGAAAGTCATGCATACCATACGTATGCCTGTGATTGTAAAGAACCAAATGCACCAGAGAAATGTGTAGTGCACGCGCAGCATGATCGCACACACACTCACTCCACATGCTCAAACCTTTCCTCTATCCCAAAGCAATGCACTTAAATTAGGTCATGTGCAATTCGAACCTCAAAGGTCTGCCGTAGGCAAGAATTGCACATTCATTATTTATTGCTTGCACATGTGATTTTCATGACACATGGGATATTGGAAATATGGAAATGAAACACTAACTACAGCAAAATTAAATAGTAGGAATTAGTATATAAGAACGTAGTTATAAGAATAGAGATTAGTTCTAAACGAAAATCATAACTGTTTGCACTCACAAGGAGCTGACTTTAGTCGCTTCAATTAGAACATTTGGCTGCCTTAAGGCGCCGATACAAAAGTGCGCAAGCTCTCGCGCAATCAAACAATCATATGAGCCCATCATCTGCGTAGGGAATATACTGATAGGCAAAACTAACTGTATTACTAACAGAACTTATTACATGGCGATCCTTGCCACACCGCGCCCGATCTTTCTGACCAGATAGCTGATCCTGCCACACCGATCCTGATATTGCTGACCAGTCCAGATTCCTGATTCTTGATTTTTTACACCGATCCTGATTTTCCTGCTATACCGCTGTCCAGACAACAAGTGCTACAGGGATGAATGACGCAGAATTCCACGCCTTTTTTGAAAGAACCTACAACAGAGCGGCTAAACATCTGGCAACAGAAAAAACAAAGGAAGCATCAGTCAAGGAAACGCTGTACCCACTGGGGAACGCAGTACCAGCACCACAACTCTTAGATACCTTCTACGGGCCACAACCACAACCAGGGTCAAAAACAACCAACATCCGTTATATCCCGTCAGGCTCATCCGAAGGTCCTAAGCCGATTACCATTGAACAATACAGGGACAGGCAAGTGAAGAACTCCGAGTTAAGACGAAGCTTGTGTCAAAGCCAAAACAATAAGGAACGCAAGAGAGGGAAGAGAGCCGGAAGAAAGGTCCAAAACAGGACACAGCTAAAAACGCTATATCACGGCTACAATCTGCAACAGACCGTCGAAGAGAAAAAACTCTATAAAAGAAGAATAACTAAAATTCGTATAGATGGAAACCGATGTATAGATGGATAAGATGGAAGCCTTACAAGCCGTTAACTGATGCCGGAAAAATTGAGTTTTTGACATGGTTATGGAAAGCAATAGGCATTAGCGGAACACCTACAGCTGAAGACTGGGATGATGGTGCAGTAAAAACGTTAGAAACAAGGACAATGATAAATAAATACTGCCCATTTTGATCTACAACAACATAAATCATCTGAATATTTTTATAAATAGAAATTAATATAACTATTACTATAAATAAAGCATTTTATTATTAACTATAGATTAATCTTAAAAAAAAAAATATTAAAATATGCTAAAATTATGTTAAAATTATATAATGTAGTACAATAAAACATTTAAATAGGTGATAATTGTTACAACTAATATAAGTAAATCGTGTAGTTATTTAAATACTCTACTCAAATATATATAAAATACAAACTAAACATTTGTAAGTGTCAACTCCAAACATGGGAGGCACAAAATCTAAAATAGAGAACCATAGTAGAGATCCACAGGTTACAATACTAAACACGCAGAGTCAACATTCTGACATGTTAGAGGGACATGATATGAAACTCCTAATCATAACCATTATCGTAGGACTACAGTTAGGAATAACTTTACTACAGTTAGGAATAACTTTATTTTCAGCCAACATTCTTGTCCATTAACAGGAATTTCAAAAGAAAATGTTTACACTTTAGGTACATCCAAAATCTTACTAAAAATTCAGCAAGAAACCTTTAAACACACATTCCAAATTGTAGAAGATAGTTTTCCAGTCAAAGCCGATGGAATTTTAGTAGACGATTTTCTCTTAAAATTCGGCGGAAAGATAGACTACTCACGTTACAATTTACACTTAATAACACATTGTTAGTGCTTGATTTAGCAAGCAAAGTATTTTGTATCACCATACCGCCGACATGCGAGGTAATACACCCAATAAATGTGAACATAACTGAAGACATGCTTGTATCCAATAATGAAATACAACCAAGCATATACATAAGCAATACTATAATTCCAGCTAAAGGCATAAAACACATACGCATTTTGAACACAACACAAGATACCATAGAGTTAAACAAGCTAAAAATAGAATGCAAACCCTTAAAAAATAATTCCATACTATAATTCCAGCTAAAGGCATAAAACACATACGCATTTTGAACACAACACAAGATACCATAGAGTTAAACAAGCTAAAAATAGAATGCAAACCCTTAAAAAATAGCAGCACACAGAACAATAGCACAAAAAGATGGAACCAAATACAACCACTGCTACAATTTGACACGCAAGACAAAGGACAGTATAGAGAAATTGTTTCAAGAATACGCAGATATTTTCCACTTGGATGACGATGTCCAGACAGTCAACAATTTCTATGAACAACATTTAGAGGCAACAGATAAAAAACCGGTATACATAAAAAATTACCGTTTGCCACACACACAAATGGAAAATATAAATGAGCAAGTAAAATCTGCTGAAACAAGAAATAATTGAACATTCAATTAGTGCTTATAACTCACCACTACTTGTTGTACCGAAAAAGAGTTCCGATGATTCCAAACAGTGGAGATTAGTAGTAGATTACCGCCAATTAAATAAAAAGTTAATGGATGATAAATTCCCAATCACAAGACTAGAAGACGTGCTGGACAAAATAGGCAGGGCCAAATACTTTACAACCTTAGACATGACTAGCTCTTTCCATCAAATCCCTCTAGATTACGAGTCAAGACATTTAACAGCATTTTCAACTGCTGATGGTCACTATCAGTTTAAAAGACTACCCTTTGGTCTAAAAATCTCTTCGAACAGCTTTCAGCGTATGCTAACTATCGCATTAGCAGGATTAGAGAGTAATGCTTTTCTTTACGTAGACGACATAATGGTTTTCGGTAACTCTATAAAACATCATACTGATAATCCAGTAAAAATCTTTAAGCGAATAAGAAAGTATAATCTGAAATTAAATCCGAAAAAGTGTAATTTTTTGAAACCAGAAGTAATTTTTCTAGGTCACTTAGTTACCGCTAATGGAGTAACAGCTGATCCAGAAAAATGTAAAGCTGTGAACATATATCCAACTCCAAAAAACAAGGATGAAATCAAAAGATTCGTAGCTTTCTGTAATTATTACCGTCGCTTTATAAAGAATTTCGCGGAAATAGCAAAACCTTTAAATAACCTACAGAAGAAAAACACCGAATACATATGGACGGATGAATGTGAAGTAGCATTCAAGAAACTAAAAGAAAGCATAACTCACTCACCTGTGCTTCGATACCCTGATTTCGATGAAGAATTCATATTGACCACTGATGCATCCAATTATGCGTTAGGTGCTATTTTATCACAAGGAACCATAGGACAAGATCGACCAATAGTCTATGCTATAAACATCTCTCAATAAACATGAAATTAACAAACCTGTCATTGAGAAAGAATTATTAGCCATTCATTGGGCTATTAATCATTTTCGACCATACTTATTTGGAACGAAATTCACAGTAGTAACAGATCACAGACCACTAGTATCACTGTTTACACATAACAACCCCTCATCTAGAATGACTCGTATCCGACAAGACTTGATGGAATATGACTTCAAAATTATATACAAACAGGGTAAAATTAATACTAACGCAGATGCTTTGTCAAGAATAGAATTAAATTCTGATACATTAAAGGCAATGATACCTACAGTTATGGCTATCACAAGAAGCATGAAGAAAAAACAAATAGATGAAATCACTGAACAACCAGACAAGAGGAGCGCGAATTATGTTATCTCAGTAGTGGAGAGCGAAAAAAAACACAACTTATGCTTTCAACAATCAGTTTATTTCTAAAACTTCTTTGTAATATTCTTAAACTAGATACAAATGTGGCTTTAAATAAATGATTATGTAAGCGATTAATAAATTGGCTTAAAATAAATACATATTTATGTTATTTCGCAATATTCTTATTATTATGAATTTTGGTTTGAATTTGATACTTTGCATTTCCTGTTAGCTGTAGGCAATTAATAAATGATTATGTAAGCAATTAATAAATTGGCTTAAAATAAATACATATTTATGTTATTTCGCAATATTCTTATTATTATGAATTTTGGTTTGAATTTGATACTTTGCATTTCCTGTTAGCTGCACTGGCCAATTATTGAGGGTGTAGCGGGTAGCGGCCTCTATTGCTGACAAAGCTTACTGTTGATGTAAGTGAGTTCTTGTTGATGTTGTTGTTGGTGCAGTGTACACGTAACTCCTCCCCCCTTAGTCTGAAGCGGAGAGATCGAAGGGATTGTAGCTTCAGTATGGATGTCAAGTTTTCTTTTCTTGGTGTACATTCTTTTGAAGATTAGGATAACCGAAGTGATGATTAATAGCCACATAAATGAGTCTATTAGACCTTGTAAATTCATTTTAGAGGATAACGTGAGGATTTCTTCTTTTTGCTCCATGTCGTATTCCGATAACTTCTTGAGGGTGATAATTTTAGTTTCTGTTGAAGCGTGGATTTCGGCCAGAGGTGCTGGTGCTATGTAAATGTCCTCCCAGAAGGTGTTGGTATCATCGTCGTATGTTATGTTGTTGACTTGAATTTTGCAGTTTTTATAGTGTACTAAGGCTGTTCCTTCGATGGATCTATTGTTGATGTCACAAGTTGTTTCTATTTGTATTTTTGGTGTATTAATGAATAGAATTAGGTTCGGTTCTGGCTGTTCTATAGACTGTGTTTCACCAATGTCGTTGATTACGCAGGCAGCATTCTGGTTATTCAATAAGTGGCCAATGCATTTAGAGTTTGCAACTATTTCTTCGTTTTTGGATTTTGAACAATAAAATATTTTTTCTATCTTTTGGCATCTTTGTGAAAAGTATACAATTTTAAATTGGTTATATAATACGTATGGTTCTGTGACAATAGTTTTTGTTTTATTTATTGGTAGAGGAACTATGTGTAAGAATTGGTAGGAGTTAGGATCAAGGTTAGGGATTTGGATATTGAAGATTATATTGGATCCATTGTAATAGGCTTGGAGGCCAAGAAGTTCGTATATATTTTCTATGGAGTTTGTTTTAATAAACTGGTTTTCTAAATGTTCGCTTATTTGTTCGATTTCGTCAGGGTGAAGAATTAGTTTAGGGATAATGTTTAGTTTTGCCAGTATAATAGCTTCTGATATGTCATTAATGTGGTTGGTTAGTATCTCTATGTTGTAGTTCAGCTGGTTTAGATATTGTACCTCCCTGATTATATTGTCTGTAGTTTTCACTAAATGGTTTGCTTGATCTACGTTTCTATTCATGAAAAATTCTATTGTATTCTGGACCTCATTAATGTGATCGGTGATGTTTTTGAACCTAGCTATCATTTTAAGATTAAGATTATGATCGTTTGATATGCTCATATTTATTTTTTCCTGGTTTAATTCAAAGTTTCTTATCTGTTGGTTTATCTCTTGAGCGTCGTATGCGTCCATGTTACCGGATATTAATTTAATAACATGACCAATTCCGTCCATTAGTCCTCTTTTGCTGCGTTTAGTGTTTAATATGTTTAATCTGGATTGTAATTCTTTCAGTTTCAGTTTTGTAGTGTCAGTGTAGAGTTTCGTTGATCTATTTCTCTCGAATAATTTAATTGTGTTATTAATCTGGTCTATCTTCTCAGTGTATTTGTCCAAATTGATGACATGTATGAGATTGTTGTGGCTTATTATATGTCTGGCGGGGCCTAGTTTTATGGGTAGGATGCCTTTATTTTCAGACAAATCTCGGATTTCAATGAGTTTTGCTGCCACTGATGCGACCCTAAAATGAGAAGGTTTTACGTTTCTTTTTTATCCTTGATTTATGAATTTTTTGGTTATTGGTAGTTGTGATAGTGTGTATGTTGTCTCTTTTTATTTTTTGTTTAGAGAATCGTGGTGTTATTTTATTCCGCCTACAGTTTCTTCTATAAATATTTTCGTCTATTTCCCTGATCTCAGGTTCTGTTCTAGTTTCATTAAGCTTGTCAATACGATTTGAGACAGCGGTTTCTAATTTGTCTTTAATGGAAGGGTACAAAACTTCTTGGAATTTATTTAATTTTTTTAGGTAATCGTGTTCGTTATTAAATTTTACGTTATTGTCGAATTTGTAGGTCCTGCCATGAAATAGTTCGTATGGGGTGAGTTTTGTGGCAGAATGAATAGCATTATTGTAAGTTATTAGTGTCTCTAGTAGAGTTTCTTCATGGTCTGTTTCTAGCTTGTTTTCCTTTCGTTTAGTCAAAATAATGCGATAGATTTCTGTAAGCGTTGAATGCAACCTTTCTACTGGTGCGTTGCTACTTGTCTGTTGGAAAGATGTGTAGTGTAAGCAAATGTTGTATTGTTTACAGAAATCTTTGAAAATGAAATTCAAAAATTCTGTACCCTGGTCGCACACGATTTTTTTTGGGATGCCAAATTGGCTTATGAAATATTTTAACGATTTCAAGATAGAAATACTAGTCCTAATTGGAAGTGTAAAGGCGGCGGCAAATTTAGAAAATTTATCAATTATTGTTAGTATTTGGTTATTATTTATTGTATAAATGTCTAAATGAAGTATGTCTAGTGGTCGTAGGGGTGTTTCAGGCTTTTGAAATTTGGGTTTTTGTGGGTTCCTATCATATTTTAATGATTGGCATTTTTCACAATTGCTGATTGTTTGTGTTATTCTATTTTTTAGAAAGGGGAAATAATAGTTTCTTTTAAGATGTAAAAGTGTTTCATTAATTCCCCTGTGGTTTTTATTTAAGTGGTATTCTCTAATGATGCTTTCCTGTTCGTCAGGTGTCTTTACATCTTATACTTTTTCGGTGCACCGTATGATTCTGAAAATTTTGCTATTTGCAAAATATTTCGAATAGGTGGATTGCACAACGCGAAAAATTTCATCCTCGGTGAAAATTGCATTTAGTTTGTTTGAGGATAGGAATTTTTTGAAAATGTCCGTCATTATGTTTTCGTCGAAGTCTGGGCGCCTTATAGTTCGTCTCTGTTTATTTTTAAATATTGTCTCTAGAGTCATATGTGAGCCTGTATTGGATTTTTCTAATATTATCTGTAAATAAAATTCGTTCAAAGTTTTTCCAGAAATGTAAATGCCATCGTCGAGGTTTTCATCGGCTGAGTGCATAGTGGTACCCTGAGTGCCTTGATTTGAAGCGATTTCGTTCATATTGAGGTCGATACAGTCTTTTTCTATTTGAACCCTGCTGAGTGCATCAGCATTTGTATTTTGTTGACCTTTTTTGTAGTGGATTTCGTATTCAAACTCTTCTAGTTTTAACCTCCACCGTACTAATTTAGAGTTAGGGTCTTTTAAACTCATAATCCACGTTAGTGGACGATGATCCGTGACAATTTTGAATTTGCGACCATACAAGTATGGACGAAAATACTTTGTTGCCCAAACTATTGCAAGAAGTTCTTTCTCAATTGTTGAGTAGTTTACTTCAGATTCACATAAAGTACGGCTCGCATAGCAAATTGGTCTATCATTACCTATTGGGCCTTGCGATAATATTGCTCCAATCGCAAAGTCGCTTGCATCGGAGGTAAGGACAAAGGGCTTAGAAAAATCCGGATACTGTAGTATGGGATCGTTACATAACAAATCTTTGCATATTTCAAACGCGTTCATATAGTCTTGATTGAAATCTATTTTCCTGTTTTTCTTGAGACATGATGTAATTGGTTTAACAATTTTTGCAAAATCCTTAATAAATTTTCGGTAATAGCCGAGAAGGCCTAAAAATGATTTGATCTGTTTTTGTGTTCGGGGTAATGGAAAATTTTTAATTGCCTGAATTTTCGCAGGGTTTGGTTTTATACCCTCAGTAGACACTATGTGCCCTAAGAAACTGATCTCTTTTTTGAGAAATTCTGATTTATTAAGCTGTATTTTAAAATTGGAGGATTCTAATCTTTTAAAGACTTGTTTCAGGTTTAAGATGTGTTCTTCGAGTGAAGTAGAAAATATAATAATGTCGTCAAGATACACTAGGCAAATTTTCCCAACGAGATCTTTTAGTACATTATCCATCACTCTTTAGAACGTTAAGGGGGCGTTTTTAAGGCCAAATGGCATTCTGATAAATTCAAAATGTCCACCTTCGACTGTAAACGCCGTTTTTGGAACATCCTTTGGTTCCATCTCAATTTGGTGAAACCCACTGGCTAAGTCCAGTGTTGAAAAATATAAGCATTTACCTAGTTTATCCAAAATCTCTGATATATTTGGTAAAGGGTACTTGTCGGATATAGTCTTTTCATTTAGCTTCCTAAAATCTATGACAAGGCGCCATTTTTGTGTTTTGCTAGCGTCTTGTTTCTTGGGGACAATCCATACAGGAGAGCTCCAAGGTGAATATGAAGGCTTAATGATTCCTTGGTCTAGCATGCTTTCTATTTGTCTTTGGACCTCCTCTTTGTGTACGTATGGATATCGATAAGATTTCGTGTGAATTGGTATTTCATCTGTTGTTGTTATTTTATGTTTTACTTGATTCGTAAAAGTAAGGTTCTGACTTTCTCTATAAAAGACAGAGTCAAATTGCCTACAAAGATGAAGAAGGGCTTTTTGTTCTTCTTTATTTAGGTGGTCTGTTCGTATTAATGTTTTTATGTCTGATTGGTCTGGTATTGTTAGTGGTTCTGGGTTAATACAATTAAGTTCTACAAAACTGGCTGAATCGTATGGTTCCGCTTTTATTGGCTGTTCGAGAAGCAGTATTTGATCTTCGTTCGATTTGTTAACTATTTCTAGATTACTCAACCAGTTGTTTGCTATATGAATGCCTTCAGAGATTTCTAAACAATCTGAGATGTTGGTTAATTTAACAAAAATTTCTCCATGTTCAATATCTACCGGAAGTTCTACGATCGATTTTGAATTGGCAGTTATAAGGTATTTGTGAGAGGTTGTTGTAGGTTTCATTTGTAAAGGGATGACTGTTTTAGGTGTTATTAAGTTATTATTTTTGAGGTCAATGTTCGCTTTTAAATTTTGCAATATGTCGACTCCTAGGAGGCCATCAAAATAATTATGAAACTTAAATATTAGAAATTCGAATTTACCACTTTTTTTGAATTCGGTAAATATAGGTAGTGTTGTTTTTGTGTCCAGGATATATTTGTTTGCTACTGTAGTTATAGTTATAGGTTGGCATTTTATGTGGTTTTTCTGAGGTACAAATTCCGGATTAATAAATGACGAAGAGGCTCCTGAATCGATTAGGAAGCGTAATGACCGACCGAAAGGTGATGATATTAATATAAATGGTAGTTTAGATCCATGCTTATTTATGTCTACGTATCCTGTGGGGTTTTCAAGGCTGATGATTGAAAATTTACACTATCATCAATGTTGAATAAGTTTGCGGGGTCATTGTTTATAAAATTATGTGTCTGATTGATGTTGTGGAAATTGGAATTTTGTTGTGTTTGAGGTTCAAAGTTGCGTCTTGCTGTGTTTGTTCTATTGAATGAGTATGATGTGCTTGGTCTAAAATTTGTACGAGTTGTATTATTGTCGACTGGTTCTGGTTTTGGAGGCATGATAGCGTTTCTATTGGTAGTGGTGTGCTGTTCTACTCTATTGTTGTTATTGTAATACCTATTAGAATTGTATTGGGGTCTATGGAATTCTGGGTTTACTGGTTTTTGAAATCTATTTTGGAACACAGGATTAGATTGTCTGTAAGGTTGGACTTGTTCTCTTGCATATGGTTTTGGTTGGTATGGTTCGTAGTATGGTCTGTGGGGTCTTAGAGGTTGTTTAAATGAGGTGATGTTTTGCTCCTTTATGCAGTAAGCGAGAGCTGTCGGTAAATTGTCTGGACGCATGGCTCTAATTGTTGCACCAAGAAGTTCTCTTAGCCCTGTTAGAAACGTGTTAAGGCACATTTCTGCAAATAATTCTCTTTTTGAACGAATTATTTTTTGCTCTTTTTCATTCATTAGAACATTGTTAAGAAGAGCTGCTTGGATTTCTAAGATTTCTGCATGGAATTGTTCTAAGGATTTACCAGCCTGTCTGATATTATGGAGATCTCTTATAAGAGTAGTTTCCGTTCTTTTATCTGCGAAGGCAGAAATTAAATTTGTTTTGATTTCATCCCAGTCGAGCTGGGTTAGGTAAGTGTTAAGAACTTCATTTGCAGCTCCTGTGATCTTATTTCTGATAGCTCTCAGAAGGATTTGACCGTAAGGTGTTTGTTCTGTGCCTTTTAAGAATAGTAAGATTTCTTCAACATTAGTAATAAAATTGTGTAGGAGACGAGGGTTTCCGTCAAAGTAAGGAAGGTCCTTGATCACATCAGGGATTTTGAAGAAATTGAAAACTTCTTGTGCACTAGCTACGTTTTGGGGATGGGATTGGGATTGGTTTTGTGGTGTATTCATATTATCTAATATATTCGTACGTTTATCAAGATTATTTTCTTCTGGAATGCTTTCTAAATTTTTTGTTCTTTTTCTTAATTGAAGTTTTTCCAGAGCTAAAGTTTTTGCTTTTCTCTTAAAGATATAGATGTATATAGCAACTTAATTAATTTTTTTGTTTATATATTTTTTTATATAATAATGTTCTTTAATAATAATCATGAACTTACAAATAATATACAATAATGGTTGAGAAACAAGCTGATCGCATTTTGCCAAGTAGATTGTGTTGCTCTTCTTTTGCTTCGCAGTTGTTAATGGATTAAAGTCCAACGGTGCTAATGCTTCGATGACGTACGATGCTATTTGTTGTTTAGCTAATTTTTTTGTTGTTGTTGTCGTTGTTTTTTTTTCTTTTTGTTTTTGTTGTTCTTTTGCAGTGATATGCTTTCACTGCGTTTTATTTTAATCAAAAAAAATTTCGTTATTTATTTTGCAGTGATATGCCTTCACTGTGTTTTATTTTAATCAAAAAAAATTTCGTTATTTATTTTGCAGTGATATGCCTTCACTGTGTTTTATTTTAATCAAAAAAAAATGTTGTTATTTATTTTGCAGTGATATGCCTTCACTGTGTTTTATTTCGTTATTTATTTTGCAGTGATATGCCTTCACTGTGTTTTATTTAGAAAATTTTATTTTTATTATTATTTTTTTTATGAGTTCTTTTAAATTCACAAGATTTTAAAAATTTTTAGAGTCCTCGAAGCACACGAACCGCAACTGCGCCTTTCGACTGCGCCAATTATGTTATCTCAGTAGTGGAGAGCGAAAAAAAACACAACTTATGCTTTCAACAATCAGTTTATTTCTAAAACTTCTTTGTAATATTCTTAAACTAGATACAAATGTGGCTTTAAATAAATGATTATGTAAGCGATTAATAAATTGGCTTAAAATAAATACATATTTATGTTATTTCGCAATATTCTTATTATTATGAATTTTGGTTTGAATTTGATACTTTGCATTTCCTGTTAGCTGTAGGCAATTAATAAATGATTATGTAAGCAATTAATAAATTGGCTTAAAATAAATACATATTTATGTTATTTCGCAATATTCTTATTATTATGAATTTTGGTTTGAATTTGATACTTTGCATTTCCTGTTAGCTGCACTGGCCAATTATTGAGGGTGTAGCGGGTAGCGGCCTCTATTGCTGACAAAGCTTACTGTTGATGTAAGTGAGTTCTTGTTGATGTTGTTGTTGGTGCAGTGTACACGTAACTCGCGCGCTTCTATATATGGAACAGTACATCTTTATCGGATATTCGAAATCTAAAGGAGTTAAAGTGCAAAATTTTAAAAGGGGATGAGCTCCCCTATTACAGTCGACTATAAAAATATACTGTTAGAGTTAAGCGATAATTCTGACTTAGTCCTCGGTACGGTCATGAGGAAGTTTACTCAATTTTTGATCAGTCATGGAATCGACAAGATCGCTCTTTCAAAAGAGGATACTTTGTTCGATATTATTAATGAAGATAATTTATAGGCTTTATATAAGAATATATATATTGAGAATTTAGCTAAAGGACGGCAAACTCCTGCTATAATTTTATTTGTACCCCCACGTAATATACATGATATAAATGAGCAAAAGAAACTCATACATGATAACCATTGCACGCAAACATCCGGACATCCTGGAGTAAGAAGAACGTTATTGAATTTTAAAACAAAAACAAAAATACATATGGAAACATATGACAAAAATGGTGAAGGCATATATAAATAACTGCGATATATATGCAAAAAACAAAACAACAAAACACATAAGAGAAAAGATGGTCATTACAGACACCAGATCGACAAGCTTCCAAATAGTAAAAATGGACACAGTAGGACCACTCTGTATTTTAAATGGATATAAATACATTTTAACGCTTCAGTGCTAACTAACTAAATATATTGAAGCATATCCAATGTATACACAAGAATCTTTAGAAGTTGCCAATACTTTACTAGAAAAATGCATAATAAAGTATGGAGGTTTTCATACAATAAAGACAGATATGGGTAGAGAATTCGTGAACCAGGTATTTGACCATATGAGCAAAACGTTAAATTTTCAACATAAAACATCCACCCCTTACCATCACCAAACACTAGGTAGCATAGAAAGAAATCATAGAGTTCTCAATGAATACATACGCACCTCGACAGAAGAACAGGAATGGGAAAAGGGTTTACCTTACTATGTTTTCTCATATAATACCACACCACACGTCGACGCAGGTTACTCACCTTTCGAACTCATATTTGGAAAATTGCCAAACATTCTAACAAATAAACAAGGGATCAAAACATTTATTCCGATCAACGCTGAAGAATACATAAATGAATTAAAAAACAGACTAGAAAATGCAAAAGACACTGCAAGACTTATACTCCAAAAAACAAAATAGAAAAGAAAAATAAACTACGAAATAGGAACAAATAGTTCAAATTTTAATATAGGAGACTTAGTAATGCTAAGAAATATGTGTAGGAAAAAGTTAGACAGCCCATACATAGGCCCGTTTAAAATTATTAAGAGACTAGGTGTAAATTCCGTAATAGAAAAGAATGGAAAAGACGTCCTAGTACATAATAACAATCTTAAGAAATTCAAATAAGAATTTAAATAAGAAATTTATATAAGAAATATACAAATAAGAAATATACAAATAAGAAATTTAAATAAGAAATTTAAATAAGAAATTTATATAAGAAATATACAAATAAGAAATTTAAATAAGAAATTTATATAAGAAATATACAAATAAGAAATTTAATTAAGAAATATGTATAAGAAATACACAAATAAGAAAATATAAGTAAGAAAAATATAAATAAGAAAAGCATGATATAGCCATATAGCATTGTAAAACCAAAACATAGCCAAGTATATATATAAAACAAAAAAACAAAATTTTTTTTCCAAAATAAAAAATTTTTTTTTCCCGGAGGATTAGTGGTGTAGTGTATCATGAAAGTCATGCATACCATACGTATGCCTGCGATTGTAAAGAACCAAATGCACCAGAGAAATGTGTAGTGCACGCGCAGCATGATCGCACGCACACTCACTCCACATGCTCAAACCTTTCCTCTATCCCAAAGCAATGCACTTAAATTAGGTCATGTGGAATTCAAACCTCAAAGGTTTGCCGTAGGCAAGAATTGCACATTCATAATTTATTGCTTGCACATGTGATTTTCATGACACATGGGATATTGGATATATGAAAATGAAACACTAACTACAGCAAAATTAAATGGTAGGAATAAGTATATAAGAACGTAGTTATAAGAATAAAGATTAGTTCTAAACGAAAATCAGAACTGTTTGTACTCACAAGGAGCTGACTTTAGTCGCTTCAATAGAACTCAAAGGAGCTGACTCTAGTCGCTTCAATTAGAACATTTGGCTGCCTTAAGGCGCCGATACAAAAGTGCGCAAGCTCTCGCGCAATCAAACAATCATATGAGCCCATCATCTGCGTAGGGAATATACTGATAGGCAAAACTAACTGTATTACTAACAGAACTTATTACAATATCATTTTAAATTTTATATATTTGTTTAAATTTCTCAATTCTGAGAAATTTCTTTTGCCCTCTGACATAATCCAGAATATTTAGCTAAACCCGTTTATGTGAAAACATTGTCCATTGCATGACTCAATTTTTCATTTCATCTAATTATTCTATATATTTACATTTTACTACTAGCCCGGTATGTATCCATTAACAAGTGTATTTTCCTACATCATGTAACCTGTTCTTACATGAATACATACATACATTCAATGCATACTATAATTAATTGCCAATGTTATTACTTAATTTGTAATGGTAAGCTAAATAAATTGTTTTAATTCAATATATATATATATACATACATTACAATTCCCCATACGCTAATTTCCTACATGATAAACCGAAAAAATCTATGTATATTAATATGTAGCCTGCTTCAGTATGTAAATATCCGCAAAAATATACATACGTACATACCCATTCCTCCTTACTAGAATACTTACTTCTTTAAATATACGTTCGTACATTCATTCTGTATATTATACACATATATACTTATATATACTTACTTCACCAACGGTGCCGGCGCTACTGCTTACGCTTCGCATTACACTTCATTAACAGCCGTATATATGTTTGTATATACTCTACATTCAGCTTAAATTACTTACCCACGACTGTCTTATAATTTCATTTTTTAAAAGGTGTCCAATGAACCCCTTTTTTATTATTTAATATTTAAAAAATATTTTTTCCCTACTGTCTTCATTCGGCAGTAGTGCCTAATAAGCAAATATTTCTTACGTCAATTATACTCGCCCGATTTTAAGTGGCACACTTCTACTGGCCTTGACTTTGAAAATCGGAGCTGTGTGTTATTTGATATACACACGTACATGTTTACGTTGTTATTCTTGTGTTTAAACTTTAAAACACTGCTAGCACATGTCTTTAGTTGTGTGGTCTAATGTGGAACAATTTCAATAAATTATTATATAGCTTTTTATTCTTGCCCTTAATCGTTACGACTGTTGTAACTGGGCTGCGGATTTCTGCTACTACATACGGACCTATCCAAACAGGTGAGAATTTGTTTCTCCTAGCCTGAGTCTTCATGAGTACTTGATCACCCACGTGAAAGATTACTGGATTTAATACCTTGTTATATTCTTCCCTGGCTACCCGTTTAGCACATTCCTGGTTTTCTCTAACCAATTCGTGCGCTCGCTGTAGCTGATATTTTTGCACTTTATTGGAGTCATCAGCATTGTACACTGGCGCACATTTGCGCTTCAAATTTGCGGGCATGTTGAAATCAAACCCGTAGAGCGTCCTAAACGGGGTTTGCTTCGTTGATACATTCACAGTATTGTTGTGTACATGCATTGCAGTGGTCAACCATTGATCCCAATTCGAGCCGTCTTCCTTGGCAAAACTGCGCAACTACTCGGCCAGAGGTCGATGACTACGTTCCAATGAGCCATTCGCCTGGAGATGATATGGTGTTATGTGCAACTTCTTGATTCCCAGCATTTTACAAATTTCTGAGAACAATCTCGATACAAAATTTGAACCATTGTCGGTTATCAAAACCTTAGGTATGTTGTATCGTGCTATAATTTCATCAAAGAATGCTTTGGCCACCGTACTTGCTTCAGCATCGGGTATAGCCACGCACGCGATATACTTTGAGAAATCATCTTGGAACGTCAATATGTACTTGTTTCCTGAAACTGTCTCAGCAAGAATACCTACAATATCCATGTGAACTTTATCAAATGGTTGCTTTGGTGTGTCAGTTAACACCATTGGCATCTTTGTCAGCCTTGAACTTTTGTTGGCCTGGCACTTTGGGCAACTCTTTACATACTTTTTTATGTCTCTGAGCATACCTTTCCACCCGTACACTCGCCTAATTCTGTCATGAGTTTTCCAGAATCCCTGGTGTCCACCTAGAGGTGAATCATGGAACCCATTTAACACAGCCTGGATATCTTTTTCATCCTCCAACCATTCCACATTACTGGCGCATTGCTAACATTTCTTGTTGCATCAATTTTATCCCCTTGAATTTTCTCGGCCTTCTCCTTATCTGACCGTGCTTTGGCCCGCGTTTGCACTACTGATACCTTCTGTGCCTGCGGTACTCTGCTGAACGGCTGGTGATCAGTGTATATCTTAAATGGGCGACCTAACAGATATGCTCTATATATATATAGCCCATACTATTGCTAAAAATTCCTTTTCTATTATGGAGTATCTCTTCTCCGTATCGCTGAGCGCCCTGCTTGCGAATACTATTGGTCGGTCATTACCGACTTCCCCTTGTGACAATACTGCCCCTAATGCTTCATTGCTAGCATCAGTGGTCAACAAAAAAGTTTGCTCAAAGTCGGGGTACGCCAAAATCGGTGGCGAGCTAATTATTTTTTTAGCCTCTCGAATGCTTGCTGACATCTCTCTGTCCATTTGAACTTTGCTTCTTTTCGTAGCAACTTATTGATCGGCAACGCAATTCCGGCTAGTCCTTCTACGAACTTTCTGTAATAGTTCACTAGTCCTAGGAATGCTTGCACTTCCCCTCTATTTCTCGGAATCGCTAAATTTTTAACGCATTCCACCTTCTGCGGATCAGGCAGTGCTCCTGCTTCTGAGCAACGATGGCCTAAATAAACCACCTCTCTTCGCAAAAATGGACACTTCTCCATGTACAATTTCAAATTGTGTTCTCGTAATTTCTGGAGCACTTTGCTCAAGAGTTGCGAATGCTGCTGCAAGTGCTTCCCATAAATTACAATATCATCCAGATACACAAAACAATCTAACCCTTGCAAGCCTGTTAGTACATGGTTCATCAACCGTTGGAAGGTTGCCAGTGCTCCAGTTAATCCAAACGGCATTCTGTTAAACCCATAATGCCCTAAGCCGGTGCTGAACGCGGTTTTCTGCTTATCTTGGGTATCCACCAGAACTTGGTGGTAACCACTTGCTAAATCAAGTGTAGAAAAATATCTACTATGAGCCAATTGATCCAGAATTTCTTCTATCCTTGGAATCGGGAACACTTGCTTGATAGTGGCGTCGTTCAATTTCCTACAATCGACGACCATTTTCCACTTCTTTTGACCCTGAGCACCTCCCTTCTTTGGTACCAAAATTATTGGTGAGTTCCAAGGCGAGATACTCGGTGAAATTATGTTATCTTTTAATATACCTTCCACTTGCCAATTTACCTCATCTTTGTGAGCTTGTGGCAATCTGTATTGCTTCTGGTTTATTGGTGGTTGATCCACTCTAGTAGGTATTTCATGCTCTACATCTGGTGTATATGTCAACTGGTCTCCTTCCAGAAAAAATATGTCATGGAATGACGTACAAATGGCTTCTATTGATGCCTTTTCTTCTGAATTTACGCTTGGGTCTAACTTCAGTGATTCTAGCACCTTCTCCATCCTTTTTCTAATATCTACTTGTTTAATCCGATTAACCGATCTTCGATTCGGTTCCTTAAAATTATCGTAGCTAGTGAACTTAGGGCTACAATCCTCTTCCATCAGGTAGTCATTTTCTGAGGCTTTGAGTACGCAAGCGTACACCTTACCCTTGTCAACGTGCGTTATGGTCTCTCCCATATATACGCCGTCCGCTAGCTGCTGCTTGTGCAAAACAGCAATTCTAAGTTTCGTGTTTACATGCATAGTAACCACTCTGGCTGACCTTGCATTCACTATCTCCATAGAATTCTTAACCTTACTCACTGTTCCTTCCTGCCATGACATTAATGGAAGAGTAAGGATTCTGTTCTTATTATTATCATAGAATGATAACCGTTTCTCGAGCGCATCCAGTATGGTGCGGCCCCAAAGATTATCGCGGACAATTATGCCATCAGCCGGGATACCTTTCCTATCCACTTCCACTGCGTGCATTCTAAAACTCATGCCCTTAACTTCACTGTGACCTATTCTGAGCGACCCCAATTTCCTGAAACACCCTCAAAACGCTCCGTTAAGCGTTCTTACGTCCATTTGATTAATGTCTGGCCCCTTTCGTAAAACACTAGATTTTACGAGGCTAGTGTCCGCCCCTGAATCTACTAATGGCACTAGCTTTCCACTCGCTGCTTCCTCGCAGGGTATCTCGATGAAGGCATCACCTATCCTGCTCATAGCGAAGCAATGTGCTTCTGTTCCCAACATGGACGCGTATCCACTTCCTAACTCTTCGTGATATTGGAGAGTCTCTTGCTCCTCCTCTCCTGGACTGTAGTTTCTACATTACTACTTACCCGGCCTACTTATTACTTTCTTTCTTTTGGCTTTCTACTGGCCTCGACTGGGCCGCTGAAAGTTTCCCTGGTTCCTTTGTTGGGATTGTCTATCCCTGCATTCCGCTGCCCGATGTCCCATTCGTCCACATGAGAAGCATCTCAACACCTGTTGGGTGTTGCCTATCCTTGGTTCACTTCTGGAATTCCGATTTGGTCGCTGTTGACCACTCCCAATTTTGAAAGGATTACTTCATTGGTTAATTCCTTCCGTTAAATTAACTCGGGGTCTACTGAAGTTACCCCTGCTGTCCCTCAAGGGTGGAACCGGGCGCCTCGTAGCTGGCTGCCTTCTACTTTGATTCCATTATGTGTCTACTTGGCACTGTCTACTTGCCTCATGACCGTAAGTTTGGCACTCCATACAGTAGATCGTGTTTTTGCGTGTAACACATTCATCCTTTGTGTGCCCTGGCTTATCACAGAATGAGCAAATGGGAATTCCCAACCAGGAATTCCCGGTCTCTTTCTTGCGGAAATTGGCCCATCAATCTACCAACTCCACATCTCTTTTGCTGCTGTACTGTTCCTACCTCTGCTGGAGCATTCGTCCAGCAGATTCCACCTGTTGTCGTTCGTTGTTGTATTGCTGCTTCAGCGGACGAGACCACTTCCACTAGCTCTGCCATAATCCTCCGCGTGAGATTAAGAGTATAATTAGCCAAGTCCCTATTTATCAGACCTGCCTTAAAGACAGAAATCATAGCTCGTTCTACTTGAGCCTTGTATGCTGCAACATTTCCTGGAAACTGCCTGTTGGCTTCTGTCTCAGCAGCGTTCCCCAGAGACTGGAGCCTTCGTCCCCAGGCTCTCAATTCCTCCCCTGGTTTCTGAGTTGATTCCTGAATTTCCCGAACGAGACAGTCGTACGACTTTTGTTTTAAATATGTCCGATCCAAAAGTACATATAATTCCGCCAGGGTGCTTACTGAGCTATGCACCAGTAAATCAAACGCATCACCTGTGGTTCTTTGAATAATATACTATATTAAGTAATCCCGGTCTGCTTCCGGAAGACTCTGTTGGGCTAGCTCACAACCTTCTTTGAAGCGCCGGATCTCAGTTCTCAGATCATACAACTCGACTTCTGAGAACATGGGCACCAACTTCTCCACCGTATGAGCAACTTCCAGAATGCCCATTTTATTCCTTTGTGTTTTCTGAATTGCTGGTAAAACCTTAGCTTTATTAATCTCTTGGGGGGTTTCCAAATTCTATTTTCCCGGATCTGAGAGATCCTGGACCAGTGTCGGATTTAAACTGATTAGTCTTCGACCGTTTCTGGCTCTTTTGAAGGATATCCCTGATTTTTATTATTTATCGGACTTCCCGGAGAAAATGGCTCGACACCGATTTCAGATGCGCCAAACAAAAATTCCGCTTGCTTTTCTTCACTAAAAACTAATCTTGGCTTTTCCATGCGGCTTATCCCTTCTAGTGTTAAATAATCCGGCCTGCGAACTTCAGGAGGCAATGTCAATACTGTCTGTCTAAATCTAGCCGAAGCTGATTTTGATCTCTTCTTTTGCTGCGAGTTCCTATTGGTCGCCCGTCCTCTTTTTAATTCCGCACACTCCTTTTCCAACAGCGCTGCTGCTTGCTCTGTTTCCGTCAATCTCTGAGAAAGTTCCTTTACCTTATTCTCAATGTACTCTTTTTGTGCTCTCCAATCTTCTGTTTTCTTACGAAAATTGAACAACTTTTCTTCTGTCCTTTTTTGGATTACTGTTAAGGCTTGATCTGCTACTTCTAATGGTGACACAGCTCCTCTGACGTTCGCCTGTTTCCACAATTCCTGAGCTTCTTCCCTGCTCGTACTTTCTTCAAACTGCTCGAATACCCTCTCGGTAAAAAAACTCACCTCCGTTCTTACTGCTCTTAACTCGTCCTGTGCATCTTCTTTTCCCTTTAACGGAGACCCACTCGGTGCCTCAATCATTGCCAATTCAGACTCGAATACTTTAAGCCACGCTAACACAAAATGTTCCACATATCCATGAAAACCTGTCGCAAAATACTCGTCGTCCCTACAGACCTCCTTGTGCGGCAGCAATTTTGCGTGGTTGCTGTTAAATTTTTCCACCAAACCTCGCAACTCTGTGATGCGTCTGTGATAGTACTTCAAGTTTTTGACATCCTTTCGGTCCTTCTTGAAGTTTGAAATCAACCTCTGGATCTCTTTACCCACCACTTCCTGGGATTTCAGCAATTCCTTCACTTCCTTCGATACTCCCATTTATTATGCCTAATCCAATAAATATCCCGTCGAACAACCCAAGCTCAAGGAAAAATCTCCATAAATCTGTTCATCTCAAATGCCAGAACAGACCGCGTATCCCAATTACAAATAAAACCCAATAATTGTTAAAACTTGTTATCAACTTATTCCAATATTTTATTCCATCTTACTTAATGACAAATACAAATTTATTAAACAACATTCCACCATAAATTCTATCCTTATATTCTTCCTTTACTTATCTTCCATCATAAGTTCCATATCCGCTGTCTACCGACGTCCATTAAGTCCTTCCATCAATGCAAATTGGTCCTTGACTTCCTCACAGATACTCCTTGATTTCCTCTCACCATCTTCAATACTCCCAAAAATCCATAGAAAAGGCCATATCTTTGTAAAAACCGAAGTTTGATTTACAGGCAAAAGTGTCTTGATTCATTCTCGGAAATTTTAATCCATATTTAAAAATAAGCCCGTAACGTATGCGCCACGTAATAATAACATTTAATTTTTTTTTCTTCAACATTGCTACGCCAATCGTAGTTTCCGAACTACAAAAACTTTGATGCAACAACACGTGTTGTAAGCACTTCTCGAAATATTTTTGCCTAATACCCTAATCTTATAATGTCAAATATTCAGATCAGTTTGAAAACAATATAAATTAAAATAATTTAAAAAACAATATAAATGTCCCTATCGACAACCAAACACAAATCCCCTACAAAAAAAATCCTCACAGCTAGGACGACATACATAGACCGTCCGATCATACTGACGGTTTATGGTTGCCATTCAAAGCTGCGTGCAACAGCGCGAATGCGCCTATAGGTTGCGACTTCTTTGACCAGCGCTACGGCGCCTTGAGGGTCGCAGAAGTATCTACTTAAATTACGCTACTATACACTCTACTCACCATTATATTGTCTGATGACATCTTCGCCCTGGTTAATACTTCTAGTGTGTTGCAGGATGCTTTCCTGCTACAGGGTTCCTTGTCCTGGGATTCCTCCTGTAGGCCCTTTAGACCGTCTGCGCCAAAATGTTGGGTCCTTATCTGCTTGTTGTCAGGAACGTCCTTGTCGCCATTCCTGAGCGCGCGTTTACCTAAAACCTAGCACTTTTCCACACAATAAATGATACGCACTAGTTTGGTAGTAAAAACGACAAGACGCTTTATTCTTAAAATACTAGTTCTTATATACTATTCACAAGAAACAATTACAGTCTACGTATTGACTTTTCTGGTGTTCCAGTTACGCATTTGTTATTTGGTGTCAGTTGCTCAATCCAACTGACCTACTAAAAGTAAAAGTGTTGTCGGTGCATTCTAAATGCCCCTTGCACAAGCGTGCATTCTAAATGCCCCTCGTCAGATTGACTGCGGAACTGTGACACCCTAAAAGTTTACATCATAATTAATGCATAAATACTACTATTTACAATATTTGCACCCGAAAAATATGTGCTCTCTTAATGAATTTAATAGGAGCCGGTGCTGTGTGTCAACTACGCGTAGGTAGCTTGATTCTAACTCACAACACTATGATGGAGGGGAGCTTTTGTGGAAAGCTGTGTTTGGGTTTGTGTCTTTGCTAAAAGGAAAAGTTCACATGAATTGAAATTTCCTCATACTCCCGCCCCTCTGTTTGCATTTGATCAGCATAAGTTTCTTATGCGGCCCATAGACGATACATCATGTTCATACTCATTAGTGTACGTGTTGAATGAAGCTCAAAGATCAAAATCGAAGATCATCATTTTTTCGTAGTCGTCGTTGAGTGAGGTTGTCATGTCTCTGTCGGATGACGAAGTTGTGTGCGCTAGCGCTTGTACTGTGCAAGGAAAAATGGTAAAAAAAATAAAAAAAACTATTTTGGATGAAAGAAAGGCACAAAAAATAGTACAATAGCATTCAAGGGACTCCAGCAGAAACGCATTTTTATTATATTTATCCGCACACATCTTCACACGTTGGCAGTCAAACTTAAATGAGCAAAATTTGTATGTAAATTGCCTACAAACGACGATCATCCATACATCATGATCAACATCGTAATAAAATTTCCCCTCAAAATCTAAATGAATTAGATTTTCGACGATCAGTTAGTGATCACAGCGAGATCATGTCTGTGTGACACATACATGCATATTTTCTCTCTTTGTCACACATACTATTAAATATGAGTATGATCATGATGTATCGTCTATGGGCCGCATTACAAGCTATAAGTTCAATTCGGTATTTCCTCATACCAACCGCCCCTGTGTTTGCAGATGCGTTTAAGTTCAACTCAGTTTGGTATTTATTGATAAGAGAGCAGCTGCGTTCAAGTTCTACTCAGATTGGTATTTACTGATAAGAAAGCAGCTGCGTTCTGTCTGATGTGCTCGATTGAGTGCTACGTTATGTAACGCAAGTGGTGCTTGTATATATATACTCGTATATATATATATATATATATATATATATATATATATATATATATATATATATATATATATATATATATATGTATATATATATATATATATATATATATATATATATATATATATATATATATATATATATATATATATATATATATATATATATATATATATATATATATATATATATATATATATATAAAGGTAGGGACCACCCTAAAGACAAACATAAATTATAAGTTAGATACTACCCTAAAACGCCATTACAAGTAGTTTGACACTTTTGAGTTAGTCTGGCTTTAACACTGCGTGTGATCGCACGGCCATTACATCATTAAAACAATAATCCTAATAGAAAGAAATAATAACTAGGAATGTTTAATTAAATATTAATAAATATTAATAGTTATTGTAAATAATAAATCTAAATTGTTTAAATTAATAAAAAAAGGGATAATTCGTAATAATTCTTCCATCGATCGAGCTCAATTTATCCGGATGCCCGGACGAGCTAATTGGCGCCCAACGTGAAAAATAAAAGCCTTACACCAAACATTCCGGTGTGGAACACGTGTGGAACGGCAAATAAAGGAAAGACAAATTCCGAATTAATCGTATTTCAAAAATGTCGAAAATTAACATAGCGCATAACCTAAAAAAATACATGCGTTTGATACAAATTCACCATATGTAAGTGAAAAGCACATTTTACACTTATTGGGAGAAAAAGCGACCGGACAACACATAAGGCTGAAGCGAGACAGTCGTAACTCATTTCATCAACAAATTTAACTTGAACAAAAACAAGTTGGCAGCCACCAGAGCGACGACTATCCTTCAAAATCCCCAGGTTGGACGGACCGGACAACACAGTAGACCGAAGCGATGCAGTCGCAAGTCATTTTTATCCACAAATTTATTTTAGGTTAAAACTAAACTAGAAAATTAAACTGCAGTTAGCAGAGCTAACTACAATTAATTAATAATATGGCTATTACGGAAAGCCAAATGATAAGTTTGGTCGACGCGACCGTGGACTTGGCCAGAGGCGAGTTCGAGGAGCAAATTAGAAGTTTAAAGCAGGAGATAGAAAGTATGAAACCACCCAAAATAGAACCTCCTAAACCTGTCACTATACAGCCAGGCGTCGTAAGTAGTCATACGGACTTGAATTTGATCAAATCGCTGCCGGAATTTGACGGCAAGTTTGCGGCTTACTCTGCTTGGAGGGAGGCAGCAAACTTCGCGATCAAGTATTATACCGAAGGCTCAGAGCCATATTATATAGCGATGGGTATATTGCGAAACAAAATAACCGCGTCCGCGAACGAAAATTTAAGTGCGTTTAACACCGTTCTCAATTTTAATGCGATTATTTCTCGGCTTGACCAAATTTATTCAGACAAGAGACCACTGCACATACTCGAAAATGAACTGAATACCTTAAGGCAAGGCCGCATGACGATAAACGAATATTACGACTGTGTAGACAAACAACTGACTTTAATTATCAACAAAAATACCATGACTTACAGTGGCAACGCTGAACTGACGGCGGCATTCAATATTCGCGCAAAGGAGAATGACTTAAGGGTTTTTGTATCAGGCCTACGACGTCCATTAAGTGACACACTTTTCGCTGCCGCTCCCTCGGACTTACAGACGGCACTTGCCATAGCGCAAGAACTGGAGCATAACCATCAAAGGTGCGATTTTGCCAACGCATTTGCTAATGCAAAATACTTCGCTAACGCGCAAAACAGTCATAACATTAATCCGTCATTCCGAGGTCAATTTCGCGAACAAATTCTTCCAACTGCAACACCGTGTTTTAATCGCTCCATGACTATGTCAAATCAACAACCAGTTCCCATGGAAGTTGATCCGAGAAGTTCCGTTTTCCGTCAACATACTAATTACGATCAAACACAGAATTCACAACGGCAACAAAGTATTCAGCAAGCGCAACAAAGTGTCGGCAGACACGTACAGGGTCCGGCACAGCAACAATACCAACATCAACCCGAACAGCCAATATTGCAAACTTTTCAGCCAGTTAAAATACAGTATTTGGCAAACAATTCAATGCAGTCGCCACTGAATAAGATACAAAAAATAAACACAATTCAGGAATTCACACCCGGACCAGCAGTCGAATACAAACAACAAACGGTTACAAACGAGGACACCGGTATATGCTACAATGAATACTATAACGAGGTCGATAATTTTGACGCCGCCACCGTTAACGAGGTAAGTGTTTTTAAAGATAGGTCTCGTTTGCCATTCGTTGTTAGGCGAACCCAAGATGGTCGAGTTCTCCGTTTTGTAATTGATACCGGAACGGGAAAGAACTATATCGCAAATAATAGCGTTTGGAAAAATATCAAACCTGTTAGCGAACCGTTCGATATAAAATCTGTAAATGGCATAACCAAAATTTATCAAAAAACTCTCATCCACATCTTAGGACGGACAGCAACCTTTTTCATACTAAACACGTTAAAGAGCTTTGATGGAATCATCGGGTATGATTTCCTCAAAGATATAGAGGCAAGTATTGATATGAAAAATGACCTTATTTTCCACAAAAACGGAAAAGAGAGACTTAATCATTTGAATTGTCAACAGGTCAACTCTATCAAAATAGAAACTGAACACTTAAGTGTACACTGTAAGTGATAGGGTACTTACAACAAAACGTCCGAGAACTCATAGAAAAGAACATCGAAGCGTTCGCGGACCCAAACATAGCACTGGCACTCAACACAAACATCGAAGCATACATAAACTTAAAAACCGATCAACCTATATACTCGCGAAGCTATCCGTACCCGATAGAGAGCCTTTTGAATCATGGCATAATTCGTAAATCATTCTCGCAGTACAACTCTCCAGTTCATGTCGCTACAAAGAAGGGTCTGGATGAAAATGGAAAACAGAAGCTGAGAATGGTCATCGACTTCAGGAAAATAAACGAACAATTGGAAACATATAAATACCCTATCTCAGAACCCACAGTCATTCTTTCAAATTTGGGCGGCGCGAAGTTTTTCTCTACGTTGGATTTAAAATCAGGCTTTCATCAAATACACCTTTGCGAAAAAGACAGGCACAAAACAGCATTCATGGTCAACAATGGTAAATACGAGTTCTGCCGCTTACCTTTTGGGCTGAAAATCGCTGCTTCCGTTTTTGAACGAGCAATCGACGATATTCTGCGCGACGACATAGGTAAAAGCTGCCACGTCTATATGGACGATATTATTATTTATTCGTCGGACGAACAGAAGCACAACGAACACGTGCATTACATCCTCCAAAAGTTAGAAAAGGCTGGCATGCGCGTATCTGCCGAAAAGTCCAAGTTTTTCCGCAAGGAAGTTGGCTTCTTAGGTTTCGTTGTCTCCGAAAAAAGTATTAAAACCTGCCCAAATAAAGTTGCGGCTATCCTAAACTACAAACAACCGAAAATCTCTTCGTTCATTCCTAGGATTATCGGTATATTATCGACGATTCATTAAGGACTACGCTCACATTTCTAAACCACTCACCAGGTATATGCGCGGGGAAAACGGTCGAGCCAGCAGCAAAGAATCCAAAAACATCAAAATTTCAATGTCAAGCCGCTTACCAGCTCCAAGTGGATCGCTTTGGTTGGCAGGCAAACAAAGAGTGCGACGTAACCTTTGTAACTTCGGTGTCCACGAGCCTTGGAATTGCGAACGCTAGAGGGCCCGGCATTGTCCACACTGGTGGGTATGAAGGGCATTGATGGATTGCAGCGTTCAGATGGCAAGTTTCCCATAATTTGTGTGAGCGGCGCACATGATTGGCGAAAGCATGGGATGTAGCTTCGAATTGTTCCTATGACCACAGTTCGGCCGTTGATAATCCACCATCGTCTGCGAAGGAACTGCAACGTTGCTTGTGTGCCTCCATGTAGCGTTCGTTGATGTGCGTCTTTGATGAGTAGTGCAGTCAAATGGTTGACTTTGGTAGTACTATAGGATAACATTCGCTGAAAGGAATGTGCGCGTTGTTCAACGTCCCACTGAGACGCAGGATTCCCTCAGCATCTAATGTCGGATTCAATTTGATAAACTGGCTGCTTACAGGAGGCGGTTGGTTGCATTGCAGACAATGAATTTCTTGTCGAAAAACAGCGTGTTGAACTCTCTTGACCCAAAAAAACAATGTTGCGTTGCGCTCAGATCAGTCGCATGTGGTTTTTTGCGGACGGTATTGACAAACCGCTGACACCAAGCTGTCGTGGCGAGAAGTTTCTCAAGTGTGGAGTACTTCTCCAATAGAAACGATGGCGCAGCCTCGGCTTGAGCTATGCAAACTTGTACCTGTTTCAGTTCGGGCAGCTCGTCAGGAATTGGTGGCTTTTGTTGTGGCCAGTGTGCTTGGGCTAGCTTCAACCACGAAGGACCGGACCACCAAAGCGGGTGATCAATCAGTTCGCTTGTTGTTATGCCACGGCTGGCACAAACCGCCGGGTTGACCTTTGTCGGGACGTAGTTCCAAACCCATGCGGATGAAATATCCTGGATTTGTATAACTCAGTTAGCTACAAACTCTTTAAGCTTACCAGGACTTGTTCGAATCCAATAAAGTGTTGTTATGGAGTCCGACCAGAGGTAAGTTTTGGCCTGATGCACATCGAAATGAAAAGCGCTGTGTACCTTTCGAGCGAGCTTAGCTGCGAGAAGAGCTGCATACAGCTCTAGCCGCGGTATGGTGACACGCTTCAAGGGAGCAACCTTCATTTTTGCCGTGAGCAGGTGCACGGTTCGTGTGTTGTTCGATTAAATGAATTTTAGATATGCAACTGCTGCATACGGCTTGGTAGATGCATCTGCAAAGGCATGAAGCTCATACGATGAACTGTGTGACGACATATGTATCCAGCGCGGGATTTTGACCTTAGCAAGGTTCTTCAAGTCGTTGCTGAACTTGATCCAGTTGGTTTGAAGTTCGCTTGTGAGCTCGTCATCCCAGTTTAAACCGGTAAGCCACTGGGGTTGAAAGAAGATTTTGCCTCGAATAACAACTGGAGCCAGGAATCCAAGGGGGTCAAACAGTTTAGACACGTCCGAGAGCAGCTGTCGTTTTGTAAATATCTCGATTGTATCGTCAAGGCTAACTTTGTAGCTGAAATCGTCCGTCTGAGTGTACCAGATCATGCCAAGAGCAGTAGTTGCTTTATCGAATGATACCTCTAGCTTATCCGCAGGTTTCTCCTCATTCGGTGCGATGGTCTCCAAAAACGACGAAGAGTTTGAATTCCACTTCCTTAACGTGAATCCACCTGTTTGCATTAGTGCCTTGAGCTACTGGGCTTCCTTGACTGCAGCAGCTGGGACATTAGCGCCAGACAGCACATCATCGACGTAAAATTATTTAACAGTGTTTTCGATGCATCTGGATAGCGCAGTTTTTCATCGCTAGCGAGCGTGCGAAGAACGTTAATCGCAAGGTACGGCGCGCAGTTCGTTACATAGGTGACGGTTAAGAGCCGAAAAGGTGTCGGTACATCACGTGTACTGGTTCGCCATAAAATTCGTTGGAGATCAGCGTCTCTCCTGTCGATCCAGATCTGGCGATACATCTTTTCGATATCACCAGTGAAGGCTATCTGATATTGACGCCAGTTAAGAACAATTGTTGTGAGGTCGTTTTGCATTTTGGGGCCAACTTGCAAACACTCATTAGGCGACACATACAAATCGCTCTTTGCGAGGCGTTAAAAACCACTCTCAGTTTAGTGGTTGAGCTTGATTCTTTTATTATGCCATGATGTGGCAAATAGAAGACATCGTTCTTAGTTAAATGATCCGCAATTTGTTCCATGTGGCCAAGTATCAGATACTCGTTCGAGAATTTGTCGCAGCTTTGCTGCATGACTGCATCGCGAAGAAGTCGACGCTCCATGCATTGCAAGAGATTCATGGATGCATGATATGTTGATCCAAGCTGTGTTACGTCAGCGCCTTCCTTCACTGGCAATCTGATAACGTAGCGGCCGCTATCTAGATGCCTGGTAGTTTTGTCGAAGAATTCTTGACAAGCGCGTTTATCCTGTGTGAGTGCAGGACTCAAATTTTCCTCTTCCAATTCCCAAAATCTACGCAGAGATTCATCCAGGTCGACGATAGTGAAGTTGCAATTGTATGCTTGTTCGTTTGCTGCAAGCTTGTGCTTCGAGGTGAGACCACCAAACACAACCCATCCCAGATGATTTTTTTGAGCAACGGTGTTGTTGACTTTACTCCGTTTAACATCATTCTTAAGCATCACGGCATATTCTGCAGCACTCAGAATAAAGTCAATGCCTCCTGGAACATTAAGCCTGGGATCTGCCAAATCAAGCTCTTCAAACTCGATAAGTTGACTAGGTGGAATTCTGAATGTTGGAATAAGATTCCCAACACGAGGGAGAAATAATGCCACGCATGTAGCCTCAAATGATGATGTTTTAAGAGATTTGATCGTGAACTCAACGATACCTCTCGCGAGTGCGATTTTCTGCCTGGCTCTATTCACTGGAATATGAGTGGCCACTAGTGTTAATTGTAATTGTTTCTTAGCAAATTCACTTATAAATGACGCCTCAGCTCCGCTATCGAGAAAAGCCCTGAGCGTGAGTTTGTGTCCACTGTTGGAGACTATTGAAACTAAAGCTGTTCCTAGTAGCACCGGTGAAAGCTCAGGAATGGATTTTGGTGACGAATCGTTGGAAATCGTAAAGTTATTTGCATTTACGTTTGTCGGTTTAGGAACTGTATGCGTTGATGGGCTCGTGCTGACATTAGGGCTGAAATATTCATGCAGCATAGAGTGATGCATTTTGGTGCAATGCTGATAGCGTCGATTTGATGAACATGCTGACTGTTGATGCCCATATCTCAGACAGTTGAGACACATGTTGCACTATTCAATAAACTTGTAGCGCTCCTGAGGAGACTTCCTTCTAAAATCTTCGGAAAACATGATGATGTATTTGCCGGCACACCCAGGACAGCGTCCAGGGGCGGCATGATAATTTTTAACTGCATGGTGGTGTTTATTTTTAGATAGAGCTGTATCTTTGAAAGCAGGCTTCGCATCCAGAGAGCTCTGGAAAATTTCTAAAGATCGAGTACGATTCTCTAAAAACTCTTTAAGTTGATCGAGAGTAGGCATTTCGTCACCAGAAAGGAGGGAAAGCTCCCAGGCTTTTCTGGTAACTGGTTCCAGTTTGTGGACGATCATGAACACTAGCCAATCATCCCAGTGGTCAACAGGGCGATTAAGTTCTTCTAGCGCGCGAACCGCTGCGATGACGCCATCCAGCAACTTTCGTAAATTAGATGTGCTTTCCGTTTGAGCGGCTGGTAGGTGAGTCACTTCAGCTAAGTGCGCGTTAATGATGACGCGCTTATTCTCGTACTTGCTTCTGAGCAACTCCCAAGCAATAGAAAAGTTTCCATCGGTCATTGTTATATTCTCGAGTGCGTGCGCTGCTGCACCAGTAAGGCTATCTTTCAGATACTGAAACCGCTGAATGTTTGCAAGTGATGTGTTGTTTATGATCACAGACGTGAAGAGATCCTTGCATGGATACCATTTTAAAAAGGATCCGTCGAATGGAGGAATCTTCAGTCGAGGTAGACTCTGAGCTGGGCTATGGTGAAAGACAAATGATGATTGTTGTTGCGTAGCATCCACGGAGCTTGCTGGTGGTGTGATCAAGTCTAGTAACTCATGTAAATCACCCATAGCCTAAGCGTAAGTACATTCAACGTCATCATACTCGACAAAATGCACTTCAGTAGATTTATCTTTGAAATCAGTTTCTAAGCTCACTTCGTTGTAGAGCGCCACATATTTTGCCCCATATTGTTCCAGAATTTGCCTGCGTGCAGTGAAAAGCCCTTTGGTTTGTTTTTCCTTAGCAGTTTTTCGCGTATTTGCGGCAAATTTGGTGATAATTGCTTCATTTGTCTTCAGCTGCTTTAACTAGTCCATTTTTTTCCGATTTTAATGCCGGTTATGTACTTCAAAATATGTTAAAAGGTATTTTCAAATTTCACAGTTCGAAACAGAATCAAAATAGTCGTCGAAATTTATTATTTTCTCCTTTTAGAGCAAGCATAAAAATAAAATGCTGAAAAGAAACAAAATATGAAAGTAACACAGAAAATATGGAATGGAAAAAAAGAAAATGTTAAGTGCGCGCACGTCTCACACTTTGCTGTGTTTTGTTTTTTCTTCCCTGTTGTTCTAGCTGATCTTGCTGGTGTATTATGTTCGAAAGAGACGGATACTGCCGACGTCGCCGCGATGCGCTAAAAGGAGACTGCTCTGCCCTTAGACACTTTTACGAAAATGTGATTGCGCTGGATTGACGTTAGGGCTTTCGCGACATGAGGAAAAGTTGTCGCACTCTGCCCATGCAAATGTTCAACTTTGGAGAACAACGTTGCGCACGAGCACTGCGGTCACTTTGTCAAATAGATTGAACCCGCACGGATAAGATTATTTGGAGCCCGTTGTGGAAATAGATTCCCTTGTTTTGAACATTTTATCACAGCCGGTGGAGGTAGACTCTCTTCTTCCCGCCACGCACGGAATAGGGTTTTGGTTGTAGTCACTCGCGTAAGGAAACAGGTTCACTTGAATCGATAGGTTGGAAGTAGATTCCTTTTTTTTCTTTTTAGTTTGGAATCATATTCCTTTTCACTCTTGCTTAAAGGGAGCAGGTCCCCGCAAGGGATGCCAATGTTTGGGGAAATTGTCCAAATAAAAAAACCAAGAAATTGTTTGTATTTAACACGTTTACTGTTCACTTAATTTTTAACAACTTTCATCTAAGACTAATTCCGCGTGTCTCCTCTAAACTCAACCAAAACCGGAAACCTAAAACAAGAGAAACATGTATAAACGAGTAGTATAACACAAAAACGAAACTTAGAATAAAACGAATCAAGAATAATATAAAACAGGGCTGCATTGACATATTTTCTTAGACAATCTGTAACAGTTGTTTTTTCTCATATATAATATCGTATGTACAACGAATAGGTATATCAAAATTATCATATTCAAGTTTAAAATGACGATAAAATGATTCCTTTGCATCCAGTATACCACCTATATTTGCTTCTTTTTTAATTAAATGCTTTCGAAACGCTTCTATAGCTTCATCCACTGTAAAATATTTTGACGGAGTTCCGTCTGTTGTTATTTGAAAAATAGGTGAATATGTTGTTGTTGTTGTTGTGGTTGAAAATGTATAATTTTTATCGATTTGATCTATTTTTTTCCATCAGTTTAAATGATATATTAATTTTTAGAATATCATTAATAGGAAGTGCAAGATTAAATGCTTCACTATTTGAACGTGATTCAATCAGAGGAGTATTACTAATAGATAGTGATATTGGATTTCCAATCACCACTTTTAAAAATACAAATAAAAAAAATAATGTTAATTTCATTTTCCCCTGTGTATTTGTTGTATGTGACTGCGACGGTGTTTCAAGATATAATGAAGGAAAATACTAGCGATGATTGTCTATATAAGATAAAAAATTATTAAGAAACCATTTAAGGTGGCCGAAGTCGAATTCCTATCTGAATATATGATGATTGAAACAAAAAAATGTACATAAATCAAATTTTCTTTTTATTTTCGTTTTATTTTACAATACAACTACGGTGGCCAAGGCATTCTTTGATGAAATTATAGCACGGTACAACATACCTAAGGTTTTGATAACCAACAATGGTTCAAATTTTGTGTCAAAACTATTCTCAGAAACGCGTAAAATGCTGGGAATCAAGAAATTGCATATAACACCATATCATCCACAGGCAAATGGCTCATTGGAGCGTAGTCATCGACCTCTGGCCGAGTACTTACGCAGTTTTTCCAAGGAAGACGGCTAGAATTGGGATCAATGGTTGACTACTGCAATGCATGTACACAATAATACGGTACATATATCAACGAAGCAAACTCCGTTCAGAACACTCTATGGGTTTGAGATTAACATGCCACCAAATTTGAAGCGCAAATGTGCGCGAGTGTACAATGCTGATGACCCCAAAAAAGTGCAAACATATCAGCTACAGCGAGCGCACGAATTGGTTAAGGAAATCCTGGATTGTGCTAAACGAGTAGCCAGGGAAGCCTACAACAAGGAACTAATCCCAGTAGTATTTCATGTGGGTGACTAAGTACTCATGAAGAACCAGGCTAGGAGAAGCAAGTTCTCACCTATTTGGGTAGGTCCGTTTTCAGTAGCAGAAGTCCGCAGCCCAGTTACAACCGTTGTAACGATTAAGGGCAAGAGTAAAAAGCTACATAACAATTTATTGAATTTATTCCATACAAGGCCACACAATTAGAGACATGTGTCGACAGTGTTTTACAAGTGGAAACACGAAATAACAACGTAAACAAACTGATACCGCGTAAGTATATCAAATTGCACGGTTCTGACGTTGTTAGTCAATGCCAGCACAAGTGTGCCAATTATACTCGGGCGAGTAAGAATTGACGTAAAAAAAAGATACTTATTAGGCACTATTGCCGAATGAAGCACAGTAGAGAAAAATGTTTTTTAAATATTAAATAATAAGAAACGGGTTCATTGGACACAATTTAAAAAATAAAATTATAAGACAGTCGTGAGCAAGTAATTTAAACTAAACGTAGAATATATACACACATACATACGACAGTTTATGTACTGAAATTCGACGCGTATGCGTTAACGCCAGGTAACGGATCCGCTGGTGAAGTAAGTATATATATGTATATATGTGTATAATATACAGATAATATATACATGTACGAACGTATATTTAAAAAGTAGGTATTCTAGTTAAGAGGAATGGGTATGAACGTGAGTTTATTTTTGCAGATATTTACATACTGCAACAGGCGATATGTAATTATATATAGGTTTTTCGGTTTATCACGTAGGAAATTAGCATATGAGGAATAGTAATGTATATATACTCGTATATATTGAATTAGAACAATATATTTAGCTTACCATAACAAATTTGGTAATAACGTTGGCAATTAATTATAGTATGCTTTGAATGCATGTATGTATTCATGTAAGAGCAGGTTACATGGTGTAGGGAAAAACACTTGTTAATGGATATATACATACCAGGCTAGTAGTAAATTTAAATATATAGAATAGTAGCATATGCAATGAAAAGTTCAGTCATGCAATGGACAATTTTTTCACATGAGCGGGTTTATCTTTTATATACTCGCTTATATAAGATGGGCAACTAGTTTTGACCAGAATTGATGTAAACAATTTTTTTTTTTTTGAGCGGCATGTAACTTAATATAATTGTTTTGTATAAATCAAATTTTTATAAAATGTATATTCATTGAGAAGAATGTAAATTTTGAATGCCGCTAACAATTTAAAAAAAATTGTATCATAGTTAATTAATAATAATTGTAAAGAAAATGGTTTTTATTACATATTTATAGTTTGGTTTTTAAGACGTATTAGATATACGATATATAAATTTAAATAATACATAAAATTTTGTGTTTTCGTTAACAAGTATATTAAAAATGAAATAAATGTAATAGGCAATAAGAATAATTAAAACTCAGCAAGTCCGATACATGTATAAAAGTATGGTTTTTAGGTATTCAGGCGTTGGGGAACGGACAAGGACATCTGGATGGTTCAATTTTGTGCAGCATGAACCGGGAAGGGATTTCCTGCAGCGTCAAAGGCAGAGTAAGAGATTAACCAACATCCGGGAGACCGGTAGATGAAATGCAAGAGCACTGAACAAAAATCCGACTGGAAAAGAAGCAGTGAGAAGACGTGGAAGAAGAGTAATCAGTAAGCCACAAAGGAATAAAGGCGAGATTGGCAACGATGATGTCCAGAGATAATTTTTGTTGGAATAAAATGAAAACGAAATTAGTGAGAATTCATTTTTATATGAAAGAGTGGAAGAGCTTCCAACTTCCCATCTGCGAGATGCCTACGATTTAAACTTATGGAAAATTTGAGATGATACCGTCTGAATACAAGAATCTCTATCTGACAAGTAAAAGCTGATAATACTTGAATTCAATTGCATAACTGACAAAATGGAATGAAAACACTAACGTGTACGTTGTCCGTATAGAAAATCCAGCGTGTCTGCCATTATTACATATGTCAGTATGTAAATATATTGTATTATGGTCTAGAAAGAAGAAGAGATAATTTTAGAAAAAACCCGAGGCTACTCCGTAATTTTACCGAGAAACGGCTACAACAACAATAACAGCCACAACTACCATCGTTCAATTAGCTTCGCAGAATAATCACCTGGCGCAAAAAATCGTTTTAACCACGAAAGGATCGAGCATAACATAGCCAAGCTTTATCGGCTAACTTCGTAACGATTTCTCCAATGAGAAAATATCCACTGTCACTGACTAAGCGAATATTTATTTTCACTTTGTCAGAAGCGCATCTAGTCGCACAAGCTTGCATCATCTTTTTACGTACCGCTCCAGAAAGAAGGGAGGGGTATGCAGAGTTCCACGAGGGACTTCATTCCGACAATGACGGTCGTCAACTGGACCAGCAGGTAGCAGAGGGCGCAGTATAATATAAGATTTTAGGTATAGAATAGAATTGTGTAATTGTATAGATGTTTGTATATACGCCAATGAGAAAAGAGTCAATAATAGACCAAATTATAAAAAGGGGATAATAAAAAAAAAATGATTTATAAAAATAAAAAGTAATTAAAAACAAAAAAAAAGTAAAGAAAAAAAAAGAAAACTACAAAAGAAAATAAAAGCTAGTGAAAAAAAATGTGGAAAAGAAAAGAATAAAAAGCAAAAAATAAAAACCATGATAGAACCCAAATAAGGCGATTTTAAAATTAAAACAAAACAAATTGGATGTATATTCTATAGAGTTAAATCGATGCACATTATTGTTTTCAGTGCAAGAAAAATATTGTAAAGATTTAGTGGAAGTTAGTTGCACTAACTTCTTTTAGAAAGAGTGGAGGGATGTTGTGAGTTAGAATCAAGCTACCTACGCGTAGTTGACTCACAGCACCGGCTCCTATTAAATTCATTAAGGGAGCACATATTTTTAGGGTGCAAATATTGTAAATGAATAGCATTTACGCATTAATTATGATGTAAACTTCTAGGGTGTCACAGTTCCGCAGTCAAGCTGACGAGGGGCATTTAGAATGCACCGACGACACTTTTACTTTCAGTAGGTCAGTTCGCTTGAGTAACTGACACCAAATAAGAATTGCGTAACTGGAACACCAGAAAAGTCAAGACGTAGACTGTAATGTTTGTTTGTAAATAGTATATAAGAACTAATATTTTAAGAATACCGTTTCTTGTTATTTTGAATCTGGAAGTGATGTAGTGTTTCATTTCAAAGAGTGATTTAGGTTTACAGGAACACGCGCGCCCAGAACAAGCAGCGAAAGGACGCTCCCGCGGACAACAAATACGGTCCCCAACATTTTGGCGCAGCCGTTCTTAAGGACCTACAGGAGGAATCCCAGGGCAAGGAACCCTGATGCAGTGAAGCATCCTGCAACGTATTCGAAGGACCATAAGAAGAAAGATGTCATCAGACAAGATAATGGTGAGTAGAGTGTATAGTAGCGTAATTTAAGTAGATACTTCTGCGACCCTGAAGGCGCCGTAGCGCTGGTCAAAGAAGTCGCAACCTATAGGCGCGAATGCGCTGTTGCACGCAGCTTTATATGGGCAACCATAAACCGTCAGGATGATCGGACGGTCTATGTATGTCGTCTTAGCTGTGAGGATTTTTTTTGTAGGGGATTTGAATTTGGTTGTCGTTAGGGACATTTATATTGTTTTTTAAATTGTTTTAATTGTTTTCAAATTGATCTGAATATTTGACATTGTAAGTTTAGGGTATTAGGTGAAAATATTTCAAGAGGTGCAGACAACACGTGTTGTTGCATCAAAGTTTTTGTAGTTCGGAAACTACGATTGGCGTAGCAATGTTGAAGAAAAAATTTAAATGCATTATTACGTGGCGCATACGTTACGGGTTTATTTTTGAATATGGATTCAAATTTCCGAGAATGAATCAAGATACTTTTGCCCGTAAATCCAATTTGGGTTTTTGCGAACATATAGCCGTGTCTATGGATTTTTGGGAGTATTGAAGATGGTGAGAGGAAATCAAGGAGTATCTGTGAGGAAGTCAAGGACCAATTTGCATTGATGGAAGGACTTAATGGACGTCGGTAGACAGCGGATATGGAACTTATGATGAAAGATAAGTAAAGGAAGAATATAAGGATAGAATTTATGGTGGAATGTTTTTTAATAAATTTGTATTTGTCATTAAGTAAGATGGAATAAAATATTGGAATAAGTTGATAACAAGTTTTAACAATTATTGGGTTTTATTTGTAATTGGGATACGCGGTCTGTTCTGGCATTTGAGATGAACAGATTTATGGAGATTTTTCCTTGAGATTGGGTTGTTCGACGGGATATTTATTGGATTAGGCATAATAAATGGGACTATCGATGGAAGTGAAGGAATTTCTGAAATCCCAGGAAGTGGTGGGTAAAGAGATCCAGAGGTTGATTTCAAACTTCAAGAAGGACCGAAAGGATGTCAAAAACGTGAAGTACTATCACAGACGCATCACAGAGTTGCGAGGTTTGGTGGAAAAATTTAACAGCAACCACGCAAAATTGCTGCCGCACAAGGAGGTCTGTAGGGACGACGAGTATTTTGCGACAGGTTTTCATGGATTTTCCACATATTTTTAGTGTCAGGGTGGCTTAAAGTATTCGAGTCTGAATTGGCAATGATTGAGGCACCGAGTGGGTCTCCGTTAAAGGGAAAAGAAGATGCACAGGACGAGTTAAGAGCAGTAAGAACGGAGGTGAGTCTTTTCACCGAGAGGGTATTCGAGCAGTTTGAAGCAAGTACGAGCAGGGAAGAAGCTCAGGAATTGTGGAAACAGGCGAACGTCAGAGGAGCTGTGTCACCATTAGAAGTAGCAGATCAAGCCTTAACAGAAATCCAAAAAAGGACAGAAGAAAAGTTGTTCAATTTTCGTAAGAAAACAGAAGATTGGAGAGCACAAAAAGAGTACATTGAGAATAAGGTAAAGGAGCTTTCTCAGAGATTGACGGAAACAGAGGAAGCAGCAGCGCTGTTGGAAAAGGAGTGTGCGGAATTAAAAAGAGGACGGGCGACCAATAGGAACTCGCAGCAAAAGAAGAGATCAAAATCAGCTTCGGCTGGATTTACACAGACAGTATTGACATTGCCTCCTGAAGTTCGCTGGCCGGATATTGAACACCAGAAGGGATAAGCCAAATTGACATGGTAAAGGCAAGATTAGTTTTTAGTGAAGAAGGGCAAACGGAATTTTTGTTTGGCGCATCTGAAATCGGTTTCGAGCCATTTTCTCCGGGAAGTCTGATAAATAATAAAAATCAGGGATATCCGCCAAAAGAGCCAGAAGCAATAACAGTGCAGCAAAGTCTCGATACAGTGGACAGTATTTCGCTTGCGCGAGCAGATGTTCGAAGACTAATCAGTTTGAGTCCGACACTGGTCCAGGATCTCTCAGATCCGGGAGAAGAGAATTTGGAAACCCACCAAGAGATTAATGAAGCTAAGGTTTTACCAGCAATTGAGAAAACACAAAGCAGTAAAATAGGTATTCTGGAAGTTGCTTATGCGGTGGAGAAGTTGGTGCCCATATTCTCAGGAGTCGAGTTGTCTGACCTGAGAACTGAGATCCGGCGCTTCAAAGAAGGTTGTGAGCTAGCGCAACAGAGTTTTCCGGAAACAGACCGGGAATTCTTAATATAGTGTATTAGACAAAGAACCACAGGTGATGCGTTTGATTTACTGGTGCATAGCCCAGTAAGCACCCTGGCAGAATTATATGCACTTTTGGATCGGGCATATTTAAAACAAAAGTCGTACGACTGTCTCATTCGGGAAATTCAGAAATCAACTCAGAAACCTGGGGAGGAATTGAGAGTCTGGGGACGAAGGCTCCAGTCTCTGGGGAACGCTGCTGAGATGGAAGCCAACAAGCAGTTTCCAGGAAACGATGCAGCATACAATGCTCAAGTAGAACGGGCTATGATTTCTGTGCTTAATGCAGGCCTGATAAATAGGGACTTAGCTAATTATACTCTTACTCTCACGCCGAGGAGCATGACAGAGCTAGTGGAAGCGGTCTCTTCCGCTGAAGCAGCAATGCAACAGCGAACGACAACAGGTGGAATCTGCTGGACTAATGCGCCTGCAGAGGTAGGACCGGTACAGCAGCGGAAACCAGGTGGAGTCGGTAGATTGATCGCCAAGTTCCGCAACAAAGAGATCAAGGATTCCTAGTCGAGAGATTCCAGCCAAGGAAACCCATTTGCTCAATATGCCATAAGGCAGGTCATACAAGGGATGAATTCGTTATACGCAAAAACAGACCCTACTGTATGGAGTGCCAAACATATGGCCATGTGGAGAGTAGACAGTGCCAAGTAAACACTAAATTGGATCAAAGTAGAAGGCAGCCAGCTACGAGGCGCCCGGATCCACCCTTGAGGGACGGCAGGAGTAGTAGTCCCCGAGTTAACTCAGCGGAAGTAAATAGCCAAGGAAGAAATCCTTTCAACACTGGGGTCAGCAGCGACCAAATTGGAATTCCAGAAGTGAACCAAGGATAAGCAACACCCAATAGGGGTTGAGATGCTTCTCATGTGAACGAATGGGACATCGGGCAGCGGAATGCAGGGATAGACAATTCCAACAAATGAACCAAGGAAACTTCCAGCGGCCCAGTCGAGGCCAGTAGACTGGAAAGCCAAAAGAAGGAAAGTAGCTCTGCTTTATGTTTTAACATAACATATTTATTTCTGGTGTAGTGCAAGCAAAAGTTACATAATAGTAGAGCTTTTGTATTTAATGTCAATTGTGATTTAAGTAATCTGTAAATAATAATTTTATAAGTAATAGAAAATCATGTCTTTTGTTTAGTTTTACCTTGATATATTTTTAATCCATACATAATGTGAATTATCACCGCTTTGTAGACACAATAAATTAATGTGGATATCTCTCTCCAAGTTTGGGTATGATAGGGACCTACAATTTGATCACCTTCCTCAGAACATCCAAAAACATTAATGCTGATATTATTATTTTCCTCAAATTTTATGATTTGGTCTAATGGCATTGGAAATAACAAGTTTTTAAAGTTTAATATCATACATACTTCCAACATGAGTCACACCATTCTTAATATCCACTGCATATTGCGAACATCTATTACTATGTTGCACATTTTTTATTGCAGATAGTATAACCCATTTAAAGCAATATTTATCATTTATATTCATTACATTAATACAAGCATGTTTCATTGCTATATTATGAGCTAATTTAATACAAGAAGAACTCTTTAATGGTTTATATTGATTAATATTAATCTCTAATTCAATTATTTTAATTAGAGTCCATCCGCTATCCTTCTCTTGAAACTCTTCCATTTTTGTAATTAAATTAGAACAATGTACATCATATTCAAGTTCAATTTCTTCAAGGTTTTGTGCTAATATCATTTTCGTTTGAAATGATTTCACATCTATAGTTGCTGTTTCACAATCACTGTTGTCATCAATATTGTTTGGTTTGAATCTTAATATTCACAAAACAATTCAAAATTATATTTATATGACTGATGTTTTTCTTATTTAATAATTCTAATATTATATCTTATGCATTTTAAAGAAAGTATTTTGTATGATAATATTTTCATGTCGGTTTTTAAATACATAACGTTCAATGCGATTATTATATAACCCTTTCACTAAATACAAATCATCTTTTAATTGTGAACAACTGTTTTTTTTTATGTTGATTGGTTCTCAATTGATGATACCATGATTTTGTTGATATCTTAAGCTTGCATGTTTCAGAATATTTATAACTACAAGTTGGTTCTCCCTCATTAATATGATTATTTATAGATATACTTAAATTTAGAGATAGTTGACTGATCGAAACTTCTGTAAAATTTTTATTATCCAAATTCTCACATTTATGTTGTTGCTACCTAGCTATCAAATTGGGTCACTATTAAATTGAATTAAAACACGAGCGAGTTCAATTAAAGATGCACGTTGCTTTATTTGCAATGTTAAAAATACGATTTTTAAAGAAGAGAGCTATTTACAGGTGATATACTCGTATATATATATATATATATATATATATATATATATATATATATATATATATATATATATATATATATATATATATATATATATATATATATATATATATATATATATATATATATATATATATATATATATATATATATATATATATATATATATATATATATATATATATATATATATATATATATATATATATATATATATATATATATATATATATATATATATATATATATATATATATATATATATATATATATATATATATATATATATATATATATATATATATATACATATATTTATATATATATACATATATATATATATATATATATATATATATATATATATATATATATATATACATATATTTATATATATACATATATATATATATATATATATATATATATATATATATATATATATATATATATATATATATATATGTATATATATATATATATATATATATATATATATATATATATATATATATATATATATATATATATATATATATATATTGTTTTTTATTTATTTATTTATTTTTTTTTTAATTTTTTTTTTCAATGTAATTCTGAATATCTTAAACAATTTAAGACATGCTTCCTAATTCAACTAATTGAATAATTTCTAAACAGATTTTTAGAGATTTTAATTTGAATTTCAACTTAATGATTCGGGGTCGTTGGGGGATTTAGAAGTCGCAGTCATAAGTGGACTAAGACTGTTTCATACTGACTGAGAATTATATTTTTAAGATCTTCTTTAGTTATCTTAAATAATCCTATTAATCGTAGTGGTTACTGAAATGCTGCTTTTTATTTTGTGCTTCAATTAATTTCTGTTCTTGTTGCTTTATTTATGCTTTCTGTTCTTAATTTATTTCATATAATTGTTGATTTGTATGTTCTTTTCCTATATAATTTTTGGTTTGTTCGAATGAATGTTCCCTTGGTTATGTTTACGCAGAATTAGTTTCTTCAAATTCCATTTTGAATGGAAAACACATCCACAAAATTCACAAAAAAATGTCTTCATATTAATTGCAATCTCACAAACACGTTACTAAATAAAAAAGATATACGTGCATCTCTTATATAAGAATAAGGCATATTAATAAAATAATACAATAATTTTATGTTAAATAAATTCATTGGACTTGTTCTACATATTAAAACATTGATAACATAATTCTGTATATACACCAGATATTTCTGGTTAATACAAGCTATTTGTTTTCTTAATATATTCTTATCTAAATAAAATTTCTGGTTTTTCAAATGTATTTACTGGAACAAATTTTAATATAAAAGACGTGGATATGATATAGAATTCATCACTGAACTTCAGCATTCTCGTGAGTTTACTACTTTCTTAACATATGTCGAGAAACAAAAATACAATAATTTTATACTTTTAATTATATTTGAATTTTATTTATATATCCTTTCAGAAATAACAAAAACAAAAAATAACTTCTATTAACAATATTTTTAAATTTGTGAAAGAAGAATTTTTGGGGAAAAACCTCAAACCATCTTGGGGAATCAAGAATATAGTAATGAAGTTATTACGAATAACATCAATTTCGACGAAATATGGACGACGGATGATGACAGATTTAGAAGATATTGCATTGTTTCTACCTGAGCGATTTAATTCACTTTGTGAGAATGCCATAAATTACATTAATAACCCTCTTAACACTATTTATATCGTGAAACAGCAAGGAAAATATTGGTTGGACCTACAAGAAGATTCAATCACGGAACTCTTCTACGGATACCTATAATGGTTATTGTCCCGCCCTTCACTTCAAATCGAGCATGTTGTCGTGTAGAAAATGTTTATTCAAGGGGTATTGTATATGGATGTGTTTCACCTCTTCGTATATATAATAATAAACACTTATATCCATGTTCTGGCGTGTCAAACACTTCTAACAAATTGTCTACTACAACAATTTGTGCAATATTAAAATGTGACCATGCACCCCATGACAAATACAAAATTTATCGCTTTGCTTTAATGTTTGAATCCAAAACATATTGATATACGTATATGTATATAATAATTATTTATATTATTAATTATTGTTAACAGTACGAATAATTTTGCTGTCTACTGTATATTAGCGGTACAGAAAATTTTATTGCCTACTGTTTATTTGCATCAGTTTATTTGCTCTCTTGTTCTTACATATTTATACATACATACATATATTTATATGCGATGGCATTTCATCGCTGGGCTGTGACGTCAACATAGCAAAAAATACATAAGCCTCGTTTCACACAAACGGCAACGTCGCGAGACGGCGATGATAAATATACACAAAACTGCACAACAAAGTCCTAAGACCAAAACAATATTTAAATTTAAGGCGCCGCAGTCCGACTCTATATGAAATGTATTTCTTATACAATGGAGCGTAGATATACGTACACACACCTTGCATTAAGGCAATAATAATTCAATTAGATCTTTTTGCAGTCTCATATGTATGTAAGTAGGTATACAGATTTCTTCTGCAAGTGGCAAAAAATCAATTTTCCAAAGAAATTAAAAAAAGATGCAAGCAGATTTGTCAAAATAAACAACAAAATCGCTGGACGGTTGAAAGTTTCCGCCGGCAACTATGCGAATTGTGCAGTATTCTTTATATTGATTTGGCATTTTTGTTTTTCTTTGTTTGTTTTTTTTTTTGTTTTTCAGCCGCAATTATAGATTGTCTGATCGTGTGAAGCTCTTGGTATGAGCATACACACTTTTCGCCGTTGCTGTGAGTTTCGTGCAGTTTAGTGTATATTTATCATCGCTGTTCGTATGAAACGAGGCTAATGTGGATAGGTGTTTTTTTGACATTTCTCTTTGCAACCATGCTATTGTGACATAGATGCGCAGAACGAAAAATGTTTGTACTCCGCTTTGCGCAATCTTTGTTTCTATTATTTTTGGTGCGTATACACAATGTCTTTCCCGCTTTTTGCTTTAGTTATATATAACTTCCAATAAAGGTCGCACTCTAAATTGTTACTTCATCGAGAAGAGAAGATTTCTTTTTTATTTAAAAATTACGAGGGCGGATTGAGATTGAAGCTACCTAAGTAGGAAAAAAAATATTTTATTTTTTCAAAAACCATTTCTAAGGTGGATGATTAACCAATTCGAAGTGTATTTCACGTAATTTTAGCATCGTATCTAATGCTGTGTGAAGCGGTGCGTTGTCTTGAAGAAAGAGCATTTTTTTCTTCTTTAAATGTGGTCGTTTTTCCTTAATTGCATCAATCAATTGATCCAATAATGCACGATAATACTTTCCTGTGATTGTGGATCCTTTTTCAAGATAATCGATGAGCAATATTCCGTGTGCATCCCAAAATACAGTGGCCAGAACCTTGTCAGCCGATTTCACTGCCTTCGCCTTCTTCGGAGCACTTCCAGCAGCTTCCACCCATTTTTTCGATTGATTTTTGGTTTCAGGTGTGGTGGACCCACGTTTCATCAACAGTTATTAATCGGCGCCAAAAATCAACAGGATTACGCTTTATCATGTCCAAACACCGCTGTGAAGTGGTCTGTCGAACTCGTTTTTGTTCGACACTGAGCAAACGCTGCACCCATCTTGCCGAGAGCTTTTTCATATGCAAATGTTCATGCAAAATGTTGAATACACGTTCATATGATAAGTTTACCATTTCAACAATCTCACGCAACTTGACTCGGCGATCATTCATAACTATATCGAGGATTTTCTTGATATTTTCTTCAGTAACCACCTCTTTTGGCCTTCCTGTTGATGGTATTGTTGCAGTGCTTGTTCGGCCGCGTTTAAATTCAGCAATCCAATATTTTACCATGTAATCTGACGGAGAAGACTCACCGAAATGTTTATCGAGCTTTTCTTTTGTCTCTTTCGCCGTTTTCCCTTTCAAATAATAGCGTTTAATCTTTGCACGAAATTCTCTTTTTTCCATTTTTCAAGAAACGCAAAAGTTAGTTACTTCAAACGACTACAACAAATAAACTAATCGTTGAATTTGGGTGAAATTTTAACAGCTGAGGTTTGACAGATCGCAATTTCTAAAAAAAAAGTTTTTGTGTTTGTGCTGCCATCTAGCGCTAGGTAGCTTCAATATCTATCCACCGTCGTAACATGTTATGGGCCTAGCACGCTTATACAGGGTGGCCCAAATAAGACCAGCTGATGTGAAACACAAATAACTTTTTTATTTTTTAACATAATTTATTTTTTCTTTTTGCAGATTATAACTGAACTCTTGGAAATTTAAAATGAATACGTACAGTCCACAACAACGCATTAAAATAATCGAATTTTATTATTCTTCTCAACGATCAATTGGTCTGACGCAGCGAAATTATCGCCGTTGACGGATGAAGCGCATTTCCATTTAAGTGGTTATGTGAATAAACAAAACTGTAGGTTGTGGGGCTCCGAAAATCCAAGGGCAATACATCAGCATCAGTCACACCCAATCAGATGCACTGTTTGGTGCGGTGTTATGGCCACAAAAATCATCGGCCCATATTTCTTTGAGAATGAGGATGAAACGCCAGAAACGGTCTCCGGGGCTTCTTACAGAACAATGATCGACAACTTTTTGCGGCCAATGGTGGAGCAACATCCTAATTGGTGGTTCCAACAAGATGGAGCAACTGCGCATACTGCTAGGCAAACTATTGACATGCTGCGTGAAATTTTTGGTGAACGCATAATTTCAAGAAATTCAGATTTCCCTTGGCCTCCTCGTTCACCAGATTTAACTGCGCCCGATTTTTTTTATGGGGATATTTAAAAGACAAAGTGTATGTAACCAAACCACAGACACTTGGACAGCTCAAGCAGAATATTCGAGACGAAATACGGCGCCTGCAACCAGAAACATTACGCCGTGTAATGCAAAATGCGCTAAAAAGAGCCAATGCCTGTATCGAGCAAAATGGTGGTCATTTGTCTGATGTCATATTTCACACATAGTCACGTTAAATTTCCATAAAATGTATTTACCATATTAAAATAAATCATTTAAAAAAACCCGTTATTACAAGAGTTACACGTGTTTAACATCACTAGGTCTCATTTGGGCCACCCTGTAGTTAAAAAAAGGAAGTTAGAATTTATAAAAAAAATTCTTTGCGGAATGGAAGATATCAAGATTAGCAAATTTGTCGGCGATAAGGCCTGGACGCTCTGGAAGTTTCAAATGAAGGTGATGTTGAAGGCAAGCGGCCTTTGTAACATTGCTAATGGAGCTGAGGTATGGCCTCTCGTGGAAGGAGCGGATTTGATTGTATGGATGGCGACAGATGCTAGGTAGGTAGGAGTGGCAGCCTTTGACGCAAAAAGCACATTTAAGCATATACAATGGCTCGTTGTGGTACCACACTAAGACGACGTGACTCCCCCGTCTAGAACTTTGGGAACCACAGTGATTCCGAAATGAACCTGGCTATGTCCTTAATGTTGATGGAAGATAGTTCGGTAAAGGTAGTGAAGAAAGATGAGCCTAGGAATTTGAATCTTCACCTGGCCAGAGCTGGGCACTGACACATGAGATGAAGTACTGTTTCTTCCTCTTTCTCAGAGCCACAGCTGCGACAGAAGTCGTGGGCAGTGCTAGTCTTTCAGCATGTTTCCCAATCAGACAGTGTCCCGTTAGCACATTTATTATAGTGCCGATGGAGTTCCTGCTAATATTGAGGAGCTGACTAGTACGCCTAATGTCGATAGTGCTCCAGCTTTGTCTGGCAACACTACAGGTATGTTCATTTTCTCAGGCTCTTTTAGCTACCTCAAGGTAGTCATGTTTTATGGCCCATTTGACCGTGGCCAGTGGGACACCTACATCAAAAGAGGGGGAGATATCAGGGAGCAGCGTACCTATTTTGGCCAATACATCGGCCTCGCAGTTTCCTAGAATGTTGGTATGTCCAGGCACCCAGCATATGTGAACTTGTGAGTTACCTAAGACGACGTTCAGGGAGGAGCGGCAATCGAGTACAAGCTTAGAGGTAGTGAATACACCAGCCAGTGACTTGATTGCCGCCTGACTGTCCGTGAATATGCGTATCATCACATCGCATTCCTCATTGCGAATAAGCAACTTAGACGCTTGGAATATTGGAATATTGACGCTGCAATGGTCAGGGAGACGATAGGAGAGCTTGATGCCAAGTTTTCTGGAGAAGAAGCCGCAGCCGACTTTATTCTCCAGTTTGGAGCCATCCGTATATATGTCAATGGAACTAGCAGTAACAACTAAGTTGTTGGACCATTCCTCTCTACTAGGAATGTAAGTGTCGAACCCGTTGTTTAGATTATGTGTAGAGCACGTATAGTCAACGTCAGTCTGTACGTTCGCGTCCTGCATCAGAATATTGGCATGGCCCAGGTTCAGCCTAGTCCAGCGCGATATAGCATTGAGTCTGGTTGCCGAGCATTTTGCTTGTTGCCTGACCAGAAACTTAGTGGGCAACCAATGTAGGAATGCAAATAGAGCTTTGGTAGAGGTGGTACGCAGAGCCCCTGTTATCAGAACCGCTGCTGTTCTTCTGACCTTGTCAAGAGGTTTTAGGTTCACCGCCTTGTCAGTTGCGGGCCACCAGAAGACGGCGCCGTAGAGAAAGTACGGCTCAACCACCGCCGCATAGAGCCAGGACATGATTCGAGGCTGGACGCCCCATCTTGTTCCCATGGATCTCTTGCAACAGTATAGAGCACTCGTGGAGCACACGTGGCAATCCGTACCCTCTTTGCCAAATTTGCTTTCCAATGGAGGTTAATGTCCAGGATCAGACCTAGATACTTGACGCCATTGCTTAGGCTAAGCGAATTCCCATTAAGTTTGGGTAAGTCAAAACTTGGTATATTGTGCTTCCTGGTGAAGACCATTGCCTCAGTTTTGGAAGGGTTGACATTTAGGCCAACTTCAAGACACCATTGGGACAAAATGCTAAGAGCAGCTTAGCTTTTCTGATAGTGTTGAAATATACTTGCCGGAAACAGAGATATCAATGTCGTCCGTATAAGCTATAGTGTTACAGCCGGTCTGATTTAATCTCCTAAGTAGTGTGTTCACTGTCAGATTACAGATGAGGGGTGAGAGCGCACCGCTTTGTGGAGTACCTGTCTTGACAGTCCTTTTAGCATGCACGTTTCCTATTGAGGAGCTAATGACGCATGTTTTCAGTAGCTGTGCGATGAAACTAACCAGGCTGGGGTTCGGGTTCAGGTTTACTAAGGGTTTAGTAATGGCGGAGGGACAAATATTGTTGAATGCCTCTCTATGTCGAGAAATACTGCAAGAGTATATTCTTTGTTGGCAAGAGATTTCTCTACTTGCTCAATGAGCACGTGAAGCGTTGTTTCCACAGACTTGCCTTTAGTATAGGCATGTTGTGGTTTGGATAGGCACGTGGAATTTATAGAGCTCCTGATTTGTATAAGTTAGCAACATACGTGTTGCATGTCGTTGGTGCCGTGCGCTTGCGCAGCGGTACCCAGCATTGTAGGAAATACGCTGCAACAGCGTCTGCTGCCATCCGCTGCGCAGGGGCACGGTAGACGGTGTTGGTTCTCGGTGCGTGAGAAAACACAAGACGGAGAGCATTGGCGCCATGCGCTAGCGCAGCGGTGCAAAGCATTGTACAAAATGCGTGGCAACAGAGTCTGCTACCATCCGCTGCCATCCGCTGCGCAGGGGCACGATAGACGGTGCTGGTTCTCGGTACGCGAGAAAACATACGAAAAGAGCATTGGCGCCATGCGCTTTCCCAGCAGTACAAAGCATTGTACAAAATGCGCGACACAGCCGCTACGCGTAGATACGGTAGACGGTGATGGTTCCCGGTGCCGGAGGAATTGGCGAGACATGTGTTGTATGTCGGTGCCGCCAAGCCCGGCCGTGAAACGCTGTCGCGCAATGCCGCCTCAAAGCGCAGTCACTATGCGATTGTCGGCGGCGAAAACGTATAAAATGAACCCGAGTACGAGAGCTCGCATCTTTTGATAGACTAGAGCTCGAAGGAGAAGGACGATTAAAATAATAAAATTAAAATAAAAACTAAATATTTTTATAATTCCAGATAGATGCAGGAGATACTTAACTGGCGCCCAACTTGGAGCATGCGAAAAAGTCGCTGCACAGGCTCATAACCCACCCTTGAGTGGGGTGAATAAATAACAAATCTGCGACTCCTACGGGACCCTCCAGTTTTTGTGTCGTAAGCGTGGGGCATGCGAAAAAGTCGCTGCGCAGGCTCTTACCGTACCCTTGAGAGGGGTTAATAAAAACGGCAAATCTGCGATTCCTACGGGACCCTCCAGTTTTTGTGTCGTAAGCGTGGGGCATGCGAAAAAGTCGCTACCCAGGCTCTTACCATAACCTTGAGAGGGGTTAATAAACAAAAGCAAATCTGCGATTCCTACGGGACCCTCCAGTTTTTGTGTCGGAAGTGTGGGGCATGCGAAAAAGTCGCTGCCAAAGCTCTTACCGTACCCTTGAGAGGGGTTAATAAAAAAAGCAAATCTGCGATTCCTACGGGACCCTCCAGTTTTTGTAACATATACGTGGTATATATTGAGGTAAAATCTGCGATTCCTACGGGACCCTCCAGTTTTGAGTACAAATAAATAAAAATTTATAATTAATAATAAATTTTTAGCGCTACCGAAAAAGGCGGTTCGCTGCGTATTGACCATTCGCAAGGTTTATTATTAAACACGGTGCGACCGAAAAAGGTGGTGCATAGCCCATCTCCACGTTCACCGGTATAAAGCAAGAATGGCGATATGTGGTGCTATATTGCGTTAAAATCCGCGATTCCTACGGGACCCTCCATGTTTAACGTAAACAAAATTTTAATTAAAAAAAATGAATAAAAAAAAATAAAAAATTTTTAAATAATAAAACTTTAAATTTTTAGAACTACCCAAAAGGCGTTGCATAGCCCAACCATAAGTTCTAGCACATTCTTGGTGACGTAGAGAGCATCCGAAAAAGACGGTGCACGGCTCACCACACCAAGGACTTCCGCTGTAACAAGGGAAGACCAGCACAGGCTACATTCAGTCAGGTCTCTAGTACCGTTCATCGCAAAGTAGAGTGCGCTTCTAGACTCTAGTATGGCGCACAAGGAAGCAGCGCACCAACCCCGCGGAGATTTGGCTATATTTGAGGCTATGATCAACACCGCCTCCTCCTCTTTGACTGAACAAAGCAACCGACGCTTTACTGAGAATCGCAACGAGATATGCGAACTCCGGAAAGAACTGCAGATCCGTGGACAACCGGCAGTGCCTCCCACAGTTTATAGCGATGTTATGTTCGATCGAGAGGGTGAAGGGGTTGATTCATTCGTGCTCATTCGCTTTGCGAGTTTGGTGGAAGCAGGACGCAGTACGCTTCCTGGTGGAGATCTGTCACAAGCGCTTACGTCCCTTTCAAGGGTTCGGAAGGTCTTCCTCGCCATTACCAGGCCGTTCACCTGATCCGAAGTAAGGTAATGGGAGAGGCCGATGCCCTCCTAACATCCTTTAATACGCCTACTAACCTTGACGCAATACTGGCTCGGTTAAATTTTACATATGCAGACAGAAGACCCTCATACGCGCTTCAACAAGAAATGCGGAGTCTCAGGCAAAGTGGATGGTCCGTATTATGACGATAATCAGAAGAGGCTCACCCTTCTAACCAACCAGAACGACATGAGCAATTCTGGTGACGCATCGCGGAAATGAAATCCTGCATAGACGAGAATGAAAAAGTAGAGCATACCAGCGGCAACGATCAAATGGAAGTTTCCTCAGAAGCCACTAACCAGGTATCTGAGGGGGAAGAATGGTCATATAGTAGCATCAAAATCTAAAAACACTTCGATTGTCCTCGACGCGGATGCATTAGACGCCTTTCGGCGTGTGAGGTTAGCACATGCTTTGCTCCTCTATCCAGATTTCGTAAAACCATTCGATCTTACTGCGGATGCTTCATATTATGCCTTAGGGGCTGTACTATCGCAGGGAGGTCGGCTCATCGCCATGATCTCGCGCACACTCTCCAATACAGAGGAGAACTATGGGACAAGAGCTGTTTGCAATTGTTTGGTAATTTCAGAAGCTGAGAAATTACCTATACGGAGTCAAGGACCTAAATGTTTTTACAGACTATCAACCACTTACCGTTTGTTAATTCAAAATTTGCTTTGAATTTATGTTTTGATTTTCCAGTACTTGAACTGGGAATTCACGATGATTAAATTTTAATTCAAGATTTTAATCTGAATTTATGGTTATGAATTTTCAGTACTTGAACTGAAGATTCTCGACGGAAAAAATTGAAGTTAACTTAAAACTGACCTTTTAGTACTTGAACTAGAAAACCACGAAGAACTGATAATTCAATAATTGTTCTTTTTGAGTTCTGATTTTGAACGGATTTTATTAAATTATTGCATGCGTTTTTATACAAAATTAACATGTCAAAATCCATAGCAATACAATACTGTAGTTCGATGCAAGTTGCACAACATATTTGCTAGAATAGCATATTATCATGAGACTACAACAACCAAAAATCGTGTCGAATTTCCGTCTGCTTAATGTGCAAGACAATTTAAACGGTTGTTATGCAAAGTGCAACGAACTTCTCTTATTATTGATGCAAAGAATAAATTGAACAGAAATCAAAATTGCAGTTTTAAACAAAATGAAAAAAATATAGAATTACAATATATGCACATTAACACCTTCGATCTCTCGGACAGAAATGTTAACTCAAAGATGAAACGATGGTGAACCTTCATTGAGGAGTTCGCCCCGAAGTTACATTACAAGCCAAGAAGACCAAGCATTGTCGCGGACGCGCTTTCACGACAGCATATAAATGCAATAATGAAGAAACCTATGTAATGTGAAAACAATAGCAGTGCTGAAAAATCGCTGGGATCACCTATCCCGACTGTCGATAACCCCGTCAATGGCTTCAGAAATCAGCTTATCCTCAAGCTACAGAGAAGTCGAGGAAAACTTCCTTCATAGTATTCCAGAAGCACCTCAGGCATGTCCTAACTTATGCCTCACCTTCGGACTTGCCCCAGCTGCTAAACGAGTCCGTTAACGTCAATGTTGTGAATGGAATATATTGCGATCGAGTTACATTGCAATATTTGGAGGACACCCAGCAGGATCTCTTCCCATCCATGAGGTTCCGACTCAGTGAGAGAAGGGTAAAGGATATCACCAACACCAGCGAGCAACAAGAAATCCTAGCCAGACAGCACAACAGAACCCACCGTTCGCCAAATGAAACTACACGTCAGGCTTTGCGGAGGACATATTTCCCCGGTAACCGTAAGCAATTCAAGCAGCTGACATCTGCCTGCTGCATATGTCAGGAAGGTAAATACAATCGACACCCACACGCAATCCAAATAGGAAAAACCCCTATTCCCACGCATCCGGCTGAAATTTTGCATCTGGATATCTATTCCACGGCAGATCACCACTTCCTCACATGCCTGCACAAGTTCCGCAAGTTTGCCATCGTAAAACCAATAAGATCCAGAAGTATAGTGGACCTTAAAGGACCCCTACTGGAAACCCTCAATGTCTTCACGGATACACGTGGTAGTGCCCCAGGGCGGGACGCCCGTCAGCCGAGGACGGCTGATCTTAAGGGGGGGAGGAGTTAGCAACATACGTGTTGCATGTCGTTGGCGCCGTGCGCTTGCGCAGCGGTACCCAGCATTGTAGGAAATACGCTGCAACAGCGTCTGCTGCCATCCGCTGCGCAGGGGCACGGTAGACGGTGTTGGTTCTCGGTGCGTGAGAAAACACAAGACGGAGAGCATTGGCGCCATGCGCTAGCGCAGCGGTGCAAAGCATTGTACAAAATGCGTGGCAACAGAGTCTGCTACCATCCGCTGCCATCCGCTGCGCAGGGGCACGATAGACGGTGCTGGTTCTCGGTACGCGAGAAAACATACGAAAAGAGCATTGGCGCCATGCGCTTTCCCAGCAGTACAAAGCATTGTACAAAATGCGCGACACAGCCGCTACGTGTAGATACGGTAGACGGTGATGGTTCTCGGTGCCGGAGGAATTGGCGAGACATGTGTTGTATGTCGGTGCCGCCAAGCCCAGCCGTGAAACGCTGTCGCGCAATGCCGCCTCAAAGCGCAGTCACTATGCGATTGTCGGCGGCGAAAACGTATAAAAAGAACCCGAGTACGAGAGCTCGCATCTTTTGATAGACTAGAGCTGGAAGGAGAAGGACGACTAAAATAATAAAATTAAAATAAAAACTAAATATTTTTATAATTCCAGATAGATGCAGGAGATACTTAACTTATATCAAGGACCTTTTCCAGTGTTTTCAAAAGAAAGGAGGACAAACTAATTGGTCTATAGTCCTTCGGCTTGGTGTGGGTCGACTTTCCCGCTTTAGGGATGAACACTACACGAGCTTCTCTCCAGCTTTTGGGAATGTACGACCATCTTAGGCATGCATTATAAATATGCAGTAGCCAAGGCGCAACCGCACTTGCAGTGTGCTGAATATCCGCGGGAATGATGCCATCAGGCCCGGGTGATTTCAAAGGCTTAAAGCTGTTGATGGCCCACTAAATATGCGTGTTGGTCTTTTGGAATTGGGTTGAGTGACTTGAGGAGTGGTTGGTGTCAAGAGACCTACAATCCACAAAGATTTCTTTCCCCGGGAAGTGTGTTTCTATTAGGGCGTCTAGAGGGTCGGTTTCAAAGTCAGTCCAGGTACCGTCCGATCTCTGAATACATTCAAGAGCCCGAGGGGTGGTATTGAGGATCCTCCGGAATCTACCTGTCTCGGACGAGCTCCCTGCCACAGAAGTCTCGCCAAGACGCTCGTTTGGATCTCCTAACCATATATTTGAGTTCCCTTTGTTTGTCTTTGAAAGGGAGCCAGTCATTTGTAGCTTTGGCTCTGTTGAAGAGCTTGTGGCATTCTTTTCTTAGCTCAGCAATTTCAGAATTCCACCAAGGGGGTTTGGGTTTCCTTCTGGGCTTCGATAAGTTGCAGGCTGATTTGGCAGCAGAGTTAAATAGTGCTGTAAAGGTTTCAACCGTTCGATCTATATCGAGGTGTGATAATGGGAGGCGTCGACTGCGAGGCCCGACTCCATAATGGTCTGGAATTTTGTCCAGTCAGTTCTTTTCCTCTTAGTGTGCATTTTGCGCTCTACCGTATCTAACGTATCAGAGATCGCAATTCTAAAACAGATGTAACAATGGTCCGAGAAGGAGCATTCCTGCAAAGCGCGCCAATTGGAAATAAGATGTGACGAGTGATTATTGCGAAGGGTGAGATCGAGAACCTCCCTTATATTTGAGGTAATGAAGGTTGGCTCTCTCCCCCTGTTAACAATTACTAAGTCGTTAGTAAGAATGAAATCAAAGAGTGACTCACCCCGCTCGTTGATGTCCGTGCTGACCCACACCTCGTGATGGGCATTGGCATCGGCCCCGATGAATACCGGGCTGCGCTTCCTGTTAGCCTCCGTTACCAGGAGCTTTAAAGTATCCGAAGGCGGCGTCAGCCCGTGGTCATGCGCCACGTAGCTGCTGACGATCCATGTAGACATGGTGTTGGTGGAAATAACCATGTCTACATTATCCTTGTCGCTGAACCTTGTGAAGAAGAAGATCGTTAATATTGTTCTTAACCAGAATACAGGCTCTGGGTTTACCTCGATCCTGCACGAATACTGTGCGGTATCCGCTTATAGTAAGTCCGCGAACCTGATCATTTACGACCCATGGTTCTTGGACCAGTATGAGTTCCTCTCGTTTTTGAGTCAGGTGGAGGATCAGGGCTGCCGAGGCAACTATTGAATGGTGAAGGTTAATCTGTAATACCCTCACCATTCACAGAGGTGGCTATCATCGTCACGCTGGCGTCCTCCTCTTCTGAGAGAGGAGAATCACCAACGTCGTCGATATTTGTTATCGGACGTCCGCAGAAACTGCCAACCGATTCTGAGGCCGAAGCGTAGCTCTCCCCATCATCGAAGGTGAAATCCGGTTCGGCCAGAGTGGGGGGCTTATTTGCTCTCTGGTTGTCGCTCCTATATACCTTGAGTGAGATCGAACTAGAGCCAGAGTTGATCTCTCTCTTTTTGGCATTTAAAGGAGCTAGAGATTCCTCATTAAGAATTATGAGGATCTCGCGGGGGTTGCCATTGGGCTCGCTTATTTTTCCGACCTTGCAGTCATCCGTGGGGGGGTCGTAGTTGCTAAGCCTCAGCAACTCCAGAATTTTGTTCGGCGAGGAGTGGTCTGCCGGAACCCAGGCCCTAGAACCCGGGCGGTTCGGGATCTGGTCTCTGGGAGCACCCGAAAGCTTGGCCCCAGGACAGATTTCGCCAACCATTGCAATAGCCAGCTTGTAAAGCTCAACAGAGCGCTCATCTGAGCACACGATGAGCTTCACGTGCTCCTGATACCATCCCGCGTCCCGGCATACGGGTGAGGGGCCAGGATTGGCTCTCAGGATGTTCCTATAGATCCGGAAGAGAGCCTTCTCCACCATGTTCCAGTTCGCTGGTGAAATGGTACCGTCACTGTTTCCAGTGTCGAAAATGGCCCAAACGAGGCCTTCTTTGGCTACCTCATTACATTTCCGAATAAGTCTCGGCTTGGAAGCCAGTCGTGGGCGTTTAGTTTCCCGCACGACTGATTGGGAGGGCTGCTCAGTCAACCGTTGTCGTTACTGAGCAACCTCAGGGGGTGGCTGAGGACGAGCAGCAACATTTTGGTGGGCCTATGCAAGTGCTCCCTTGTCTTTATCAGACAGTGAAGCGGGGTCGGCAGACTCCAGCCTTTGCAGAATCCGGAAGGCGGACCTCCGGGTTCTGTACGCCCGAGTAGACGCATTCACATGCGTGCGAGCACCTGAAGGGACAGAGGTGCTGGGGCCCGTGCTGGAGGAGGTCGGCTTATTTGCCGAAGCTCTCCCTGTACCAGCCCGAGGACCGGACGGAGGGGCGACCCTAGCACCCGGCCTAGATGCCCTGGTGCTGGGATGGCCCGAAGCAGGGATTCTATGACCCTGGGAGGATGCACTTGTGGCTGGGAACGAGGCTGGCCTTTTGGCCGTAGCACGCGAAGGCATCCTTGGTCTGGCGACAAAAGTCCAAGACGAGGCTGTTGGTGAGCTTAAGGCTGTTTTTTGCCTAACTAAGCTGGTTGTTGTTGTTGTTTTTGGCTCTCCTTGTGGGTTGGCCGCTGATTTTTTGTTGGAAATTAGATATGTGTCCATGCAAAAAGGGTCCCCACTCAAAGCCGCTATCTGAGTACGACTGTGTAGTCACCCATTTGGTTCCATGGTTATCTGTGCTGATGCAGGGAGGTCATGCGAGGGTTGGCACAAGTCCTTATTGGTACGAGTGCTCAGAGCCAGACCAGTGCTAATTGGGAGCTAGTCTGAACCAAACCTTCACCGTCAACCAAATGACGACGTTCATCGAACGTCCTTTGAGGCCTGCCAAGGTTTTAACGGGACGGAGACGGATGTGTCCTTAAACTGGAGCCGTTCGCACTGGGTTTCACCCCTGTGGTAATAGGTCCAGAAGCCACACCCGCCAGCCCAGGAGCAATCAAATAAAACGATTGTTGGGGGGTATTCCATGGACGAATAGGGTCGTGCCGTCTGACATCAGATGCTCTCCACAGGGAGGTTGCACCGGATGATGGGGGGGGGGGGGGGGGATATAGACCAATTAGCGCTATCCAGAGTGCACCACGAGGAGGCGATCTACACTACACTCCTCGAAAGATGCTAAAGCGCAAACAGTTTTGGTGGTCTCGATGGATGAAGAGCCGCTGATGCACGTCATCAACTGTGGTGCAGCGGCTTATATGTACTCGGAGTTGGAAAGTGTATATGAGCAGATGTCTGAGACGTCAATTCATCTGCTGCAACAGTAATTTTTTCAATATGTAAAAGAACCAAGAGACAGTATCGCAATGCACATTGCGAGTTACAGAAAATTGCTAAACAACTGGAGGACCTTGGGCAGCAGATTTCTAATAATATGCTTGTAACTAAAATTTTGATTCATCTGCTGCAACAGCAATTTTTTCAATATGTAAGGGACCCAGGAGACAGTATCGCAATGCACATTGCGAAGTTACAGAAAATTGCTAAACAACTGGAGGATATAAACACAACCGGAACAATATAAGCACTTCTTTGCTTCATGGGAGGCGACATCAAAAAAGAAAGAACATTGAAAACGCTTACTTCGCGGTTATGTATGGAAGAATCCCGGTTGGGTGTGCAGCCTTGCAAACAAGAAGCATTTGTGGCAAAGCGGGTAGCTAACGCATTTAAAAAAAAATAAAGGGCAAGTGCTTTATTTGCGGCGGAAAATCTTCACGTAGAGATGCGTTTGTAAGTAAGGTTCTGTTTGTACAGTCGAGTATAACTCAAGAAAACACATGGTACATGGATTCGGGTGCGAGCGAGCACAGGACAAATCGTATAGAATGGTTTGAAAATTATGTTAAGTTGGGAAAACCTAAAAATGTCAGAACTGCTGATGGTTCCATGGTGCAAGCATGCGGTAGGGGCGACATTGTAGTGGAAGCTTATGATGGTAATGTGTGGAACGTGAAGTATTTAGCTGATGTATTATATGTGCCCGCAATAAAATTAAATATATTCTCTTCTAATGCTTGTTTAGATAAAGGATATGCGTTAAGGGCACTTGGAAGCAATTGTAGTTTTGAGAAAAGTGGAAAAGTGTGGCTACAAGGTTCTCGTGGAGAAACAAAACTGTTTAAACTTCTTTTGAGGGTTAAGACTACAGCAGCAGAAGCAAATATTGTGATGAAAGCAGAGGCGCTTCAATTGTTGCATGAGCGGTTGTGCCATCAAAATAAGGAGAATGTGAAAAATATTGTTCGTCAAAAAAATGTATCATTCAATGGTAGCGATTTCTTCTGTGAACCATGCGTTATGGGTAAGCATCATAGACTCCCATTCAACGAAAGCAAAAACAGAGCAAGTATGCCAGGAAAACTTATCCATACAGATTTTGTTTCGCGATGACTTTTCAAATTACCATATTGCTTACTGCATCAAATCTACAAAAGATGTTACGACAATGCTGGAACGTTTTCTGGATCGATTTGAAGCTGAAACTGGAAATAGGGTGTTGTGCATCAGATCGGATAATGGGCTAGAGTACGTTAATAAAGATTTGATTGAAATATTTTGTAATCATCGGATCACACATCAAAAATACGCCGTACACTCCAGAGCATAATGGACGAGCTGAAAGGGACATGAGGACAGTCCTAGAAGCTGCAAGATCGATGATACATGCGAAAGGCCTTAATTTAAAATACTGGGGCGAGGCGGTTAAAAAGTGGTGTTTACTCTGAATCGAACTGGGAAAAGTAAAGAGAATCTTACGCCGTTTTAGTTGTGATTTAAAAACATCTTGATATTTCGCTTTTAAGAGTTTTCGGCTCTGTTGCGTACGTGTATATCCCACAGGAAAAGCGAAAAAACTGAATGTTAAGTCAAAGAGATTTGTGTTCGTAGGATACGAGGAAAACTGTAAAGGCTATCGGATTTGGCTGCCCCTAGAAAAAAAGATAGAAATCTCTAGAGACGTCATCATCAGAGAGGTAAGTGCTGACAAAAGCGGATGCCGCGCCCTATTATGAAATACCTAAAATCGAAATTAAAAAATTTTAACCGAACTCCAAGGACAATTCAAATGATGAAGTTGAAGATACTGACTCCAATGATGCGAAGGAAAATGATGAGCAAGCAGTCTGGCGATACAACACACCGTCTAAGAGTAGAGAAGCAGCTGACGCGGTAATTCATTACGCCTTCCTAGCTGACATTGATGCGCCTGCAACATTTCAAAAGGCGATGTCTGGAGATTTAAGTGTTCAGTGGAAGCGTGCCATGAACGAAGACATTAAGTTACTAATTAGTAACAGAACTTGGGACTTGGTGAGTTTACCGCACAAAAAGGCGGCTATTTCAAATAAATGGGTTTACAAAGTAAAGCGTAATGAGAATGGCGATATCGATAGATTTAAAGCGCGATTAGTGGCGGGCGATTTCACAATAAATTCGGCCCTGACTGTCCTTAGATTAGTCCTGTTGCTAAGTTCACATCAACTTGCATAATTTTGGCACTGTCCAATGAACTTGGATTGACTACAAAGCAATTTGATGTCAAAACAGCATTCCTGTACGGTAATCTCGAAGGTGAAATTTATATGCACCAGTCTTGGATATGAAGATGGTACCAACAATGTATGTAAGCTGAAAAAAAGTCTCTATAGATTGAAACAAGCGTCGAGGTGCTGGAATCGCAAATTCATACTTATGTTGGAGACTTTTTATCTTAATGCTAGTACTGCGTTTTTAGTGGTAGCATTAATAAAGGAAAAATAATACTTGCAATTTATATTGATGACGGTATCATTGCAGCGGAATCAACCGTCGCTCTTGAGGAGCTTATAAACCATCTGAAAATTGAATTTGAGATTAAGCTGTTCGACTCGCTATGGAGATTATACCACAACCAGACAAAATTATAATTAGGCAAGAAGCATATACTAGAAAAGTGCTGGAGAGATTTAGTATGTTAGACGCGAAGCCTGTGAGTACACCTGCAGATGGTGTACCCCCAACTACAAAAGATGAAACACAACCAAAATACCCTTATCGCGAAGCAGTGGGATCACTGATGTATCTATCCATGGTAACTAGACCAGGCCTTGCATATGCAGTATCCTACTCAAGTCGTTTTCTGGATACTTATCAAAGCGAGCACGTAATAGCTATTAAAAGAATTTTTAAATATCTCCGCGGAATACTTAATGATGGTATATGTTTCAAAAAATGTAACAATCTATCTTTTTTGTGCTATAGCGATTCATACTATTCTGGAGATGTTGGTACCAGGCGCTCAACTGGAGTTTACGCTATAATATTTTGTGGTTGTCCATTCTCGTGGTCTTCAAAAATATGATTCTGCAACACCAGAAATACGTTTGGACAATCAGAGCTCTATAAAATTGGTTAAAAACCTCCAATATCATAAGCAGACCAAGCATATTGAAGTTAAATGTCATTTCATCTGAGAGGTAAATGAGAACGGCGGCTTTACTCTTAAGTATGCACTTACGAGCGAACAGCTGGCACATGTTTTCACAAAACCTCTAAAAAAACAAAATTTCAATTAATTAAAGGCACTATAAAATATTCATTAAATGTGAAAGTGCAAATAATCTGATCAATAAAAGTGTAAGTGTTAACAGTACGAATAATTTTGTTGTCTACTGTGTGTTAACAGTACGAATAATTTAGTTGCCTACTGTTTATTTGCATCAGTTTATTTGCTCTCTTGCTCTTACATATTTATACATACATACATATATTCATATGCGTATACATAATGATTTTTCCCGCTTTTTGGATTAGTTATACATATATAACTTTCAATAAAGGTCGCACTCTAAATTGTTACTTCATCTAGAAGAAAATCTTTCTTTTTTATATAAAACTTAACAATTATTTATACTATCAGTTGTCGTGTTGTTGTTGTTATTAGTGTTGTTATTATTCAAATAATTGCATTTATTCATAATACCTTTTATATGTACATATATTTGATTTATGAATTGCATAAGCTACATTTTTCAATAACACATTCACATACTTATCAACTAACAAAAATTTTCATTGGAACATACAGGCAGCCTCAACTCTTATCACATAAAAATATTTTAATTATAATATAACGCACACGCGCCCCAAACAGAAAATATATTTACATACATACATACATACCTATTAAAAAACTTGTACATATAATCTTGTTCTACTGTCGGCTCATACCGCCGCACCAGTACAAACATTTCTTTAAGAATATAATGGTGGTCAGCTTCAACTCTTATCACATTAAAATATTTCAATAATAATAGAGCACACACTCGCCCTAATAAACACAATATATTTACATATATGTATATGTATATAATGTATACGAACACATTTCAGTTAAAAATTTATATGTTATAGAGAACCAAATAGGAGACAGAGTAACACCAGAAAACATAGTGCCGCACATGCTGCAATCAAGGCAGATTTGGAAGACTTAACTTAGAAATGTGAAAGACTTAACCGCTAGGGTTCTACAAGAACTAAGAAGAATGGAACGGTTACGAAGCAGCGAGACTAGATCCATGAATGTAGTATAAAGTATCAGTTTTTCTAGCCAACAGGCTAAGCTAGCCCTGCGATGTAATACCTAACGGTCGGGCCGCAGGGCAATTCTAAAGCTGAAGTAATTAGAGATGTTTTTAGTGGGTTAAAGTTCCACACTACTGTTGTGGGGAAACAGTGTCTTTTGAAGATTTTTCATCTCAACAAAAAAAAAAAAAAAACTAGGCTGTGGCTGCCTGCTGCCTTATAACTATTTCTTCAGCTCAGCCCCGCCGCTGCCTCCCCTCTAGTCTATACCCAAGCCCATCACAAGGCAATCCAGCTAACCACCACAACAACAACAAAATAATTTTGGCGCTGCCCAGACTATACAAAGGTATTTTCTGAACCACAACTATATAAGGAAAATTTTTGGAGCAAATCGGAGCAAAACACAACTTTACTCCGGCACATTTCTACACAAAATCTTTAAAAATTCAAAACATTTTACAACATATTACACCGATTTTCCATAGAGAGCAAAATAAATTTTCAATTCTTACATTCCCATACATTCCTTTGGCCCATTTCTACAGTTTTACACCACAATCCCCATACAAAACATCTAAAAAACATGCAAATGAAGCAGGAATGGAGCAAAATGGTCCAGAAGAAACCTTTCTATACTACTACGCCTCATCTTCTAGTTGCAACTGAAAAGTATAAAAGTAGTATACCATTTTTTCATTTTTAAAGGTAAAGGATATAAAAATCTGTTCGGAACCCAAACAACAGAAAATAGTTATCACCCCGCGAAACTTATAGAGCCCTGTCGTGTACAAGGTAATTTTCGCTATGTAAATATTGTTGAAATCGGGCATTACATAGATTTTTTCTATGGGAAACTACAAAGCCAAACACCGCACTGGCGTTCAAGACTTATTACACCGAAATGTAGGCAATCTTCGACGCAACGATTATAAACCGGAATATTTATTTTATATCATCAGCAAAACTGACATACTGGACGTCTGATCGTAGTAAAATACCAGAGTTAATAGACTTTGGAATCACTAAAAATATTAGTCGTGACCTGATTTCCGCAGTAATTTCTTCAGACTATTCATCAGTAATCTTGACCCTTGCCTGTCATCTTTAAATAGAAACCAATTTTAACCAATCGATTAACAAACTGCTTGAAATTTATATAATCTGTCAGTTTGCATATCCAGCAAAACTGAGCCCTTAAAACCATACACGATGCCCAAATACTTGCTACTGCAGCAAAACTCGCCACACCAGTTATTGCAAATGCTTATAATCTATTTAAAAAAGAACATCAAATGACATTCAAAGTATGATAAAGGAAAAACGGAAACTGAGACAAGAATGGCATAAGTTCAGATCTTTAAAAAGCTGAGTCTAGAACATAACCTGAAAAGTGTTTCAGCGACCGCAGATACCAACTACTTCATATGGAAAGCTGTAACTGAAATGAAGCAGCTCCGGTTATGGGAATCGCTTATAAGACTTCCCAATGGTAATTGGGCAAAAAGCGATGCAGAAAAAAGCGAAGCCTTTGCAGATCATCTCCAACATGTATTTACACTAAATTTAGTGCAGACTGAAGTACACATCTCTGAATATACGACCAGCGAAGCGACGCCCGAAGATTAAAATTAATGAAGTGTAATTAATTGTGCGGAAGGAAATAAGTCCAAAAAAAGTTCCAGGTCATGATCTTATCAGAAACAAAGTGGTGAAATAACTACCAAATATAGCAATTGTTCATTTTACGCATATATTAAATGCTATGCCAAGGCTAAATTCCTTCGAACAGTATTAGTAATTGTCAATTATTATAATTGTTAATAAACAAGGTAACTACACTTGCAATACATCTACAAAAGGTTGTACTTATATGCGGAGGCGAGACTTCCACACAGGCTGTCCAAAGCAGTACTAAGAAAAAATTGTATGTGTGCAAGAGAAGTAAACGGACAACATAAGAGAAGAAGAGTGGCATGGGCAAGCAAAGCTACTACATCATAGTCTGAAAACACAATTTGTTGAATAAGTAACCTGGAAAAAATTGGTACCTCAACATGTATTATTTGCAATATGGAAGAAGATAAAAACTTCATTCAAAAACGGCTTCATTTTATGGGAAGATGCCCAATATTAAAATAATTAAGAGAAGTATATTTAAGAAATAAATCGTTAAATGCAGAAGATATTATTAATATTTTAAACGGAGATAGCCCTAAATGCTGGAAGAGTTTGGCAAACTATATATTTAGTTCATTACAATATCGAAAAGATATTCTTGCAAATTTTGTTTAAAGAACTCTTACGATTTAAATTAAACAAATATTATGATACAAAAAACGACCTAAAGCAGACGGCTTGAAGGCATGCCGATCTCAGACTCTCTATAATAGATTAATTTTGGAAAATTTCTTTGTAAATTTATAAAAAAAGAGCATATTACTACTACTAATAAACAAGGAAACGATCAATCACAAATAGCATGATTTACACCAATATGCCTTCTGTCAACACTGTAAAGTCTTCGAAAAAATACTTCTCCATAAAATTTCTCCAATGTAGAAAAAAATAGAAGTGATCCAACACCAATTTGGGTTTCCAGAGAAGCACGGTACAATAGAGCAAATCCACAGAATATCTGCAATAATTAGATACGCTTTGGAGAATAAAATATACTGGTCTGGGATTTTTCCTGATGTAACACAAGCGTTCGATAAAGTGTGGCATCTACAAAATTCAGAACCAATTTCTAGAGTATAGTAACATTCTGAAAATCTTTTAAATACAATTGATTAACCAACAGATAAGTATCTGACTACATACATCTACTTTACTACTACAGATGATACCGCAATTTAATATTCGCATAAACATTCGAACAAATCTTCACAAAAACTAAAGGATGGCTACTTAAATTGAAAATTAAAGTCACCGAGTCGAAAAGCGTTCACATAATATTTACCGTAAAGTGGTCATTAAACACATATGGACCTACGGCATTGAAATATATGGCTCTGCCATAATTTCAAATATAGAATTGATTCAACTATTTCAATATAAAATACTACACACAATAACCAATGAGGTATTTAAAAATTAAAGAATAAATACGAAATTAAACATTGCAACTGTTCAAGATTTAAGATATTACTTTCAAATAAACCTAAAACAAAAACTTACACTTCCAAGCGAATGTTCTAGCTTACTCCAGGAACCTGATTCATCATGTCTTAAACGATTTAACTTTTTAAAATGAATTTATCCTGAATTTGATATTATATCAATAATTATTTTATTTCTGTAATGATAGTGTAGTCAATTTAGTTACCCGAAGCACTGCCAAAAGATTAAATATAAAATGTAGTTTGTAAAATTGGAATACTTTTTGTTGGTTCAAATTTAAAAGATAGATTCAATAAATAGTGAAAAGTTTTCTAAAATTAAAAAAAAATTTCAAATTCAAGTCGAGTTTTTCAGTGAACAATCTGCCCTTATCAGAACGCAACACAAGATCAGCCGAAAATGTCACAGCTGTCGACAGGAGTGTGCAGGAGAACCCGACTCCATCCATTCCGCGCCGGGAACAAAAATTCGTCCTTTCTTAGGTATGAAACTTGGCGAATTTTGCGTAGAGACTTGGGCCTGTACCCGCACAAAATACATTTTTTTCCCATTTATCTAATTACTGAATCTTTCTTTGTTAAGAATTGACATATTTATGTAGTACCCTTAGTCACTGGATCGAATATTTAGTGTTTCAGAGCAGGCAATAAGACTTTGCCAAATCAGGTCTAAGGTATCCATCCTTTTGAGGCGTCTTGTAGTGGAAAGCTCTAGTAGGCTCCTTGCCAAGCAGTTCGGGTGATATTCTAATTTAAAAGCGTAAGTTTTGCAGGTGTTCACAATGTCATTTTCAATCGTAGGTATAGGTAACGATGGATGTTTACGTTCCTCAAGTACCATGGAGGACCAGTAATCATTCTCAGAATTTTCGAATGGAGGCGTTGAAGTTTCACCCCGTTTGACGGACACGCGGTTCCCCCACAATTGAAATCCATATGTGTATGGCTTAATGATACTGGTATAAATAAGTATTTTATTTTCGAAGGTAAGATTCGAATGCTTATTTAGTAAACAGTTCAAGGCATAGAGTTTCAATTTTAGTACATTTTGAGTGAATGTGTTTAGTCAAAGTTAATCGACTGTCTAAGCAGATTCCCAGGTGTCAGAGCGTTGTGGAATGTTTTGGCCATTGATGCGAATATGGGGCATGTGTCCTTCCTTAAGGTAAATATTAAGTGTGCACATTTAGCTTCATTGATCTTTTTTCTCCATTTGTTAAGCCACTGTGCAATAGACAGTAAGTGGCTTTGTAGCCATTGCGAGGATTCACGATTGAAGCTGCTTGTATGGCGGTATTCTCGGCAATGTGAATATAGCTGTGTAATAGACGTGATTCTTTTATCATGTTTGCTGTTATATGATCCATTTCTGGGGATTTTTTAGGATCCTTGAGGCTTTCAGGTGATCACTGTTTCCACTATTCGGTACAACTATATAACGGGGGATTTGGACAGAATATATTACTTAGGTGATCTGCGAAGGCAGGGCATTTTTCATCATCACTTTTAGTCCAAGCCCCTGTGTTGCGTAAGCCCTTTGAACTTCCTAGCAGCTCGCCACAATTAGTGCTCATTGTCGCCATAAGGACTCAAGCTTCCAAGATATTCTGCATCTGATTTTTGGTTTTTCTGCTTCAATGTTATTTTAGTTTGAGGGTGCAACACGCGAGTTCACTCTTCAATTTTGGTGACCGATGAATTTGCCATTTTCTTCTAAGGCGTCGCTTCTCTTTTACCAGTTTTTCCACATCACTAGGATGGTACCAAAGTGAAGGGGGTTGGGTCACGGATGTGGTGGATAAATATGCGGCTTCCTTTAAAACATTTACTAGGTCATTTAAGGTATTTTCGATGTCACGATCATCTTTTACAGAGGCATTATTGTTAATATGAGTCCTTTTTTGTATTTAAGCCAGAGAACGCTGATAAGGGTTTCAGATGAATAAAGGTTGGCGTGCGGTCGGACGAAAGATCAATCGAAGTCTCAGCGGAAATGTTTTCCTTTTAAATGTTTGTAAACACATTGAAGGCTATGAGGTCTGGTCATTTGTTGAAATCAGGCGGCCAGTAGGTTGGCTCCCCGGTTCATATAATCTCTTGACCCAAGGTACTTCTTTTTCTGGAATCGATGTCCTTTATCAATTTACGAAAATTACCTTATTCAAAAATTTGGCCCGGGCAATGGTATACCAGCCACCACTGGTTGCTAGCCAAAGTGAGCGACGACTCTTTCAGCGATGATCCCGGAGGGGCGGCTGAAAGGGCACCGATGGACAATAATGGACCATCGAGGGACAGACGCGGAGCAGCGTTTCACCACCGAGGGTCTTCGTGGAATCATCGTTGGACCATAAAATCCAAGAGTGAATCCAGATAACCAACACCTTGGGCAGCTGTCATATGCCTGGGGCAGCTTTGCGACAAGCGCTTAGCGCTATTAAGGTCGAGAGTGGTAAGGCCTTAAGTTTGTGATACCGGACATTTTTGGGAATTATGGATATGGGCTGACGATTGTGACATGCTCTCACTTTAGTACATAACAGTGAAATCTTATCGAAATGGCTGGCAGCTGAATGTCACAATTGCCTCCGTCCCATTAAAACCTAGGCAGATCTCGGAGATTGCTCGATTTCTGACAACATTAAGTTGGCGGTACAGGCTCCGATGTAACATTCCCGACTAACGCTGATCTGGCTCTGTATGCAAGCTCCCATGAGGACTTGTGTCAACCTTTGCATGGCCTCCCTGCTCCGGTAACGGCTCTGATCGGAGACTCATGGACGCTCTCGCACCACTTGACGTGATCCTCTTGAATACCGGCGAGATGAATTTGCAGGCTGGTGAGGGGTGCAAAATGGCTGGTGAGTGATATATACACCCACAGCTACCACCAAGCTAGCATCTGTGAACTAGAGAAGCCCTGAAAACGGCAGCGGAAAGGTCCGACATTGAAAGGCTGGAGGATAAACAGCCTTGACGAAGACGTCCTAGCAATAATGTTTGAAGGTTTGGTGCTGGAGGGCAATGCAGAGAAAATGCCGAACTAGCTGGCAACAAAGGTAGAAAACGCCTGCGACGCGGCAATGCCCAGGAAAGAAGCGATGAACCACTACCACGCCAAAGGGACACACGCGACAAGTGTAGAAGAGCTCATGGCAATTGTAAAGCGGAGAACCCTTCAAAAGTTGCAAGCCCAGTGGGACACATCTTCAAAAGGCCGCTGGACAAGAAGGTTGATCCCCAATATTCAGCAATGGGTAAGCAGGCCACATGGTGAGGAGAATTACGACGTCACAAAATTGCTGATAGTCCATGGAAGTTTTCGGACATACCTGCACAGATTCTACTTGGAGGAATCCCCCTACTGTGCAAACTGTGGAGGTACAGGGATAGAATATCCCAAACAAGTCTTCTTCTATTGCTCACGTTATGAAAGTACTAGAGAGGCACTACAAGGAGTGTGTGGAGAGCCCGTGATGCCCTATAACATAGTGCAGCATATGCTCGAGAGCCCGGAGAAATGGGTTGCGGTGTGTGACACTACCGCCGCAATTATGAACGACCTCCGCCACTAGGAGTGGCGAAGACGCGCAAATCGGAAATAGCTGGGAGAGGTCCGCTGATCATACTAACCCCCCGCACCCCCGGAGAAGTATTATCTTGTGGCAGTCCCGCGGGGGGGAGCTGCGATGGAGGTGGTTTTAGTGGGTAATGTTACCAGTGTCTTTTTGAAGATTTCCACCTCCGTTCCAATACTGGAAAACCAAAAAAAATAAAAAAATAAGAAAGGTTCCTGAATAAAGTGGTTGTGTTATGTTCTCTCAAATATATTGGAGGAGGTTTCGTAGTATTTACCGGTTTGACTGGCTCTTCATCTTTATTAGTTAAGACGCAACCGGCAAAGTTTTTTGATTGATTACCGGTCAGTATCGATTTCGTGCTTCTCTGTCTTTTTGTGACTTGTAACGATCGATACTGGTTTTTATTTTATTTTTGCTCATGTCATATGTAAAATATTTTGTAAGTGAATGTGAGCGGGTGCGTACAATACCAAAATATGTAGCAGATAAGGACGAGTTACAATACACCAAGGAGCTAAAAAAACCACGGACAACGCCGTCTGTTCGCTGACTGCGCTCTAGACCAGTTAGAAGCTGACCCCGATTTCAGCAAAATTTTCAGTGACGACACCCATTTTTGGATGAACATCAAAAATCAATATTACCGGATTTGTGATGATGCCAAGTGTCACTGCATCCAAAGGAAGTCACTGCTTGGTGTGAATGGTGAGCCGGCGGCATCATCCGTCTGTAGTTCTCCGAAAAGGACGATGGCATTGGCATCACCATCAACAGAGAACGCTACCGATTGATGATCACCAATTTATTTAGCCCAAATCTACACGTTCCCTTTACAATAACAAATAATAGTTTGGATACGGCGGTTCTTCCTTAAAAAAACAAAGCTTTTCAGAAAATGCTTATGTAGCATTAGAAAAGCTGAAAGCCAACGTGTTACTTTTTTGTGGATAAGATGAAAGCCAAGATGAAGGTTTCTGGATATACCAAACTTAAAGCAAACTGAAGTACCCCAAACACCACTGAATGTACAACAAGGGAAATGATGCCTGAAGATTAAAGCTAAGGATATCAAAATGATTATGCAGGAGGAATTAGGTCCAAAAAAGCTCAAGATTACGAGCTTATCACAACAGAAATGCTGAAAGAACTACTGAATATTGCATTCGTTTGACGCATATATTAATTGTTATCTTAAGACTTAATAAATTCCCAATATTTTGGAAATTGTCAGTTATTATATTGAAAAACAATCCACGGTATCATATAGACCAATAAGCCCTTTGTCGGCACTTTCTACAGCCTTCGAAAAATACTACTTCGTAAAATTAATTAACTGCTGTCTAAGGAAAAAAAATTAATCGCTCAACACCAATTTAGTTTTGTAGACAATGATGTTCCCGAATGAGCGATGACTTTTCCCGTGAGAGATTATGGTATCTCTTGGCTAATTAATAGTTTTTAAAGTGTTTATTAAAGCCCTTGTAAAAGGTAGATCTACGCACAGGGTAAAAAACAAATATGAGACAGATTTATTTACCTCTTTTCTGTATAAAATGTGAGATGGTAATATCATAAAATGACAACTTATATAAATGTTTAGGTAGATTATGAAATTTCTTCGTTAATGCCGATGATTCTACAACTTTAAGTATAAATATTTTTTCTCTTTACCAGATAACTCGATTGATGCAAGCCACAAATGCGAGTCTTATAAGATCCAATTTAGATAAAGCGTCAAATTACTCTAGACCAATGATATTTAATTTGAAGAAAAGGGAGTGCTACAATTGTATGCCTCTATTAAAGGTAAATATAAGAAAGTAATATATTATATTATTTTATATACTCGTATATTTGTTTTGTTGTTATTTATTTTCACAAAAACAAATATTTCATCAAGCGAAGTCCGTTGTATAGCAGCTAAATCTTTTTCTTGCTTTATTCAATTTTAACAACTAGCCGTCCTTATTGGAATCCCCTTTAGAATATATTTATATATTTTGTTAAAGATATTTGTTTAACCGTTGTTCAATTCTACTATTGCGAATAAATTTGTTGAAGTAATGGTTCTGGTAATTCATATTTTTTTTTGTTCCTTACATTGAGATTGATAAAGATTTAATGAACCAGCCCGGTTTTCATGATAATAATATTATGATAATGATCATGAAAGATAGAAAAGTGTTGTAGATCCAAATCTGTGAAAATTAAAATTATATGTTCAAGGTCTTCATATAAATTTTTTACCAAACACTAAACTCAAGCCACGGTACATTAAAGTCCGGACAAATGGCCGACAAAAAACACGAGGTATAGAAAGATATATTTAGTAATTCATAACTCACAGCCAACGAACCAATTTATTTTATGAACGAAATTATGTGAATTCTAGCAATAGGAAACGCAGCGACAGCTGGATCCCATGTCGTAAATATTAGTATGATATAATAGAAAATACAACAACAAGACCTGCACTTAGCCGATCATACCAATAGCGTTGAGATTTGAAAAGGTCAAAGTTATCGGTGAGTGGAGTGCAATGCTATCTGCAACAGGACGATTGGCCAAACGCAAATTTCGTCACCGAAGAAATCAACAATAACCAAGTCAACAATAATCTATCGCGGCCTATGACACATCCAAGAGCCTATAGTTTTATTAAACATAAAACAAACAGCCCCAGCAAAAATTACAAGCAGCGAATAATTTAAATTATAAAAACAAAAAAAAGTAAAGAGATGAGCATACTCAGACAGAGCCAGTGGTTCAAAGTTCTTACTGACTATAGTGGCACACTAGGCTACACCAACAGAGCCAGTGGTTTAAGGTTTTTACCGACTCCACTGGGACAATAACTCACGACGCAAGAGAGCCAGAAGTTTAAGGCACTTAACTCTAATTGGACATCTCGACACACGGCTAGGGACTACGGTACAAATTATTTAACAATTGTATTGAGTTACGAACCTTGGAGACCGCTGTGGATACTCCAGCGTAAGTAAGTTCGTGAATGAATATCATTTGAAATATTTGAGCTGCCAGATAAAATACACACGGATATGGAGAAATTTATCATACTAGATGTGCTACCGCCGTGTTATTTAAAAGATGAGACAAGAACAACAACTTGTGCCAGACACAGAAGGAGTTGTCTACCATATTCCTTACACATTTTTTGATTTCTATTCATCTTAGCATGCATTTGATTTAATATGCTCCTGTGTATAACGTAATTCTATGTGCTTCTCAAATTACCTAAATCGCCTAAAATCTATATATATAACTAACATACATATGAGGTGACTCGCCAGCGGGACCATCGTGCCATTATTTAACCATACGAAGATGTATTAGAAATTGTACATTTTAATATGAGTAAGACTACCAAGAGGTATACAAACTTTTCTTCACAGATTTGAAAAATTAAATAACTTGTAAAATGAATAAACTTGTAAACTCAATTTCCTTCTTAATGAGAGAGTCAGTAAGAATTTCTATATATGATTCTTTAATATTTTTGACTTTTCAACTTAGTTACATGTTTGATTCGAGAATATTGTGGTGTCTGCTTATGTGGGTTGGCATTGCGATTTCTGTAACTGAGTACCACCAATATTTACCACTTAGAACAGTACAGCTCCTCCAACAGAACAAACGAAAGAAGCGACGCCCAACATAGAATCATTGTTAGCACCGTCTGAAACCGAAGGGAGGCTTGTAACACAAATAAGTGATATGAAGTTAATAGTTAAGGAGCCCTATGTACCGACAGATGTGCATAGACTGCAGTTAATGCAAAGGCGCACATAACGGCATCCTGGACGACTACTCCTTCAATGAGTACGACTGCCATCCCACAACACTTAAATTTCAATTTCAATTTCAATTTATTGTTTAAAGTTATACAATAAGACAAAGTCTTTTAATATATAACTGTACGAAAAGTAATTTTCGTAGGCACAACAATATCGTCATCCGCTGCATAACAGCACGCGCCAAGTCAATTACCTTTGGTAGCAGTAGGTGAAACACCCGTATGATGGCGAGTCAACAGAAATAATCATGTATATTGACAACAAATATAACGTTGCATTGGCCTTGAGTCAAAGCCAGTTCGTTACCCATAAGCCAATAGCCTTGCTTTGCTGCTTTTGCATTCTTCAATATTTTGTTATGTATTTATTTTACCGTACCACTTAAGTTTTTGTTATTGTAATTAATTGTAGTTAGAATTGTATTTAAGGCCATAACTGACAAATAAAATCGTGAATTATAACCAAGCTTACAACAAGTGTAGTTTATTTCATCCCAGAAAGTTGTTCAAGTTCAAGTGCTTGAAACAACTATTTTAATTTCCTACCTCCTATCTAGGTTAAAGTGCCTGTATAGGAATCAAAGTTAGGAATAAAACATTGGTGACCCCGACGTGATTCAAACACGTAACATCTGCGATATCCTGGTGCAAGTACCAGTGTTATCATTTGGCAAGCCGACAAAGTCCAACCTTACGAACCAACAAGCAGCATTCACATCAGTGTGCGCAAGGAAGCAAGAATATGGACAAATTTAGCGATTTAGGTGCATCGCAGCAGGAAACCGGAGAGGGAATACATAGAATAATCCGGAACTACAAAAAGGATTCGGTGGAACAGAAACAGTCCACATCCTATTTTGAAGAACGCTGTCGATGTCTAAATGAGGCATGGGCATAATTCGAAACAACCGATAACACAATAAGGCAGCTGGAAAATATATCAATGGACCATCCGTATTCCACGAATGACTACTACCATGAAATATCAGACCTTGTCACTCAATACCGAGAAGAGTTTGAAATAGCATTGATGGCAAGAACCAGCACCCATCATCCAACACCTACAACGTCAGCAGACCGTACTAATTCAAAGGAAATAGAACCCCACCCTGCCGCAAGGATTCTAATGCCAACAGAGAGGCAAGTGAATGGTGCCACACCCAACATAAGCGGCATCATGCGCAAACAACAAGCGTTATTAATGTCTCTTGGCCGGCTACTTTCTGGATTGTCGAACATCATAACCAAGCAACCACAGTAGTACTACGACGGTAACATTAAACGCATCAACAAACTATGGGACGAGATCGAGACCATAAATTTCCAGATCTTTGAGGAAATATCAACACCAGAAGACGCAGGGTATGACCAGTCAGCATACCTGGACATGGAAGATCAGGTTCATCAGCAGTTGATTGTTTTGTCCACCAAAGTAAGGGATCCAACTTCCACACTGCAACCAGAATCGCTTGCATGTCATTTGCCCAAAATTTCCATACCAAAATTTGACGGCAACTAACTCAAATGGCACCAATTCTTTGATATGTTCTCAGAAATGGTGAACAAGACTTCAATTGCCCCAACACGAAAAGTATGGTACTTGAAGTCGAATGTCACTGGAGAACCTGAAAGATTAATCAGGCATCTACCATTAACCCAGGAGAATTATGAGACAGCGTGGAACCTTCTCCAAGACCGGTACCACAATAAACGAGTGCTGGCCTCCACACTACTCCAACAAATCATAGGGCATTCAAGTCTATCACCAGAAAACACATCCTCAGTAGCAATAAAAAACCTCCATGTTGTTGTAAGAGAAAGCATCTTGGCCATCAACAATATAGGAGTCGCCACATCTTCGTGGGACCCAATATTGCTGAATATCCTCGTGAAGAAGATAGACCGCCAGAGTCACTTGCTGTACGAGCAGTCAATAAAGAATCCAAAGGAGATTCAAACGTTGGAAGACTTTCTGCACTTCCTCGAGCATCGTTTCCAATCTCTGGAAACTCTCGGGGGAAGAGAAAGGCCACATTCATCAAGAGCAGTGTCAACAATTGCAACTGCGACTACGAAATGCAACTTTTGTCAAGGCACAAACCATCCGCTGTCTTATTGTAAATCATTTCTACAATTATCAGCAGTAACTAGACTAAACTGGGCTCAAAGGCAACAACTATGCGTTAATTGCGTTAAGTGCAACCACACGTCAAAAATAAGTACCGCGGCTGTTCGAAATGTAACAGGAAACACAATTCATTGGGAACCAACCCCAAATCATCAAAAAAGAGCCAACCAATCCAAACAAAACAAAACAGACGATAGAACCGAAAGCGGTCAGTTCATCGGTTACATGAGCAGCAGCCAATACACTGTCGGCATCCTAATAAAATGTTTTGTTAGCGACAGACGGAATAACCATCATGGCAAGCAACGGACAATCTAATGAGTTCAAATCCATCTTGGATTCCGGCTCACAGGTGAACTTAGTGACCGAACGGCTCATCAAGCGGCTATCAATTACGCAACGTTCTACATTGAAGGCATTGGTCACAGCAGAAAAACGGCAAACCAGCGGGTTAACATCCAAATCCAGTTACGAACAAGCAATTTTTCGACAAGGGTAGAGGCGTTCGTATTGCCATATAATGTCCCAAAACAATCTCTGAACAACTCATCATGGAGAATACCGAAAGAAGTGTTACTAGCCGATCCCCACTTAACAAGGGCCAGGCAAAATGGACGTTTTGCTTGGCGCTACTCCTAACCGGGCAAATAAGGTTAGGAGAAAATCACCCAAACCTACAAAACACAGTGCTTGGTTGGCAGCTGGAAAAATGGTTGTTCAAGATTCCACCACCGCAACATGCGAGGTACTGACAAATGAGGATAAGCTGTTAGATGCGTCAATAGAAAAATTTTGGAACCTTGAAGAAATGGAAGACACAATACCAACAATGTCTGCCACATCAAGCATCAAGGTCGATACATAGTCAAGATTCCATTTGCAGAACATACATCCGCTCTAGGCGACTCAAAGAAAATCGCAACCAATCGATTCGATCAATTGGAGAGACGCCTAGCAGCAGATAAGGACTTGAGGGTTCAGTAGACAGCATTCATGGACGCATAGGAATCATTGTGGCATATGACAAAGACAAATCTCGACAGCATAACATCACAATTTTATTTCATCCCGCATTATTACATAAAGCGGCCAGAAAGCAGCACCACGAAGTTTAGAGTCGTGTTTGATGCCTCAGCGGAGCGTCAACAGGTTAAGCACTCAACGACCTTAAGCACACAGGGCCAACGATTCACAGCAAACTCTTTACGATTTTTCTGCGATTCCGATGTCCACGATTTGTCTTCTTGTCTGACATACAAAAAATGTACAGACAAATCTTGGTTCATGCGGACGATAGAAAGTACCAGCTACTCGTTTGAAGGAAATATCCCACATGCAAGCCTGCAATATTACCAACTAAACACGGTGACAAACGGAACTCGGTCAGCACCATACTTGGCAATAAAGTGTCGTCAACAATTAGGAAATGAGCACAGTTCTCAATATACACTTGGGGCTGAAGCTCCCCGAAACAACTTCTACGTGGATGATTGTTTAACTGGATACGACAGTCTAATCACAGCAATTAAAACGCAAAAACAGCTCATGAACATTCTACTCAAAGACGGTTTTCAATTGCGGAAATGGTGCGCCAATCATCCAAAATTACTTCAATCTGTTCCAAACGAAAACAAGGAAGTCAATCTCGACTTCAACAGTGACAGCAACAACGCAATCAAAACCCTGGGACTGACATGGTTGCCAAAGACTGATTCAGCCTGCGTCAAAGTGAATCTCACCACACATACTCGAATCACCAAAAAAACCTAGTCTGGGATATAGCCAGAATATTCGATCCATTGGGTGTACTGGCAAAAATAGTGATAACAGCTAAAATTCTCATACAGGAATTGTGGCAGAAAAAGCTGTCATGGGATGACGAATTGCCGACTGAACTACATACTAAATGGACCACTTTCCGTAGAAGTCTTAACAAACTCAACAATACCCACATTGCCAGACACATATTTTAAGAAAGCACTAGGAGATCACTTCAATTGCTTGCATTTGCTGATGCCTCAGAGAAGGCATACGGTACGGCAATTTACGCTCGATCAATCCGCCCTGACGGAACAATTGTCGTACGGCTTCTATGCGCAGAATCTCGCATAGCACCACTGAAAGCACAAACAATACCACTGCTGTAGCTCTGCTCATCATTACTCAGTGCCCAGTTAGCAGCACGAGTAAAGGAGGACTTGAGCTTAACCGATGTCCCAACGTATCTGTGGACTGTCTCACAAATTGTCCTCTCATGGATCAACGCACAGTCAACGTCATTCCAAACCTTTGTCGCTAACAGAATTGCAAGAATTCAAGAGCTCTCTATCGCCTCGCAATGGCGACACGTCTGTTCTCAGGAAAACCTAGCAGATATACTATCCAGAGGATTAGCACCGTCAGAGTTAAGCACCTGCAATATATGGTTTTATGGACCTATCTTCCTTCACAGAACAATGGACGATTGGCCAAAATCATACTCATGTTGTGAGTCAAGATACGGCTACCTACGAGTAGTCGACTCACGACATGCCTTCCCATACAGTGTTAACCAATGTAAGCTTTCAGGGTGACTCGGTACATGCAGCTGCGGATCAAAGTGCATGATCAGCAAGCAAATGAAATCATTCCAGTTAATGAACTGGTAAGGTAAGCAGTGCGTGACCTAGTTGCCGCGAAAGCAGACTAGGTGAAAGTAGGTTACACTGTACAGCGTAAATGTAAGTTTATAAATATAAGTGTTTATAACTTAATAAATGTGTTGTATTTTTCAAAGCCAAACGGTAGTGTCTTGTTTTTTGCGCCGCAGTTTGGCACAGTCTTACTAATAGAGTAAGTGCTAAATTTTCAGGTCCAGGAACCACCGGACAAGGGCCGTGCGTGTCGCACCGCTCTCGCCGAGGAGGTACAACATTTTGGAGCAGCCGGTTCAAGGAACCACAACCCGGGAAGAATTAGGACAGAAAATATAAACAACAAGTGTTGAGTACGCTCATGTTGTTATAATATTAGTATTTAAATATTTTAAGGGGATGTGAAGCGTGTTGAGTGGCGGTGTCTTAGTTATTTTGGGAGATATAGAGGACGGAAGTTGTACGTCATATGGGATTACCAGTTGGCGTTAGGAAGTTGTTGAAGGCTCAAGAGATTTTGAGTAAGGAGATCCGGAGGTTAGTGACTAACTTCAAGAAGGATCGTAAGGTTTTAAAGGATAGCAGATATTATCGGAAGAGGATCTTAGAGTTAGAAAATCTCCAGAAGAAGTTTGACAACAACGATAGAAGGTTACAGACACAGAAGGAGATGTGTGGTGGTGTTAGTTATTTTCCAGAAGGTTACGCGATTGGCATCAAGAATTTGGCTGCAGAGTGGCTGGCAAAATTCAGATCAGACCTAGGAAGCGTGGAGTTGTCAACGGAAGAGGTCGCAAAGTCAAGTAAGTGTGACTGCCGGGACCAGCTCAGATCGTTGCAGACTGAGGTTGGGTTATTTGCGGAAAGAGTATTCGAGCAGTTGGAGGCGGGAGCTGGCAAGGAGGAAGCCCAAGTCTTTTGGGGACAAACGAAGGCAAAAGTTGACTTATGGCACCTGGAAGCAGCTGACTTGACGCTAACGGCGGTTTTGAACAGGACTGAGGAGGAGTTGCACCCCGTACGTAGAGACAGGGAGGACTTAAAAGCTGACGGGGATCTGTTGCGAAAGAGGAATTGGGAGCTTTCGAGGAGGCTCGAAGAAACGGAGGAAGAAGCTTCATCTTTGGAGAAGGAGATTTCCGCGATCAGACAGGGAAAGTCAGATAGGAAGCCATTTCAAGTTAGGGCTCGGTCGGTAGCGACGACGGAAATACAGACGCAGACGAAGAGATACGAGTCTTTGCTAGGCGTTTGAGCACATTGCAGGGGTGTGCGCCGAAAATCGTTCGTGGCAAATACAACGGTGTGGATGACAAGGCGCTGCTATATGAAGTTGACAAGTCGGTACTGACAGCTTTTGTAGTGGGACTGAGGGAGCCTGCGTTAAGGGTGCACATGCTGGGTATTCGGACCGGGACTCTGGAAGAGTTGGTGGAGGAAGCCATCAGGGCGCAGTTTCTGGTGGAAAGAAGTCAATCTAGTGCCAGTGAAGTAAATGCCGTATTTAATAGGCAGGACGTACCTGTGGCTATAGCAAGAGACGGAGATGCATACGTGACAGACTCACGCACACATGAAGGCACTTACGACACCGGTACAGGTACATTTAGAGGAGCAAAGCGGGACGGGAGATGAACAGAAGGAGAGTTGCGTCAGGCAATACCGGTATGTTCATTCTGCAATAAGTGGGGGCATACACGAGATGAGTGTATCGTCAGGAAGAATACTCCATACTGTGGGGAGTGCAGGTTATATTGGCGTGAGGCAGATGGAACGTGCGGAGCAAGTCTAACATCAGCAAGGACTGAGAGGTCTTCGGGAACTTGGCGGTCAGGGTTGCTAAGGAGAAGTCCTGACAGGAGCAGTCCAGGGAACGCAGGCCTCATAAATTGAGGACCCAGGTTGTCGGGTCCTAGGAATTGGGATGGTATTGTCCACCAGCAGCCGGGGTCTCGTCCTCAGGTCGTTGTGAAGGAAAACAGACCTAGACAAGGCATGACGTGCTTTTCGTGCGGCCAAATCGGTCATAGAGCGGCGGAATGCAGGAGCAGACAGGGTCAGCCGGGTCAGCCGGGTCAGGGAAACTTCCAGCGGCCCGGTCAAGGCCAGCAGACCGGAGAGCCGAAGCAGAGAAAGCGTAATTTAGGCCAAAAGCAGCAAGGAGTGTTTCTCTTGTGTCCAGTGTTATGAGGACCGTCGCAAGGAGGGAGGGGGAGCAAGAGGCTCCTCGACACTGTTCCTTGGGAGAAACAGAACGGGAGACGCACGAGGCTACCCGAGAGGAGCAGGAGGCTACCAAAAAAAATTTCCGTGGAAGCAGCAAAAGGAGAGTTTGGATCAGCGGGTTTACCGAACGAGGTGAGGAATAACGTCAACAAGTTGGAAAATAGATATGCTTCCGTTTTTGGTGAAACAGGGAATTGTTACGTTACTAGCAGCATGGGCGAGGCGTTCGTTGAGATACCCTGCAGGGAGGCAGCTAGGGGAAAGCTAGTGCTGCTGGTAGATTCAGGTGCGGACACTAGTTTGGTGAAATCTAGTGTATTACGTAGAGGATTGGTCATCAGCCAGGTGGACGTGAAAAATTTTAACGGTGCATTCCGAGGAAGCATCAGGACTATGGGCTCGGTAATGTTGAACCACAGCAAGGTCGATGGTGTAAGATTTAGAATGCATGTAGTAGACTGGACAAGGAGGGGGTTCCGGCCGACGGAATCATTGGTAGAGATAACCTCTGGAATCGCACCATCCTAGACACAATGAGAAAATAGTTAGTGCTCTTCTATAAGCACAACCAAAGAAGTTGTACTTTCCACCTCAAGTCCTGGCAGGGAGGAACCATTAATGGGATTAGTGCCAGAGGGTCGGAAACTGTAGGTGCCAGGTCCACAAGAATAGTTCTCCAGCTGCGTTCGAAACTCCCGACAGTAATTCTGCACAAGCAACCGCTGGCAGACGGAGTTTACTTGGGAGAAACTGTGACACATGTCAACAAGGGCAGGGTATACGCTTGTGTGTTGAATGCCACTGACCAGGATTATGTCATAGATCAAGAGTTCAGGCCTAAGTTCACAAGTTTTGACAGCTTCAGGGTACCGAAATCGGGTTCAGTTACCCAGATAAGACAATCGAACGTGAAAGAGAGGATGGAGAAGGTGCTGGCGTCACTCAAGTTGGATCCCAGCGTTAACTTGGAGGAGAAACCTCAATAGAGTCAGCCTGCGCCTCCTTTCACGACATATTTTTACTGGAAGGAGACTGGCTGACAAATACACCGGATATTACGCACGAAATTCCCACGGTGGCCACTCAGCCGACGATAAATCGGAAACAGAACCGACTGCCTCAACCTCACAAGGATGAGGTGAACAGGCAGGTACAGGGAATGCTACAGGACGATATAATATCGCCTTGGAACTCACCGCTCATCTTGGTTCCTAAGAAGGGGGGTACTCCGGACAAGAAGAAGTGGAGATTAGTCGTTGATTTTAGAAAATTTAACGACGCCACTGTCAAGCAGGTGTTCCCAATTCCACGGATAGAAGAAATCCTGGACCAGTTGGGACACAGTAGATATTTTTCTACGCTTGATTTAGCGAGTGGCTACCACCAGGTGTTGGTGGATACCCAGGATACCCGCGTTTAGTACCGGTCTAGGGCACTATGAGTTCAACAGGATGCCGTTTGGATTAACAGGAGCACCAGCTACCTTCCAGCGGCTAATGAACCATGTGCTGACAGGCTTACAGGGGTTAGACTGTTTCGTGTATCTCGACTACATAGTAATTTATGGAAAGAATTTGCAGCAACATTCGCAACGTTTGTGCAAAGTTCTCCAAAAGTTAAGAAAGCACAATTTGAAATTGAACACGGAGAAGTGTAAATTTTTGCGGAGAGAGGTTATCTACTTGGGACACCGTTGTTCAGAGGTAGGAGCACTGCCGGACCCGCTAAAAGTGGAATGTGTAAGGAATTTTGTCATTCCGAAGAACATAAAAGAATTGCAAGCGTTCCTAGGGCTAGTGAACTACTATAGGAAGTTCGTGGAGGGTCTAGCTGGAATAGCGTTGCCGATAAACAAACTTTTGCGAAAAGAAGCAAAGTTTGCATGGACTAACAGTTGCCAGAAGGTGTTTGAAAAACTGAAAGAAATAATTAGCTCACCACCGGTTCTAGCGTATCCGGATTTTACGCAAACCTTTTTGCTGACCACCGCCGCAAGTAATGAAGCGTTAGGAGGTAAAGTCGGAAGCGACCGACCGATTGCGTTTGCAAGTAGAGCGCTTAGCGATACCGAGAAGCGGTATTCGACAATAGAGAAGGAGTTCTTTGCCATAGTTTGGGCAACGAAAAACTTCCGGGTATAGCTGCTGGGTAGGCCATTTAAGATCTACACTGATCACCAACCGTTGCGTGGAATCGCAAACTTGAAGGATCAAACTTCTCGGTTGGCCCGGTTCAGGCATAACTTGTCTGAATATGATTTTGAAATCATATACAAGCCGGGAAAAAAGAATCTTAATGCAGATAATGGATAGATTAAGAAGTAAATCTTGGTCAAAGTATAGACGAAGAACCCGAGGAGAACGACACAAACCAAAAGGAAATGGTGGAACCACCAGCTAGGGAAGTAGAATGGCTAGGAAGCCAAAGAGATATACTGAAGGTACTAAAGAGTTACCATGATTCAACACTGGGCGAGCACCAAGGGTCATGGAAGACGTACAAGCGAGTAAAACGGGATTACGCTTGGGAGGGGATGTTCGGAGGCATTAAAAGATATGTAAGAAGCTGCCCTAAATGTGAGGTAAATAAGAGTTCTAAATTGACGAAAATGCCAATGGTGTTGACTGACACACCAGCTCGACCATTGGACAAGGTGTATATGGATATCGTGGGCATATTACCAGAGACGGTATCTGACAACAAATACATCTTTACGTTCCAGGATGATTTTTCTAAGTACTTGGCATGCGTAGCCATACCCGATGCTGAAGCGGGCACTGTGGCCAAAGCATTTTTCTGCGAAATCGTTGCGCGGTACAACATACCGAAGGTTCTGATAACCGATAACGGATCAAACTTCGTGTCTAAATTGTTTTCGGAGACATGCAAACTATTAGGAATTAGAAAATTGCATATTACTCCATACCACCCGCAAGCCAAAGGGTCGTTGGAACAAAGTCACCGGCCTCTGGCCAAGTATTTGCATAGCTTCGCCAAGGAGGACGGATCAAATTGGAGCCAATGGCTGACTACAGCTATGCACGTGCATAACAACTCAGTCCACGTCTCAACGAAGCAAACACCGTTTAAGACGCTTTACGGATTTGACTTTGACATGCCCAGCAACCTGAAGCGAAAGTGCGCACCGGTTTACAACGCTGAAGATCCGAATAAAGTACGTAAGTATCAGCCCCAGAGAGCACATGAGCCAGTCAGGGAGAATCGGGAGAAGACAAAAGAAAGCGGCCAGAAAAGCCTACAACAAGACTCTAAATCCAACCGTGTCTAACATAGGAGACAGAGTACTTTTGAAGAACCAGACCAGGAAAAATAAATTCTCACCCGATTGGCTTGGTCCATATGCGGTGGAAGAGGTCCGCAGCCCGGTTACAACTGTGGTAACGATAAAAGGTAAACCTAAGAAGCTGCACAACAATCTTTTAAAGCTTTTCCACACAAGAAACCCCAGGTAGATAGTTTGTGCGCATACACTATTGCCTTAGCATAAATAAAACCAATTTTTCTGTGTTAATGCTCGAGTTGCATTGCAATGCAAAACTAATATACATGTGTTCACATATAGACCTACCCCAAATCAAGAACATCAAAACAGCGGCTGTGGAATTAGGTCAAAATAATATTGTTGAATAAAGCAAGTTCAAGGGCAACGTCGCGTGAAAACGGTCGCGATAAGCTAATTTTTTATAAGCAAAAAACTTTTCTTTATACACATATTTTGTTTTATTTTATTGCTGGTTCTAGCCAATTTCTTTTAATGAAATTGCAAGGTGAAAAATCGCAATAATGTTGTATATATATGTTTGTACAACTGTGCACTGATCGACCGTGCTTATGGCTTACGAGCACTGGTAATTTGACACCACAGCGCTTTTAGTTTTGTTTTTGGTTGTTTCTTTAGCGTGTGCCAGTGCAGCGTACATACGTACGGGAATGTAAGTATGTTCGGCATAGCACATTAAGATATGCAGAGTATATATTTAAGTGGATAGATACATATTTTCGTATAAGGGTAATAAATCTAGTAGAAAATATAGTTGAGTATAATTGCATGGGATACTAGGTTAGAAGATAAAATAAGTAAGTGCCTTGCATAGGCTGTGGCGAGCGTGCACCATGCAAGTAGGCATATGATAGGCATATGGATTATAAGGATCTTAGGAAAGTAACTAAAGATGACAATTGAGGAAATAACGTAGCAAGTAGGTAGAAACATAAATATGTAATTTTGGTGTACTAGTGCAGTTAGCGTGTAGGTATGGTAGCGAGGTGGATAGTAAACATGCATCAGAGGAGTAATAGATTAAATTAAGAATATTCTTTCAGCAAACTTTATTAGTTGGGGGGAATATGCGCGTTAGGTAGGTCACAAGCGCATTTTAGGAGTTAGGTAGGTATTTATTGAATTAAGATATAATATAATCAGTATGATTTAGTATTAAATTGAAATTGTTGAAAATATCGGATTAAATTTGTATTCATGTAAGATGTGCCGATGGATAATTATTCTATGTAGGTATTTTTATCAATAAGTGTACGAATATTCTAGTTTTTTGTTGCTGTTGGCGTGCTGGCCTTAGCGGTGGTAATCTCAGATGCAGAGATAGAAGTAAAGCAGATGAATGACACCGCGGTATTTTTCGAAGATGTTGGACAAGCATGGTTTTATACGGAGGAAAGGATAATCCTAACGGACTTCAGGCCGATGAACTTGAGCGATTTCCTGAAGATCGCAAGGGAGTTCTTGCGCAAGGCAAGCTCGGTGTGTGAAGTTGCGAGGCGAAAATTTTCATCGGCAATGGTTGCTTCGTGTAGTGTGCCACTGGTCGAAACTGAAGCTACTATAGCGACGCTTGAAAATAATGAGCAATTACTGTGGCCAATGTTCAGGAGCAGGAGGGCCAAGAGATCGGCCATCTTTATTGGGGAAATGTTCCATTGGGTATTTGGGGTGATGGATCACCGAGATGCATCGGAAGCGCAGAGTAACTTCGACGCCATAGACCGGAGAGAGACCCAGACCTACGAAGTAATGAAGCATCAGGTCACAGTGATGGCTAGCAATTACGAGAAGCTAGCTGAGCCATTGTTGGAGATCGTTCAAGAGGTGGAGGCCCTACAGACGGCCCTTGCTTCCACGGTTAAGACAGAAATGGAAATGTTAAAGACAATGTTGCGACTATACAGCTATAGGTTCTAATAAACACTAGTTTCCTCGAAATCGAGGCACAGCAAGGGAAGGAGGTTGCAATATTAAACTATCTACTTCTGGGAGTGCTGCATCCATTCAGCATTAGTGAAGAGCAGCTGGAAGAAATGATGGGCAAATTGACTCTGGAAGAGAGACCAACCTGGTTCCTAGCCAGGACCATCAACGTATACGGGGCGGCCTGATGTTGCTCAGTTGAAAAGGACGGTCACAGGCACATCTCTGCAGTATCTTAGTAATAGGCCCCTGCATACAGAGAGAATTTCTGAACGTTTCTAAATCTTATTGATTTGAAAATTTGCTTGGTTTTTCTGTTTTCAATTTGTTTTTTGTTGGATTTCTTCTGTTTTGTCTTACACAGGGCGGCAAGCGTGAGAGCGTTTCCGTCAGAAAAGGGATTGGGAGTAGTCGTTAAGATTCCATTGCCAGAGCGGACGAGTTGCACCGTGTTCAAAGCTTACCCGCTCTCCAACACTGTGAAAGGGGGATGGGATGTGGTGTCGGAGCTCGAGTTTGCGTACATAGCAGAATCCAAGGATAGGCTCAAGTATCTGGGTCTTTTTGCGATCGACAAGGACAAGTGTTTGCAGCTTGGAGGTCTAGGCAATGCGAAGGACGAGGGCAACCAGCACAGGTGATGACCAACCGAAACGGAAATTGTGAGGTTCAGCTGTTACAAAGACAGCCTACGGTCACTCGTGGGTGCACTCAATCGGCGGTACCAGCTACAACAGAGCTGTTGATGAAAACAGAAACGGCCAATAGGTGGTTATTCCGATTCCACAAAGCCACGCAGTTTGATTTAGTATGCGAAGACGTTTCGGACCCCGTGAAGCTAGTCAGGTTTGGATTGTTGTCCCTAAAAAACCATTGCAGCCTGAGAAACGAGGAAGTTGTGATGTCATTCGAGAAAACGCCAAGTTCGCTGTTTGAATTTAAATTCCGCCAGTCCAACGACACAGAGTTTTTAGAAGCACTGAGAAGTAAGTGGTGGCCCGTGTTGAATAATGATACTGAAGACAACGGGACGGCGAGGGTAAGCATAGCTCGACACTCCGAGCACCACTAGTGCGGCCATAACAGTTGTAATATTTTCTGTGAGGATCTGCTGGGGTCGTTGTGGAAGCAGGGCGAAGCCAACCGAAGTAAAGAAACAGGGTGACACAGCAGGGCTCGAAAGGGTCCACATCTCCGGGCCCCTTGTCAGGGATAAGTTTGGCAAACCTTCAGTTCGATCAGTACCACCGAGAGATACTCCACCAGTACTACCGCAGCAGAACACCGTCACTGTGGGCGTGGACGTGCACAGGTCGGTGACGGGAACCAACGAGCAGAGAACGTGGTACGCCGTGGGACGGGCATCACCAGGGCCAACAGCAACAGCTGAAGTTTAGGAAGGTAAAGTTAATATATATTAATAATTAAAACAACTAGTTCCGTTGTCTTTGAGTCTTTATTAGAAACTGACTTTATTAAATCTCTTAATTCAACTTGAACTTAAAAATTAGCGATAAGAGTTGGTGGCGAGAAAGAACAAATGTGCACAATAAGCACATTTACTTGTTGTTGCTTCATGCTGTAACAGTAGAAGTTTGTTTATTAAAAATTATTATTAAATTTAAAATCGCAATTAAATGAAATTATAAAAGATTACATGTACTCGAATGTGATTTCCCCACCCTTAGTGTTTGCTCTCCGGGCAAATGGATCAGGGTAGTCTTTCAGTTTTAGTTCTATTTTGTTCTTTCTCACTTTACAACACTTAATTTTTATGGTTAAAATTACAATTATTATTAAAAGTATAACAACCAAACTTATAGTAGTACCCTGTGCTACGTTATTTTTAAATTCAATGTACTTAATGATTTCTCTATTCTTAATACTTTGGAGATGAAGTCCTTCCAAAATAAAGTTATTCATGTTATTTGTAAAATTTACATAGTTCAAAGGTATAAGTACTCCATGACTAAATCTATGAAACAAATTTTCAAACTTAAGCTCTTTTATTTTAATCGTACAGTTATCAAACTTAATAATACTTTCCTTTAACAAAATATGGCTGATCATGACAATTATGATCTATTTTGGTAAATTCAATTAACTTTGTTATATCAAGGCCTGCCTTAATTTCTTTAATTATTGGTTCTTTATTTATTCTAAGATTACAATCATTATTCTGCTTGAAAGAATCTCTTACAAAATTGTTATCATGGAGGTTTTTCTTTACCATTAATTTTTCTCTGTTTTTGTATACCATATTACCCTGCACCAATACTTCTTCTATTGACAAGTCCCATTCCTCACAGCGATCATTTGGAAACGGTATAATGAGGGCCGTAAAGTATGTTTCTGTTGTAAATTTCGGAGTTTGAAGCACGAACACTAATTTATTTTCAAAAAACATTATGCTTGTTTTAAGGTAAGGTAAAGTTTCCACCGTTATATTGTATCTAATATTTTCTTCTTCAGTCAGTATATCATGCGGTAATATAAATGTTCAGTTTGCTCATCACAACAACGTCTGATATTTTTTCTATCTGTTTGTTCAGAATATTAAGATCGGCATATGTTTGCAAAACGAACATAAACTTTTCCACAAGATTTAGGGCTTTGTTTGTTCTAGCTGTAATATTTGACAAAAACTCATTCAATTTATTTTGCTGCTTGTTAACACTTTTCACCACAGTATCAAGATTCTTAATTAGTTCATTATTGATTTCCACTTGTTTGTTCATTTGGTCAGTTATCTGTTTTGCGTTGTCGTCTAATGTTGTCAGATGATTATAAATTTCCTTTGCGTCATCATCGTCCATTGTTCCCCATAACATTTTTAAAAACGATCCACCAATGTTAATCAGTGCACTTTTTGCTCTGTTGTTTCTATAGGAGTGTGGAATTAGTATTGATAGAGCTGTTCTTGCCAGTTTAATTTCTCGTTGAATCAAGTCGATATCGTGTTCGTCAACGAGGTTAAGTTTTACCAAATTTTCTTCTATCTTTTCAAAGCAAATTTCGAAAACTTCCAAATCCACAATATGCAACACATTAAAGTATTTGTCTACCACTGCTTCGGGTTCCATTTTATAAATCACAAATCTATTATCTGGATTTATCTGATAAGTTTCAATTATATTTGCCATTGATCTTGCCTTATTTCTTATTTCTCTTATTACTAGTGTCTATTACATAATTACCGTCTTTCTTGAACTGTAAGTTGTCTATATTTAGGACTATTTTTCTGTATGTTTCTGTTCCGTACAATTGTATCGGTCAAGTCAAAATTTTTGTTTCGATTTTCGTTTAATCTATTAATTTTAAAAGTTTTTTCGCTCCTAAATTGTTCTGCAAGCTCTTGGATCTTTTCCTTGTCAAAATTTTTCTTAATAAAATCAATGGGTCGTAGTTTAGTCGTTGAATCAATACTGATGTTGTAAATTGTAATTATCCTATGTATTTTGTCTTCAGTATCTTCATCTGTCACCGTTGTATCAGCTGTAATAATTCGAATGTGTTCATTTTGTGTGCCATGTAGACGTTCGACGTCCGCGTTACCCGTCTTGTGGTGAGCGGTCGTTACATGAGTTTCAATGCTATTTTCGTTTAAAAACAATTTAACAGATTCGTGAAGCATGCACCTATCATTGTCAAATACAAGTTTTCTCATTTTCCCTAAAAATCTTATTCTTTCTTTGAGTGCAGTTAGTATAGAAAGCCACGTTCTATTGGTTAGTTTATGTACTATTGCGTATTTTGAAAATTTATCTCTAGTTGTTAAAAATATTACGTTTCGAAATGGGAATCAAATATCCATGTGGACAATATCGTTAAAACAGCCTGGTGATTCAGTCACCTGAAATGGAACTTTTGCAAGTCTTCTATCGAATTTAGCTAATTGACAAACTTCGCAATTATTTATAAATTTTCCGGTTTTTCCGTAATATAAATATGGCAAGAGCTGTCCTCTTCACCGCTATGTATGGTCGCACAATTTGAACTTTTGTCGATTTGATCTTCTTCCCCTGAAACCAATTCACCATTGTTTATTTCTAAATTTGGTAATCTTGACAAACCATCCGCCACATTTATTTTTCCCTTAACATGCACGATATCATAATCAAATTCATTTAATTTAATTTTCCATCGTTGCAGTTTAAGGTTTGGCTCTTTCAATGAATTCAGCCAAACCAAAGATTTATGATCCGTTTTAATATTTAATTTTCTACCCGCAAAACAGGCACAGTACAAAATGTTCCCGTGCCAGTGAGACAAAGAAGTGCCCGTAGTGTCGAGAATATTGCTGCCGCTGAGGCTTTAGTTCAAGAAAGCCCAAATGTGTCTCTCATACGTCGTTCTCAAGCGTTGGGCATCTCTGTGACGTCGTTGTGGCGAATTTTGCGAAAAGATCTTGGCCTACATCCTTACAAGATCAAATTGACGCAAGAACTGAAGCCGCTTCACCACCATAAGCGTCGTATATTCGTGAATTGGGCTGAGCAACAACTTGAAAATGATTCGGATTTTCATCGGAAAATCATCTTCAGCGATGAGGCTCATTTCTGGCTGAATGGCTTCGTCAATAAGCAAAATATGCGTTATTGGTTAGACAGCAATCCAAACGTACTCCATGAGTCATCATTGCATCCCGAAAAAATTACGGTTTGGTGCGGTTTATGGGCCGGCGGCGTCATTGGGCCGTACTTCTTCCGTGATGATCAAGACCGGCACATTACTGTGAATGCGAATCGCTACCGTTCAATGATAACCGAATATTTTTGGCCCTAATTGGATAATATGGACTTGGAGGACATGTGGTTCCAACAGGACGGCGCCACAAGCCACACAGCGAATGCCACAATCAATTTACTGCAAACCAAGTTTGGTGAACGTGTTATCTCACGAAATGGCCCAGTCGATTGGCCGCCTCGGTCGTGCGATTTGATGCCGTTAGATTATTTCCTGTGGGGCTACGTCAAGTCTATGGTCTATGCCAACAAGCCAACGACGATTGATGAACTTCGTACGAATATCGAACGTGAAATTGCAGCAGTATCGGCCGATTTATGCTTGAAAACCGTTGAAAATTGGGTTCAGCGTCTGGAATTCTGCAAGCGTGCCCGTGGTGGCCATGCAAAAGAAATCGAGTTCCATACGTAATGGCATCGAACGTACTTTCACAGGAATAAAGAATTTCATTGATTTCTAAAACCGTTTTTTTTTTTTATTTAAAAAAACTTTTGTAGCGCTCCTATTGAAAAACCCGATATAATACAAAAGTGGAGTGACAAAAAAAAATAATAAGCATTGAATGCTAAATAAAGAAGTTTAAAAACAGTGCAAAAATTTGTTAATTAACTGTGAAAACATTTTGTTGGAAAAAATTTTTATATGCTCCTCTTCCTGTAATTAAAAATAATATTAATCTACGCAATTACTAAAACAATATACTTTGGCCAATGTTACGCACGAACTAACGTAAAACAAAATAAAAAAACAAAAGGAAACCAAACCACTAAACTAATAAACTTCGTGGAAATCAAAAAGTTCGCTGGGAAAAAATCTTCGGAATCTGGCTGGTCCAAAAAATCCAGTAGTGAGTGTTATTGGTGATCGAAAAATCTAATATCTCATAATATTAGTGATCACAAAATCCAATAACGAGTACTATTGGTAATTTAAAAAAAAAAAAAAACAAAGAAAAATCCAATTACTAGTGCCCTCAAGTAGTGCCCGCGTATTGGTAAACAAAAATCCTTTAGCAAGAGTCCTTAAGTAGTTAGCTAAAGGTCGCGAAAAAAAAATCCTTGTAAATGGGACGCGTTGCACGCACGCCGCTCTGTCAAAACTTTAATTGAATTAAAAACAATAATTTAAAAAAAAAGGAGAAAAACAAAACAACAAAAAAAAATTATAAATATTCTGAAAATATTTGAAATACTAAAAAGAATGAAAACAAAAAATAAATCAGCTAAAAATCCAGTTAAATCGCTGAATGAAAATCCCAAAAATTGGTGTAAAATAAATATTGAAATATTGCATATGAAAAAAAATGAAACAAGATTTCTATACTGGCAAATGAAGAAAATATTTGCGTGAAATTTAACAATAAAAAAGGAGAAAGAGATAAGAAAAGATACGAATTTAGAAAAAATATATACTCACGCACAAATTTGAAATTCGAAAAAATCGAAAATACAAATAAATAAAAACAAAAAACAAAAAGTGAACAATTTTTTTTTATATACAAAAAAGAATGCCAATAAGTGTAAGAATGCTTTTAACACTATTGTAAGTAATAATTAATCTTCATATCAAAAATTGTGTATTAACGCAGTTTAAGAAAACTTCAAAAACCTATTGAAAGTTTAACCTAAAATTGATTCATATTTAAAAAATAAAATTTTGTAACATTTAAACAAAAGAGGAAAACACATTCCCTAAAAACTATTTGATAATTTTAAGAAAAAATTCAAAAGAAAATACCTATTGTAATTTTGGGAAGAAAAAAAATCAAAATGCAAATCGAATCCATCCTTAAACCTTCCCTCCTTGACCCTTCCTCAAGCTCTTCCTCCACGCAACAGCGAAAAAGCCAAGGCACCGCATTAGAAAGCATGGTGTCTACCATGGTTAACCGAATCTTGCAGGCCGAAGGACGGGACATACTAAGATACCTAGTAAACCCACAGTCGGAATCAAATGAGGCAACCGACCAGACTATCAATGAGGAATATAGAAATGACATGTCGGATTTAGACAGGATTCCCGATGTGGTCAGGTGTCTATGAGAATTCTCAGGAAAAGCAGGGGAATTCAGCTCCTGGAAAAAGAGCGTACACAGGATTTTGAATATTTATGAGGGTTCAAAAGGAACTCCTAGCTACTTTGGAATATTAAGTGTGGTTAGGAATAAAATCGTGGGAGAGGCAGACATGGCCCTCGAATCCTATAACACTCCGCTCGACTGAAAGCTATTTCAAAATGCCTAACAATGCACTACGCTGACAAACGTGATTTGGGTACTTTGGAGTACCAAATGACATCATTGATTCAAGGGAACTTGTCAGTAGAAGAATTTTACCAAAAGGTGTATAAGCATTTGTCATTGATCCTTAATAAAATAGGCTGTATGGAGATAGGAGCGGAGTCCATGAATCTCTTGGCGCAAACTTACAGAGACAAAGCGCTGGACACATTCGTTAGAGGACTTAAAGGCGACATGCCCAAGTTGCTGGGCATACGCGAGCCGGCAGACCTGCCGCAGGCTCTACATCTTTGCCTAAAACTTCAGAACCAAAATTATAGAACAAATTACGCGATCAATACACATACAAACACTAAAAGGCAGATATCTCAACCAATGCCACCACATAAGGGATACTTTGGCAATAGCAATTTTTATCCTCAGCTGGCGCACTTCCCCAAATTCAACAACAATTACAACAATCCTAGGCACAACCCCCAAAATCAACGCCCCTATTTCAATACTTCTAACTTCCAAATCCAACGCTTCCAAAATGATCGGTTCCACTATGCACCTCCAAGACCAATGGCACCTAAGCCACCAGTACCTATGGAAGTAGACCAGAGCCTCCGGACAAGAGCAGTAAACTATGCCAACAGGCCACAATCAGGATTTGCACCCAAACGTGAGGCAAGCAGCCAGCATGCTGGAATTCCATATAAGACGCAAAGAACTTCCATATCAATACAGCCAATGCCTATCTCAATGACTTTAACCGGACTATAGCGGAGGAGGAAAATCGTGGTAATCAACCTTCTAATGAACATGGAAAAAGGTGCATCTCACGAATAGGATATTGTAGACTATTCGGACATCTATTTTTTAGGAAATCCTACTCGTCGCTCCCATACGTCGAAACAGGGACAGAGAGCGGCGAGATACTAAAGATATTAATAGACACAGGGTCAAATAAAAACTATATTCAGAATTCACTAGTACCAACACCAACACTTAACAAGAGCCCATTCTTCGCCAATTCAATAGGTGGAGACATCCAAATAACTCACCATACCGTAGCACATCTTTTCGGCCAAAATGATATTGACATCATTATTTGTTACCTACCTTGAAATCCTTCCATGCAATCCTTGGAAATGAGTCCTTTTTGAAGTTGCTTATGAGCGCTTCGATTTGCCGCCCAATCTGCTCCTGGTGCTTCGCAAGAGTCTCCATGTTAAGCTTCTAGGATGATTGTGATCCGGCACAGGATCACGCCGGGGTCACCAATGTTAAGAGTGGGAATTCTTTTATTCCACCTTACTTTTGCTGGGTCCTGATGGTTACACCAGACCCTTGTTTTGTGGTTATGAAATAGCCTAGGTGCAAAACCAAGACTAATATTGAATGAAGATACTGGTGCTTATAACCAGGTCTTCGATATTTGTGTGGAAAGTAGCCTAGGTACAAAACCAAGACTATTGTTGAGTGAAGGTACTAGTCCATATAACCAGTCCTCCGGAATGACCAATTCAATAGAGCACTCGTTGATAGGTTTCAAAGAACTGATACATATTTAATAACTTCACTTAATTTATACTATTACAATTGAACCATTATTGCTTACTTAGATATTTTACATATAAAATAAAACAAAAACAAGTAATAAAAATGTAATGCAAAAAAACTACAATTAATGTGCACAAAGTGCTGATGCACGTGCAAATTCGGTGTCAGCGATTTGCGCTGTCGTTGGCCGCAGTCAAGGGCGTGCATTGCAGCGGTTGTTGACTTCGCTTATAATGCTACAGATAGCCTTAAGGAGTTAGCTGCTGTACACAGCACTGAACATGGTTTCATGTCAGTTCGAAATGGAATAAAAATTAAAATTAATCAAATGTCATCGCAGGGCGTGAATGCCATTGATATCGAGGTAGACCACATTCCCTTACCCGTAAGAAACGACTTCCTCAAATTAGTCCATAGGCATGCTAGCCTATTTGCTGAGCCCGACGAAAAATTAACTTATACAACTCGAGTAGTAGGAGAAATTCGGACAACGAATGACACCCCCGTTTATACAAAATGCTATCCCTACCCTATGTCTCTAAAGGACGAGGTCGAGAAACAAATCGATCAACTTCTGAACGACGGTATAATAAGGCCATCGAGATCAACCTATAATTCACCTGTGTGGATAGTCCCAAAAAAAGCCGATTTATCAGGACAAAAGAAATACCGAATGGTAATTGATTACCGCAAACTGAATGCAGTAACAATTGCAGACCGCTATCCCATTCCTGAGATTAAAGAGGTAATTGCTCAATAAATAAATTCTTTTCTGTTATTGACTTAAAGAGTGGGTTTCATCAAATACCACTTAAGGAATCCGATATTGAAAAAACAGCATTTTCTGTAAATAATGGAAAATTTTAATTTTCAAGGCTTCCTTTTGGGCTGAAAAATGCCCCAGCAATCTTTCAAAGAACTCTTGACGACATACTTCGCGAGCATATTGGCAAAATATGTTTTGTTTACATCGACGATATTGTCATATTTAGCAAAACTACAGCGGATCATTTAGAAAATATAGAGAAGATCTTTAGGACTTTGGAAGATGCCAACATGAAAGTTCAATTGGACAAGTGCCAGTTTCTAAAGGAAGAAGTTGATTTTTTAGGATTCGTAATATCGGAATCAGGAGTAAAAACTAATCCATCAAAGGTCGAAAGCATCGTAAATTTTCCACAACCTAGGACACTGAAGGAGTTGCGTTCCTTTTTTGGTATGTCAGGGTATTATAGGCGTTTTATAAAAGGAGCGCAAATAGCCAAACCTCTTAATTCCTTGCTACGGGGAGAAGCAGGACGGGTACCAAAATCTGTTTCTAGTAGAAAATTAATATCAATGAGTAACAGTGCAGTTGAGGCATTCAATAAATTAAAAAATTCACTCGTCTCCGAGGATATCATCCTCTCGTACCCAAACTTTAACTATGCGTTCCACTTGACAACAGATGCTTCAAATTATGCCATTGGAGCAGTCCTGGAGCAAAATAGCAGACCAATAACCTTTATTTCGCGAACGCTAAGTAAAACAGAGGAACAATATGCTGCTAACGAGAAGGAGATGTTAGCAATTGTTTGGGCACTAAATTCTCTCAGTAGCTACCTCTATGGTGCAGCCATAATAGTTATTTTCACAGACCACCAACCGCTTACATTTGCCTTGAGCAACAAAAATAATAACAGCAAAATGAAACGCTGGAAGGCAATACTGGAAGAACATAACTATGAACTCAGATACAAGCCAGGAACGACGAACGTGGTCGCAGATGCCTTAGACTACCACTAACTACACAAATAAATTCACTTACTGCCTCACAGCATAGCGACGAAAGTTCCTCTCATGACCGCATACCAGCGGCCGAAGTTCCTATAAATGCCTTTAAGAACCAAATTTTCATCCTTTCTGGAAACCCTGATAATTATCAATTCGAAATTCCATTCCCTACGTACCACAGGCATATCGTCACTAAATCAGAGTATACAAATCAGGATCTAATTTCAATCCTTAGAAGACATTTAAACCCCAGCGTAAATAATGGTCTGTTTACAACAGAAGAAATAATGGGAAAAATTCAAGAAATTTGTCCCGAACACTTTAGTAGATACAAAATCCGTTTCACCCAAACAAAAGTCAATGATGTAACTAGCGAAACAGAACAGGAACAGGAAATTCTAAAGGAACATAGAAGGGCCCACCGAAATGGGCGTGAGAATAAAATCCAATTATTAAAAATTAACAGATTGTTGAAGGAGTATAGAATATGTCAAGAGCATAAGTATGACCGTCACCCCAATAAGCCCCAATTAAAAGAAACCCCAATTCCTGAATATCCTGGTCACATTCTACACATAGATATTTATAGCACAGAAAGGAAACTAGTCCTTACAGCAGTGGATAAATTCTCAAAATACGCGCAGACAAAACTGATTCAATCCAAGGGAGTAGAAGATATCCGGGAACCACTACGCCAATTATTATTTAATTATGGAGTTCCAAAAATTGTTGTGATTGACAATGAGAAGTCCTTAAATTCTGCGTCTATAAGATTCTTATTATATGACCAGTTAAGCATACAAATTTTCAAAACACCCCCTTATGTCAGCACAGTCAATGGGCAGGTTGAAAGATTTCATTCAACTTTGACGGAAATTATGAGGTGCTTAAAAACTGATGGAACTCATAGATCTTTTGAAAAATTGCTAGATAGAGCTGTGTATGAATATAACTGCTCCGTGCACTCGACAACAAGGAAGAAGCCAATCGAGGTATTTTTTGGTAGGAGGGTTAGCACGAACCTAAGCCAATTCGAAAAAGCAAGGCAGGATAATATCGCACGGCTAAGAGAAAAACAAAGCATCGATTTAGGGCAACAAAATAAGAAAAGGCGTCCTATTAAAAACTATTAGACGGGAGATGTCATTTATGTAAAGCTAAATAAAAGATTGGATCCAAGTTATCCCCACGTTACAAAAGGGAGACTGTTAGAGAAAACAAGTCAAAGACAATAATAACTGAAACTGGGAAAGTCGTCCACAAAAGCAATATTAAAAGTTAGACTCTTTTTTTTAGGTTTCTTGTGGCCTCTTGCTTGGCCGATGTAAAAATTTTGGACTACTCAAACTCAGAATTGATCACAGTAGAAACAGGATCATCAAAAGTGCAGTCTGGGACGGTTAAACTGATTCATATAATTAACCTTTCCTCTTGAAATATGAAAAAATTATTGAAAACTTACGAGACGAAGTCAACAATATCAACGACACAAATCCTCTTCATCCATTCCTTCGACACGAACTAATCCTCATCCAAAACCACCTAAACCGCCTAAAACCTAGAAATAAGCGTTCATTAATCATTTTTTGGGAAGCGCATGGAAATGGATAGCTGGCAGTCCAGACCATGACGACTTCGAAATTGTAAAAGGAAAGATCAATGATGTGTCATCAAATAATAACAAGCAAATTGTCATAAATAAAATGCTAATGGAAAGGGCAAGTAATATAACGAAGATCAAAAATAATATTTTAAAAGTTTTCAAAGATGAAAAACATGCTCAAGATGCCCATGTAGCCAATGTTAAACTCAGACTAGATATGATAAAGGAAGAATTAATAAATGTAGAATATGCCGTGCACTGGGCAAAGGCTGGGATCATAAATTCATTTATATTGTCTAATACAGAAATAAACGTTGTAAAAGAAATTTTCGAAAAAGATGATATCCCATATATAAATATTGAAGAAGCCTTTGAGTTTGCATCTGTAAAAATAGCATCAAATTATACCACTCTTGTTTATATAATGAGCATTCCGACAACTAAAAGTGAAGCATGCAAAACATTGATTGTCAAACCCGTTAAAAACGGGTCATTCATTAATAAAATCGATTTTGAGAAAATTCTGCAATGTAATAAAAAAACTTTTGGCATAAAAGACAAATGTAAAAATTTCAACTTTCTATCCATTTGTAAAGAAGATGAAATAATTGACATAAGTAATTCACATTGCATTCCAAACCTCCTTCGGTGTGAATCATGCGACTGCCTTCGAACCAACAATCAACACATACCTGAGGAAGAAGAGATCCTTCCCGACGTAATCCTGCTAAACCAATTCAATGGGACAATTACGGCTAATAATGATCAAATTAATCTGACCGGCACCTTTCTAATTTGGCATCACAATATTACCATCAACATAAAAAACAAAACCTTCTGTAACGAGCAAATAATATCTTCGAAGCCTATGCCATCTATCTTACAAAGAGGGAGCAGCTTTAAAGCGGTTGAAGAGCTACTCACGTTAGAAATGATGAAAGAACTCCATCTTAACAATACTTAAAGCATCGAGTTGATTGGCGATAAACAAATCTATCCTGTCATCATGGGGTCAAGCCTGTGGATATTGGTACTATCCGAAATCGCAGTTGTCATCACAAAAAAATGTGTTTCCAAGGCAAAAACAAACCACAAATTGGTCATCGAAACTAAGCCAATACCGAATCCAAGAGGGAATTCAGAGCAACAGCCCCAAACGTCTGCAGCAGTAGAAACGGTAAACGAGAAGCCCACCAGGATCTCTCAAATCACATTTTTTTGACGACAGCCGAGGATGTCTGTTTTTGAGGGTGGAGGAGTTAACGTAACATATGCAAAAACTTCAATATAAACTAATATGCAAGCCACTCAGTGCAATTGCACTTCATATTGCACCAGCGGTCACACGGTCTACCTGTGGTGGCATAATTGAACGCGCGGATTGGATTACACAATTATGCTTACGTAGCGTCTGGAGCAGTTCCGCCGGTGGGAACCGAAGCAACTGGAAGGAAGACACGCAGTGGCAGCATGATCACCCCAAGGCAGCGAGGCTTATATTATTTTCAACTTAAGTTAGTTCTAATTTGAAGTTATCTAAATAAAGACGTGCCAAGAGCACAATAAAAAATAAAAAATATTTTTTTTATTTTAAATCGACATAAAATAATTTAACTTATATGACTGCCGCTCTTAACATAACATTTCTTTTTATGCAGAATGTGCTACCGAATTCAGGTTTAACTTCTTTTATGTTTGAATAACTGCAACTAATTTTATTGATGCAAAGGATTTTAATTGATTAAGTTTTACAACATTTTTCAAAGACATAAGAAACCTTGTATTAAACTATATGTATCAGTAAGTATATACAATCAATGAAAAAAAAAACACAATAGGCGAAATAATAAAGCATTAAGTGTTTCCACTGAACAGCAATTCCAAAATTGAGCTCAAACATCCTGCCCGGTCGAGTTGGCAGACTCGAAATCTTCCAAATCTACTAGTCGGCATAGCTTTTCTAAATCACAGGAACTTGTTCCATTCGCCATTTTCAACGTAATGTTACGCACGTCGCTATCACTGCATTGGTGGACATCTGTTATTCGACGCATTCGCCAATAGCTCGGAGGCAAGTTCTCGTGCCTCACAAGAACGATGTCGCCTACCTTTACATCAGGCCCACGTTTCTGCCACTTATTCCGTTATTGGAGAGTGGCGATATACTCATAACTCAATCGCTGGCAGAAGTCTTGGTGAACTTGTTGTACCCACTCCCACAGCTTCAGCCTCTCAAAATCTTCTCGAATATCTGGCTCTAGTACTGCAACAAGTGGAGCCGGAATAAGAAAGCCGACTGGCGCAAGCGCAAACTCACTCAACGTCTTCAGGATCATCACAGAGGGGGGTGATTGGCCGGAAGTTAAGACACTCAATGCGTACAGTTAGTATTTAAGACTGGCTGGGCCACACGATCTGCGCTCCAATGGTTGAAAGCGTCCAAAAGTCCGGCGATGGCTGGTCGGCTACCACTTTCATATGCACAGCCTTGTAAGATATGCAAACTAAGAGCGCCAAATATGTTTTAATGGTGCCCCGAGACCGCTTCATCCCGATGCGAAGAATAAATGGACCACAGTAATCTACTCCAGATGGTGAAAATGGCCTAGACGCTTTTACTCTCTGTTCGGATAAGGAGGCAATTTGTTGGGTGAGCTTAGCGCCACGATGCCGACAACATACCACAAACTTGTTGATGTAACTTTTGACTGCTTGTCTCGCGTGCAGAATTCAAAAGCGCCTGCGAAGTGTTTGTACCATAAGCTGCGTCCCTCCATGCATCGCTTTTTCGTGGGCTTGATGGATCAATAGATGGACCAGGAAGCTGGACCTCGGCAAAATGATTGGAAATCGATAATCATACGGCAGCTCGGCTTTCGTGAGACGTCTATCGACATGTATCGGTCCATTGTCATCAAGATACGGGTTCAAAGGCAGCATCCAACTGGAAGGTGGTAGCCTGGCACCAGTTTTCAATTGTTTGATTTCAGCGTAGGGTATGTTCTCTGCTCCATGATAATGAGTACGTCTAAAGCATCCTCCAATTCTCTGGCACCTGTAACCAACTGGTGCAGATGTTTGCGTGATGGTGTCCACCGTGAAATGATTGCTACCATATGCAACAGCATCTCCATTTCACTATAACGGTCTACCAGCGGAATGACCTGACCATCAAGCCGCCGCGTCATGAGTGAGTGTTGAATGGGTAGAACTGCTGTGCAGGATAAACCATTTTCTTCGCTCCGTACAATGTTTGATTCCTGCTTGCTCAAATCAATTGTTTTTTCATGACAAGACAGGCATCCAGTGGCCACTTGGCACCATGCCACCATAGTGCATGATGTAGCAAATCATGCCGTGAAATGCTTCTTCTGGCCCAATCTGCCAGGTTCTGAGCACACATAACTAAATGCCAACGATCCAACGAAGTTGCTCCTGAACTTCGCATACCCTGTTGGAGAAGTATGGCTTGAGGACTGTTGGTTGCTTTCAAACTCAACACAGCACTATGGCAGAGTCAGATCACAGATTGTATGGGGTATCTGTCTAACCCAACGCTACTCTCACATTCTGAAGCGTCATGGCTAATAGGTGCGCTGCGCAGAGCTCAAGGCGGTTGAGTGTGGCGCGCTTCAACGATACCACTTTCGTGCGCGCAGTAATCAGGAATATGAGGACGCAACCTCCTTCATCAATCGTCCTTCTGTATATGACTACGACATAGGTATGAGCCAACGAGGCACACGGACCTTGTTAAGTGCCTCCAGTGGTGCGCGGTAGGTGAACCAGTCGTTGCAAATATCCTGAGGCAAGGGGGCATCCCAACTGAAGCCAGCGGACCACAACCGTTGTATGAACATCTTACCAGTAATGACCACATGCACCAATATGCTAGTTGGGTCGAACAGCTGGGCCACCTCACTAAGAACTCGTCTCTGCATCGGTGTTGGTGCTGGCGACCTAAGGCTTACATCAAAAAAGACCTCATCGACAACAGAGTCCCATCGTAAACCAAGAACCGATGTCGTAGGTGAGTCAATGCTGAATTCTGTAGATAAAGAAGTATTACCAGTAAGGTCTGTCATTACCTTTACACTATTAGAGTTACATTTCCGAAGTTTGAGTTTTCCGGCGGTCAAAATCGTTTCGCTGGTAGCCAAATCGATAGCCTTACGGTCACTGTCGCAGCTCGTCAAGTAGTCGTCGACGTAGAATGAAGTGATTATAGAATCTCGCATAGAAACTTCTTGCTTGTCATCCGCGATGATTTTGTAGTTATCGAAACGTGCACTGGTGAAGTGCACGAATTACGATGTTTAAATAAAAGACCCTTTCCACTTTACAAACAATTTTATAATGAATAAATTATTTTAAAGTACACGTATGTATATCATAAAATATGCTTATTCTAAAGAAATTAATTTTAAATTGAAGATTTTACAAAGAATTTTATGCTGGATGATGTTACAAAGAATTTGCTGCTGGATGATTTTAAAGTGAATTTAAATCTAATGTTTTTAATGGGAATATGAATTGGATGATTTTACAGAGAATATGATGCTGATGTAGCTGCTGCTGTTGGTATTTATATTGTTGTTGTTGTTAGTGGGAATGTAACTCACGCACCACATTGTATGGGCTACACGCCATGCTATACGTAATAGTTCCTAGACGATAGAAACTAAATTACTTTTGCCGAGGCTGTGGCTCCGAGGAGGAGGACGAGACGGTTTTCCACCTCTCATGGCACTTGTTGTGAGTCAAGATACGGCTACCTACGAGTAGTCGAGTCACGACATGACTTCCCATACAGTGTTAACCAATGTAAGCTTTCAGGGTGACTCGGTACATGCAGCTGCGGATCAAAGTGCATGATCAGCACGCAAATAAAATCAGGCCAGTTAATGAACTGGTAAGGTAAGCAGTGCGTGACCTAGTTGCCGCGAAAGCAGAATAGGTGAAAGTAGGTTACACTGTATAGCGTAAATGTAAGTTTATAAATATAAGTGTTTATGACTTAATAAATGTATTGTATTTTTGAAAGCCAAACGGTAGTGTCTTGTTTTTTGCACCGCAGTTTGGCACAGTCTTACTAATAGAGTAAGTGCTAAATTTTCAGGTCCAGGAACCACCGGACAAGGGCCGTGCGTGTCGCACCGCTCTCGCCGAGGAGGTACAACATTTTGGAGCAGCCGGTTCAAGGAACCACAACCCGGGAAGAATTAGGACAGAAAATATAAACAACAAGTGTTGTTATAATATTAGTATTTAAATATTTTAAGGGGATGTGAAGCGTGTTGAGTGGCGGTGTCTTAGTTATTTTGGGAGATATAGAGGACGGAAGTTGTACGTCATATGGGATTACCAGTTGGCGTTAGGGAGTTGTTGGAGGCTCAAGAGATTTTGAGTAAGGAGATCCGGAGGTTAGTGACTAACTTCAAGAAGGATCGTAAGGTTTTAAAGGATAGCAGATATTATCGGAAGAGGATCTTAGAGTTAGAAAATCTCCAGAAGAAGTTTGACAACAACGATAGAAGGTTACAGACACAGAAGGAGGTGTGTAGTGGTGTTAGTTATTTTCCAGAAGGTTACGCGATTGGCATCAAGAATTTGGCTGCAGAGTGGCTGGCAAAATTCAGATCAGACCTAGGAAGCGTGGAGTTGTCAACGGAAGAGGTCGCAAAGTCAAGTAAGTGTGACTGCCGGGACCAGCTCAGATCGTTGCAGACTGAGGTTGGGTTATTTGCGGAAAGAGTATTCGAGCAGTTGGAGGCGGGAGCTGGCAAGGAGGAAGCCCAAGTCTTTTGGGGACAAACGAAGGCAAAAGTTGACTTATGGCACCTGGAAGCAGCTGACTTGACGCTAACGGCGGTTTTGAACAGGACTGAGGAGGAGTTGCAAGCCGTACGTAGAGACAGGGAGGACTTAAAACCTGACGGGGATCTGTTGCGAAAGAGGAATTGGGAGCTTTCGAGGAGGCTCGAAGAAACGGAGGAAGAAGCTTCATCTTTGGAGAAGGAGATTTCCGCGATCAGACAGGGAAAGTCAGATAGGAAGCCATTTCAAATTAGGGCTCGGTCGGTAGCGACGACGGAAATACAGACGCAGACGAAGAGATACGAGTCTTTGCTAGGCGTTTGAGCACATTGCAGGGGTGTGCGCCGAAAATCGTTCGTGGCAAATACAACGGTGTGGATGACAAGGCGCTGCTATATGAAGTTGACAAGTCGGTACTGACAGCTTTTGTAGTGGGACTGAGGGAGCCTGCGTTAAGGGTGCACATGCTGAGTATTCGGACCGGGACTCTGGAAGAGTTGGTGGAGGAAGCCATCAGGGCGCAGTTTCTGGTGGAAAGAAGTCAATCTAGTGCCAGTGAAGTAAATGCCGTATTTAATAGGCAGGACGTAGCTGTGGCTATAGCAAGAGACGGAGATGCGTACGTGACAGACTCACGCACACATGAAGGCACTTACGACACCGGTACAGGTACATTTAGAGGAGCAAAGCGGGACGGGAGATGAACAGAAGGAGAGTTGCGTCAGGCAATACCGGTATGTTCATTCTGCAATAAGTGGGGGCATACACGAGATGAGTGTATCGTCAGGAAGAATACTCCATACTGTGGGGAGTGCAGGTTATATTGGCGTGAGGCAGATGGAACGTGCGGAGCAAGTCTAACATCAGCAAGGACTGAGAGGTCTTCGGGAACTTGGCGGTCAGGGCTGCTAAGGAGAAGTCCTGACAGGAGCAGTCCAGGGAACGCAGGCCTCATAAATTCAGGACCCAGGTTGTCGGGTCCTAGGAATTGGGATGGTATTGTCCACCAGCAGCCGGGGTCTCGTCCTCAGGTCGTTGTGAAGGAAAACAGACCTAGACAAGGCATGACGTGCTTTTCGTGCGGCCAAATCGGTCATAGAGCGGCGGAATGCAGGAGCAGACAGGGTCAGCCGGGTCAGGGAAACTTCCAGCGGCCCGGTCAAGGCCAGCAGACCGGAGAGCCGAAGCAGAGACAGCGTAATTTAGGCCAAAAGCAGCAAGGAGTGTTTCTCTTGTGTCCAGTGTTATGAGGACCGTCGCAAGGAGGGAGGGGGAGCAAGAGGCTCCTCGACACTGTTCCTTGGGAGAAACAGAACGGGAGACGCACGAGGCTACCCGAGAGGAGCAGGAGGCTACCAAAAAAAGTTCCGTGGAAGCAGCAAAAGGAGAGTTTGGATCAGCGGGTTTACCGAACGAGGTGAGGAATAACGTCAACAAGTTGGAAAATAGATATGCTTCCGTTTTTGGTGAAACAGGGAATTGTTACGTTACTAGCAGCATGGGCGAGGCGTTCGTTGAGATACCCTGCAGGGAGGCAGCTAGGGGAAAGCTAGTGCTGCTGGTAGATTCAGGTGCGGACACTAGTTTGGTGAAATCTAGTGTATTACGTAGAGGATTGGTCATCAGCCAGGTGGACGTGAAAAATTTTAACGGTGCATTCCGAGGAAGCATCAGGACTATGGGCTCGGTAATGGTGAACCACAGCAAGGTCGATGGTGTAAGATTTAGAATGCATGTAGTAGACTGGACAAGGAGGGGGTTCCGGCCGACGGAATCATTGGTAGAGATAACCTCTGGAATCGCACCATCCTAGACACAATGAGAAAATAGTTAGTGCTCTTCTATAAGCACAACCAAAGAAGTTGTACTTTCCACCTCAAGTCCTGGCAGGGAGGAACCATTAATGGGATTAGTGCCAGAGGGTCGGAAACTGTAGGTGCCAGGTCCACAAGAATAGTTCTCCAGCTGCGTTCGAAACTCCCGACAGTAATTCTGCACAAGCAACCGCTGGCAGACGGAGTTTACTTGGGAGAAACTGTGACACATGTCAACATGGGCAGGGTATACGCTTGTGTGTTGAATGCCACTGACCAGGATTATGTCATAGATCAAGAGTTCAGGCCTAAGTTCACAAGTTTTGACAGCTTCAGGGTACCGAAATCGGGTTCAGTTACCCAGATAAGACAATCGAACGTGAAAGAGAGGATGGAGAAGGTGCTGGCGTCACTCAAGATGGATCCCAGCGTTAACTTGGAGGAGAAAACCTCAATAGAGTCAGCCTGCGCCTCCTTTCACGACATATTTTTACTGGAAGGAGACTGGCTGACAAATACACCGGATATTACGCACGAAATTCCCACGGTGGCCAATCAGCCGCCGATAAATCGGAAACAGAACCGACTGCCTCAACCTCACAAGGATTAGGTGAACAGGCAGGTACAGGGAATGCTACAGGACGATATAATATCGCCTTGGAACTCACCGCTCATCTTGGTTCCGAAGAAGGGGGGTACTCCGGACAAGAAGAAGTGGAGATTAGTCGCGGATAACGATTTCTTTGTACCTTCCCAGCTCAGCAATAATAACCTCCACAGCGTCCATCTCACAACCACCCAGCCTCGTTCAACCGAATCGAATGTAGTACCAACAAAAAGGAAGCGAGCTTCACCGACCAGCTCTCTCCTGGTAACAGTTATTGTTTCTTTGCTACTGATCCCGGCAATATTAAGTAGCTCAGTCCATGTCAACAATTTTGGTAAGGACACCGGGATATATTTCGAAGGCATCGGGACCACAGAAATGATAACAGCAGAATGGAAAATGGTGCTGTACTATGATTTGGCATAATTTTGGGCAGAAATCGATAACTTCTCTTCCGGCATATTAGCACTCCAGAACTTATGTACAAAAGCAGTACAAAATTCCCCGTGTTACGCCCTAAATCAGCAACCTAAATCAGACACGGGATGAATTATTGCAGGACAAAGATATGCTATCGATTGGGCGCAAAAGAAGAGCGGCATTCAATATAGTTGGAAACGTCGCTCGCACCCAGTTCGGTGTTCTCGACTCAGACTACGCGGAAGAAATGTCTCAAATAATTAATGAAGTAATCATTTGAAAATCATCTAATCATGAGAAAATCATCTGCAGCGTTTACTTCAAAATCACACTTCCATCATTGACTCTACCATTAATGTCATCAAGAAGTACGAACGAGCAACAAGATCACGAATTTCTGAGCTACAGAAGGACATAGACGCAGTAAGTTAGGTTAGGCTAACCTGACTGACCTAAAGCCACACATAGACCGATTGGTCCCTAGCGATACCAGATGGGGTCTGACCTTTATGCAGATTTCCAGTAGACATCTCGTAGGATGTCAACGCTTTTTGCGAAATTAAGCAGTGTTGTCAGCTCCATTCCTCAGATGTCTTCCAATCTCCCAAATTGCGGGACTCCTAAGCATTTTAAGCGCGTATTTGATAACGCAGGACATATACAAAGGAGATGTTCTAGAGTTTCCCTTACTCCCACCGCTTTACACTTCCTACATTCGTCATTGTCCGTAATTCCTATCTTGTGTGCATGTGCCGCCAATAAATTATGGCCTGTCATTATACCTATGATGGTTCTGCAGTCATTTCGTGAGAGCGCGAGTATAAATCTCGTTTGTTTCCTATCGTTGACCTTACACATAACTTTTGCAATTTTGCAGGTATTTAAAGTGTGCCACCTTGTTTTCACCTGCCTACTCATGTGTCCGTCCCTTTCATTGAATAGTTCTTTAAGGGGTTTCTGTATGTTGTTAACTTATTCAAGTGGTAAATAGACAGCGTTCTTTGCAATCTCATCTGCTATTTCATTCCCTTCTAGACCCTTATGACCAGGTACCCAATATATATGCAGTCTTCTATTTGTGACTAGCCTATCTATGGCTTCCGTGCTCTGTAGGACATTTTTGGATTTTATACTATATGAGGTAATCGCCTTTATCGCTGCCTGGCTGTCCCCGTATATGTTTATTTTTGAGTCATTTCCTGTCTTGGTGTATGCTAGCTCTGCGGCTTTCCTGACTGCGAAGACTTCAGCTTGAAAGATACTGCTCTGGTCAGGCAGCTTTATAGGCTGCCTAATTCCCAACTCTGAGCAGTAGATGCCCACTCCCACACCATCCATCGTTTTTGAACCGTACGTGTAGAAGTTAAAGGTCTTTCGGCTGGGCCTCATGCCCTTACGCCACCCCTCCTCTTCGATTGTAGTACGATACCCTCTTCCCCAATTAAAACGTGGAGTCATGTAATCAGTGCTGCACAAACCACTACTGCCTATTGAGCTATGCCCGAAGGTTCTGTATATGAATTCTCCCTTTGCCGTCAGTCTCCCCGCGGATTTCGCTGCAAGATTCTCCGCCACAAGGTCGATAGGCAGCATGTTGAGAACTATTTCGAGAGCAGCCGTTGGAGTGGTTCTCAGTGAGCCTGTTATGCAGAGTGAAGCGAGGCGCTGGACTCTTCGCATTGGCATTATATATGTAGCCTTTTTTGTTGCAGTCTACCACACTAAAGCACCATACAGTAAGATTGGTCTAACTATTGCGGTGTAGCACCAGTGCATCAGCGAAGGAGAAAGACCCCAAGTAACGCCTAGCATTCCTTTACATGCATATATCGCGTTACTGGCCTTCTTCGCCCTTTCCTCAACATTGCGCCTCCACATAAGCTTATTGTCCAAAATTACACCTAGGTACTTTGTGTGGTATTTGGGAGTAAGTTCACTGCCACCTAGCTTCAGGAAGTTCCACGCGGGGACCTTGTACTTTCTGGTAAAGAGTATCATGTCTTTTTTATCCGCGTTTACTTCCAAGCCTGCTCGAGACGCCCACTGATGGATCGTTTTAAAAGTGTTGTTCATTATGTTACTGATGGTATCTAGGTACTTTCCTGTTACTACTATTGCTATGTCATCTGCATATGCCACTACTTTAGGTACCTTCCCATTAAATTTCCTGAGTATTTCGTTTACTACAAGTAGCCACATAAGCGGCGATAGCACTCCTCCTTGTTGGGTACCCCTGCCTGCCTGTTTGGTCACCTTATATTCGTTCCATTCCGCTCTTATTGTTCTGCAACCTAGAAGCTGCTTTATCCACAGATAAACAGGGGTTCTACATTACTTTTTACCATGCTATTCAAAATAGCATCCTTCGTCACGTTATTGAAGGCTCCGGATATATCTAGGAATACCCCAAGGGCATATTCTTCATATTCTAAGGCCCTTTAAATATTCAGTACTAGCGAATGGAGTGCAGTGTTCGCGGATCTGCCTTTAGTATAAGCATGTTGTGCTTTTGACATACTGTCTGGCGCAATTGTGTCCCTGATATATGTGTCTAGTATCTTCTCTAACGCCTTCAGGAGGAATGAGGTCAAACTGATGGGCCTGTATTCCTTTGAGTAGAGAGGGTTGCTTTTACCCGCTTTCGGTATAAACACATTCCTCGCCTGTCTCCACGCAGCAGGCACATAGCCGAACCCCAAACATCCCGTATATATCGTTTTTAGCCATGGTACCAGAAGATAGCTAACCCTTTGGAGCATGGCTGGGAAGATTCCGTCCAGACCTGGTGATTTAAATGGGTCAAAGGAATTTATTTCCCACTCTATTCTATCTGCTGTATTGACATCCGTTGGAATGTCGTTCACAGTATCTCTTATAAGTTCGAGATGTACAGTGTCAGTACAGCCCGGGAAATGTGTACTGACAAGGTCCTCGAGGCATTCCTGACAGCTGTCAGTCCAGTCTCCATTGCTTTTATGTATTAAATTGGGCATGGTCGGATTCTTAGAAATCAGTTTCCTGAGCCTAGCCGTTTCGTTTGTATTTTCTATATTGCTACAGAAGTCTTTCCAAGATTCTCTCTTTGCTACGCGCACTTCCCTTTTGCATTCCCTTAATAATTCCCTGTACTCAATCCAACATATCTCATAGTCAGCTACTTTGGCCAACTTAAAGAATTCAAGTACCTTCCGCCTTTGCAACCCTAGCTCCTTGTTCCACCAGGGAGGTTTCGATTTGCGTTTTGTGCGTGTTGGAGGACAAGACCTATGATGAGCTTTAATGAGAGTACTTGTGAGTGAATTTACCCCATTTTCAAGTTCAACGTGCGAGTTGTACCTTCTTGGTCTCATTCGTTTTTTTTCTAGTATCTTCCTGTACAAATCCCAGTTCGTGTTTCTGGGATTCCTGAAGTTTAAATATTTATATTTAGTCGAGAATGTAACAGAGAAATTTATATATTTGTGGTCAGAAAGTGATGGTGCACTAAGCACTTTCCAGTCTTCTACCATAATACAATTATTTGTGTAGAGTGTTACGTCTAGTACGTTCTTCGAGGTTGGTCCAATGTATGTTGATTCCTCCCCCCTATTGGCTAATTCTAGACTACTTTGGAGAATAAAGTTGAGTAGTGACTCACCTCTTTCATTTTTACATAAATAAAAAGATTTATAGGTAAATAAGTAATAAATATTAAATAATTAATAAATTAATACATTAAGAAATTAAAAGAATACTGACAGAAAAGAATAATAAAAGAGTTATTTGGTTATCTATATGGGTAAAATTTACAGAGCTCTATGTCAGCTCTCAAAAAAAGTACTGGAACACTAAATAGATGAACTCACTAATCTCTGCCACGCCTCTCACAGCAGAAGGCTGCGAATTCAAAATCCTGATGGCATTAATGAAAATGTATCTAGTTGAGTTAGAATAGGCAAATTTAGGTATTATCATGCACCGACTTCTTTTTGATTGGCTCTGCTGATTTTTCTCAAAGAGATAATTAGGAGTTCTCGTGATAATCAGCTTGTGAAGAAAAATACAATTTCTGATCAGTCAGTAATTCTCAATCCTGCACCCAAGAACACTTGTGTTCAAGGAAGTTATATGGTCAAACCAACTTAATCCAAACACATATCGTGTGGCATAGTTAAACACAACTTCTATTTTATGTAGGGAGTTTGAATCCAACTTACTATATACAAGCTCTGAATAGCAAATTATCGGTACAACCAGCTGCTTAACCAACATTCTCCTAATCTCGACAGGGGTAAACTCTGCTGACATCCATAACTGTCTCAGCACAAAAAAAACTTTTCTCACAATACCGTTTACATGATCAGTGCAAGTGAAAGAAGAATTAATATGAAAGCCCAAACTACATGATCTCTCAACGAATTTCAGCTGTGCGCCACCAATATATCTCAAAGGAAGTTTGCCCAATTCTATTTTTTTCTTCGAGATTGGTAAAGCATAGGACTTCAACGGATTTAGGAAAAGCCCATTTCTTTTTGACCAATCAATTATATAATTTAAATCTTTATTCATTTTACGACTCAAGTCATCAATAAACCCCATGCGCCGAGAAAGATAAATCTGTAGGTCATCAGCATAAGCATGTAAATTTTCGTATTTACACACCGAGAAAATGTCATTTGAAAATATAGTAAACAGGAGTTGGCCAAGAATCGATCCCTGTGGAACACCCGAAAAAACATGCCTATATTCAGAATATATATTGCCCACCCTTACTCGCTTTATTCTCATTGTTAAATAACTATTTATAAGACCAACTGCACTGTCACAAAACCCATAGTACCGCTTTAATTTTAAACAGAGGAACGAATGATTAACGCTATCAAAAGCCTTAGAGAAATCCCGGAGACATAGAAAAATAAGAAGACTTTGGTCATACATAACCCGAATATCATCCATAACCTTAAGCATAGCAGTCGCACAACTGTGCCCCGATCTAAAACCAGACTGCAATGGAGAGAAAAGATTGTTTTGATGGAAGTAACCTGAAATTTTCTCAGCCATGAGTGATTTACAAACTTTTGATAGCGAAGGTAAAGTAATAATAGGTCTAAAATCACCTGTCTCCAATGCGGAGGATTTCTTAGCTACTGGAATAACGACACCAACTTTCCAAAGACTAACTTCGGATGTCCTTAAGTTGACGACCCGAACACGACCATCAGCACCGGTGTGACTGTCAAGAATACGGCCGAACTTCCATTTGGTGGGTGGTGTATTGTCGTCGTGGACAATCACCACATCGTCCCTTTGAAAATTTTGCGTTGGACGTAACCACTTCGTGCGTCGCTGAAGGTTCGCGAGATACTCGAATCGCCAACGCTTCCAGAAAGGTTGCCTTATCGCTGTGATTAATTGCCACCGTTGCTGAAGCGTTCCTTTAAAAACTTCCAGGTCAGGATCCTGTAGACCTTTTAATGGTTCGCCAACCATAAAATGGCCTGGTGTTAGCACTTCAAAATCGTTGACGTCAGAGGGTATCCAGCAAATAGGTCGAGAGTTTACGCAGGCTTGAACCTCTATTAGAATTGTTGCGAATTGTTCGTACGAAAAAATAGTAGAGTCTAAGGCACGCTTGAGGTGGTATTTAATGCGCTTTATACAAGACTCCCAATAACCACCCATGTGCGGGGCGCTTGGTGGGTTAAAGTGCCAAGTAGTTTGAGCGTCAGCGAAGTAAGACATCAGCTTGATGTTACCGATGCAGCGTTCAAATGCAGCATGCAACTCCCTTTCAGCTCCAACAAAATTGGTACCATTGTCGGAATAAATATGTTGGCAATATCTTCTTCGATTGGTGAAACGCTTGAAAGCGGCGATAAAACTAACTGAGGAGAGATCTCCTGTCAATTCCAAGTGCATTGCCCCTGTACTCATGCATATGAAGGAACATACGTACGCCTTCGTTGACTTCGCGCCTATTCCATGTGTAAATTTTATCCTGTACGGACCGGCAAAGTCAACTGCACTTTGAAGCAAACATCGTGTAATGGTAAAGCGACTCAACGATAGATCGGACATCTGTTGTTGCAGCGGTTTGCGATTCAGTCGTTTACATCGTACGCAATGGCGATATATCCCTCGAACGAGCCTTCGGATACCAGGGACCCAGAATCGGCGTTGAATTGCTGCTTGCATCATTTGCGGCCTGGCGTGCAACATAGCAACGTGAAGCTACTATGAAGCTACAGTTATTAGCGCGCTAGGTTGTATTGTCGAATAACCTCTCACAATAAAGCTCTTCAGCGGTGTAAAACTTTCTCGGCGGTAGCTCTTCAAGTTCCCAAAACTTGGTGAGAAGTTCAGTTAACTGGATGTCACAATGCAGCGTTGAGATTGAACCAGGTTGCCTTTATGAAGGAATGGCGTTTCCGAACAACAACCAACCAAAGCCGTATTCTGCGCCATCGGAGTGCCGCTTTGCCCCTTCCTCAGGCCATCCAGCAAGAACTTGTCCATCTCATGCATGCCAATAAAAATATCTATTGACCCAGGCTTAGAAAAGTTTGGATCAGCTAGCGGCAAATCACAAATATGCTCCCACGGTGATTCGGGTACAGCGGACACAAGCTGACGATGAATTTCTAGGTAGACGAAGGTGTTGGACGCAAGATTCAGTGATGAACGAAGCATGTGAACCATTGTCGAGAAGCACCCGAGCGGGTTGCCAGCGACCAGCGTGGTCTTGCAAATAAACCTCAGCAGTAGCCGGCAAAATAACGCGTTCAGTATCAGCATAGTGCGACGTCACATTGATTGCTTGGCCGGTCTTGTTGTTAGCAGGTGCAGCCTGTTGGTCGTTGAGGCTAGCGTGGAGTAGCGTGGGATGACGACGTTGGAATATGCGACACGATGATGAACTGCGACATTTCACGATGACATGCCCCTTACTAAGGCAGTTCAAGCAGGCACCCTGAGCTTTAATGGTTGTTAGCATTGCCTTTGCGTCGAGCTGGCTGAATTTGGAACACGTGTAGATTCTGTGCTCACCTTTGCAGGAGGTACAGGCTGCAGTTTTACTGCTATCTGAAGATGCTCCCTGTGATTCGGACTGGGTACACGTTGTATGAAGAACGTTCTTCGTGGTTGCTCTTGCGTTGTGAGAAACTGCTGGCACCATCTCCAAAGACCGCGCTCGTGTTTCGAGAAAGTCACGAAGCGCACCGAATGTCGGCAAATCGTCGGCTACTAGCGATACGGTTAGATGGATAAACCAATCATCCCAAAACTCAACCGGCCGCCCGAGTGCACGTAGCGCACCAACATGTTGCAAGGTTAGGATAAGCACATGTTTGATCTCCTTAGAAGAGTCTTTTGTTGCTTTTTCAATCGACATAAAAGCTCTCATATGGCTGTCGACTATGACTCGCATGACCTTGTACCGTGATGTCAGCAAGTCCCAGGCCTCAATATAGTTGCTGTCAATCACTGCTGAACTGCTTACCAACTCCAATGCTTCGCCCTTTATACAATTGCGGAAATACTGCACTTTCTGTCCGTCCGACAGACTTTCATTGGCATTGACGAGTGAAAAAAATGCATCATGGAAAGTGAGCCATTCGGAGGGATCGCCACTAAATTATGTTAACTGCAGCTTTGGAAGCGGCACAGGTGTAGGCTTTATTTCAGTTGCTTGAGGAGTAGGTACCTTGAGCGGCACAATAAGGCGTTTGAAATATGCCTTAGCGATGGTGTACCACTCCTCACTTTGAATGCGTGATTTCTCCTCCACCTCGACGCTTTCACTGCCGCACGAGATCTCTACCTGTTGTTGGGCTTCACAAAAGCGTACCCATTGTTCCTCCAACAACTGTGAATACGTAGATGCAGCCTCTACGTCGACCAAAAGCTCAACGGATTTGCTCGATTGCAAATAGTGTTTTATGGCTCTTAATGAGGAATCGCGAACTTTAAGCGACGACATTTTGCGGGTGCGGTAAAACTTTGTTATATTAAATAACGCGGTGTGGACTGTTGCAAAGAAATATATAGCGGTATCCGGCTCGAAGGACCAAAATGTTGCGGTTTGAAACGCTTGCTGGTGTGTCTGGTAGCGTGAATTGACTCGATTAAATACGATTGAATAAAAACAAGTCCGATTGGCTTGAATATGCTTATTTAAAAAGAAGGAAGCAAGACAGGATGGAAAAACAGTGCTGCCAGCTCAGACATTTAGTTGCAAGAATGCTACCAATTAGGCGCGAACAACAGGTGTATATCAAGCAATCCTAAATAAATTCCAATTATCTACAGTAGGCTTATTTTTCCATTTAGAATTCAGTTCATTTCGCTTCCTAATGGCCAATTTAGTTTAAGTTTGTCCACTTAAACTAATGTCAGAGAGTAAGATGGATCTCTTCTTTTCCTTGCAGAATCCAGCAATAGCCCGAAAGAGATGACTCCTTTGTTGAGCTGTTTGCAGTTTAACCAAAATCGGCACAGCCCCATGTTGGGTCTGGCCACGGTTCGAGCGCAGACGGAATATTTCTCGAACCCGCGGCGACAGACAATTAACGGATTGACATATTTTACCAAATACATCACTAAGACTATCATTTTCTGACTCAGGTACTCCATTTAAAATTAGATCAGTTGAGACAGAATCATTTTAAAATTTTTCCACTTAGGATTGGAGAGAGTGCACAGTTGATTTCAGAGCCTCAGCTGCCATGGCAGATTGCTCAATTGCAGCCACTCGCAAGTTGATCTCTCTGAACCCTATCTTCATGTTTGCCAACTCACCAGCCAACTCACTTATCTTCTGCATCACCCGATCCTCTAGCTGTTTCACTGCTCCGTTAATCTTAGCAGCAATGCTCTCTTCCAGCTCAACAAGCCGCTCATCCCAAGCAGCCAGCAACCCAGAGTCTGAGAGCCTCTCTGCACTTGCTTTTGTTGCATTAGGCGTTGAGTGCAAATTAGCTGCCAAATTTGCTTCTCTTTTCTTTGTGCTGCGTGTCTAGTTGCCAAAGACATTTTTCAAAACCAGTTTTCTGCAATTATTTCAGACTGTTCACGTAAAAAGAGACCAACATAAACAAACACCGACACTCAATTACAGATTTAGAGTTGTTTGGCAAGTTAACAAACCAAATATTTCTTGTATCAGTTCAAAAGCCGCGTTCAACTTTTTAGCACACGAAACACACGTCTATTCAATATGACACATACTCTTATCCAAACACCGATACTCAATTACAGATTTATAGATGTGTGGCAAGTTAGCAAACCAACTAAAGGTCGATCAAAGGGATCGGATTTTGTAACTTCAAATATATATACAAATACACTGCCTCAAATGTATATACGAATTATGCAACCCCGAATATTTAAAGCAATTCAGCAATGTATATTCAACACAGGTCCCCTCAACAATGCTGCCGCTGCCGTGCAACACGTCTTCCTTGGCAAAATTATACACACAAACACCTCAAGTTATTCCTGCCTCATAATTCCAGGGTAAGAATCGATGGTATCCCAATTTGATCCCCTTTGTTAATTCCGAAACGAGGGCAGGACTGATGCAGATTGGTGAGAAGTCCAAAATGTAATCAGCTGACCAAGTGACAAATTCGCAAATAATTAATGCAGAAAATCTAACCAACCAACTGGAAATGGAAAATTACATAAGCAGCGTGATTTGCAGCTCGAATTGCTAGAGTAGGACAGCGAAATACACATCAGGATTTATCTCAACTTGGGTGCCCTACCCCGACGAAAGTCCACTTTCATCAAAACAGAACATATAACCTTCCAGCATTTAAGAAGCGCCCAACATCAGAGCAGCTCGCAGCAAGGCAGGCGATTTCAAACAACCTACCCAATTTCAACGATGATCCAGAGGAGTGGCCGCTGTTTTACAATAGTTTCGACACCAGTAACGCTGGTTATATAAACGTAGAAAATCTCATGCGTCTAGCAGCATGTCTAAAAGGTAGAGCGCGGTAAACAGTGAGAGATAAATTAATGTTGCCAGCAATGGTAGGTGATATAATTTAAACGTTACGCATGTGTATCAGTTGGCCCGAACACATTGTGGAGCGAGCTGTGGACAATACCATAAAAATTCCCCCACAAAAAGATAAATAAGAGATATTGCAGTTCGCACTTTGTATACAAAACATCTGCTCTATAAAGGGGGCCTGTCACATGAAGGCTCACTTGAAAAACCCCATAGCAGAATTGATCGATAAATTATCAAATTAATACAAATTAAATTAGGCTATACGAGGTGTGATCATAATAAGCGGTATTTTCAAATTTCGTGAGTTAGGTATGTTCGATGTTCGCATTTTTTTTCTGTTATGTTGGTACACATGTCTGTTATATATGTTGGCAATACCAACCATTTTGGATTGTCAGTTTGTTTTTGACAGATAAAACGGTTAGTCGTGTTTTGGTGTGCTCTTCGATTTTGTGCTATTCGAAAAAAGGGATCAAAGAAACTGTATTCAGTTTTGTGTAAAAAATGAAATTAAATGCGCAAGGACATTTGAAATGTTGACTGTGGCCTTTGGCGAGTCTACTATGAGCAGAACACAAGTTCAATTGTGGTATAACCGGTTTAAGGAAGGCCGAGAAGATGTCAATGACGATGCTCGTCCTGGTCGCCCGAGCACGTCAACAACCGATGAAAACATTGACGCAGTGAAGAAAATGATTTTGGATAATCGTCGAATCACTATCAGAGAGGTTGCTGATGATGTTGGCATATCGTTCGGCTCATGCCAAGCAATTTTTACGGATGTTTTAGGCATGAAACGTGCGGCAGCGAAGATTGTTTCAAAATTGCTAAATTTTGAGCAAAAACAACGTCGCATGGACATCGCTCAGGAGCTTTTGAACATCGTCAAGTTCGGTCGAACGTAAAGGTTTTGCTGACAGTTTTCTTTGATTGCAATGATCGTACGGTCAACAAGGAATACTACCTTGAAGTTATGCGCCGTTTGCGAGAAGCAATTCGTCAGAAACGCCCAGAATTGTGGAAAAACCAATAATGGATTTTGCACCATGATAACGCACCAGCTCACACATCGATGCTTGTGCGTAATTTTTTGGCCAAAAACAAAACCGTTATCATGCCTCAACCACCGTATTCACCGGACGTGGCCCCCACTGACTTTTTCCTCTTTCCAAAACTGAAGACACAGATGAAAGGAAAGCGTTTTGCTACGATTGAGGAGATAAAAGAAAAATCGAAACAGGAGCTGTTGGCGATACCAAAAAAAGCGTTTCAGAAGTGTTTCGAGGATTGGAAAAAACGCTGGCATAAGTGTATTATATCTGAGGGGAATTACTTTAAAGGGGACAAGATAGTTGTTGATGAATAACTAAATACTTTTTGAAAAAATTTAAAATAACGGTTATTTTTTGATCAAACCTCGTACACGAGAAAGATGACCGCATTAAAATCGTAAAAGCATGTAGTGAACGGATTTTTCAAATCGGGAATGCACATACTCGAGACTAGATTGATAAAAATGACGTGTATTCTAGGTAAAAAAATTACCAGCAATTATGACAATATAATGCGTTGAAAAATCTTGCACTAGATCGGAAGTGGGAAATAATAAAAGCGAACAAATGGTGCCACCAATGCGTTTGCGCACATTTTGCTGAGATGCTACTTAAACAAAGAGTGCGGGATCAGTCAAAACATCACCACAAACATTCGATTCAGATAAACTGTACAACAGACCAAGGCGACCAAAGCGTGAGTAACAATTTTCTATTAAAGCAAGTGCGCAACATATCTATGAAATAAATCAATACAAGTTTTTGCATTACTTGGCGAGGAGTCCTCTATTGCTCTTCTGTAGAAGAGCCTTCTAAATGACCTGGGCGTGGACTGGCACTTAAAAACGTAAGGAACATGCATCGGTAATTGCATTCTTGAATATATTAATAATGCAGAAGGCTGCAAGCTTCACGCTTGAGGATGCACACTCAGTGGACCACTTGGGTCTTCCAACACAGGCAATAAAAATGGATGAAATCGGAGAAAAATACCCTCACATGGCAGGAATTCCTATTCGCTCGTACGAAACCGCGAAACCATTATTATTAATATATGCTGACAACTGGCAACTAGTCATATCCATAAAGATACGTGAAGGATCAAGGCGCCAACCAACCGCAGCTCGGACTCATTTAGGATGGAATATTCAGGGAGATGGTACGTACGGTGCATAGACTCATCAACAGAATGTCCACACATGTTAATGTGCAAAGCGGTACATTGAACTCCACGAAACAGTAAAGCAGTACTTCAATCTGGATGCACCCACAAAACGAGAACGATAACTTCTGAAGACGACTGAAAGGCCCTAGCAAATATTTAAAACCACATTTGAAATATCGAATATCCGATTCGAAATGCGCCTTCTCTGGGAAAAATCGTGACGCAAGGCTAACGGATAGCTACACGATAGCCTTTAAACGCGTCATGTGTCTTTAAAATAGTTCCCTTAACGTCTCAACCCTTAAAAATACATTACAAGAACAAATTGATAATCTGTTGTCAAAGGGATACGCAAGGAAGCTGACAAATTCTGAAATTTGAAGTCAAATTGGCTTTCGGTGGTTTCTACCAATCTTCGTAACATTTAACTCCAACAAACCAGGTAAAGTGCGGCTAGTATGGGATGCGACTACACAGACAAATGGTGCCTCTCTATAGGACTTTATGTTAACAGAGCCCGATCTACTAAATCACTCGTTGGCAGATTATTTGGATTTCGATTTGGCGAAAGCGATCAGTGGTGATATAACAATAAACCAACCCCAAAGGAGGTGGGATGAAACGAAAAGATACTTGATATGTACTGTGTCAGGAGCAAATTTTAGGGGTAAATTTGCCCCTACATATTTAGTTTTGCCATAACGCCCCCAATCGTGTATATTTAACATAGGGGCCAAGTGCTTAAACAACCAACCCTATAATATACACATAAATAGTCCTAAGACTTTGGCGCCTCCCACCTGCATTGCTAAAAAGCACATACACAGCCGCCATTATATTTAGTGCAGCAGCCATCATAGAACTGAGTCTAAGACACCTCCCACCATAGTAATGCTACCAACAACAAGTATTATACTCTGCATTGGGAGAACAGAAGACACGGCCACAATTAAGTGAGACAGTGGAACCCTGTGATAAGCGACGAAAAACATGCAACGAAGTCAACAACGCAAGATAACACAGGAGAATACTACACAAACAATTGTACAACCGGCTGACCACAGTTACAATAATATGAATGTACAACCACAGTGCCCAACGTACTGATATGAATTCACAACAACAGTGCCTAAAAAGCACTGATATGAATTTACAACAAAAGTGCTAAACGCAATGTAATGAATTTACAAAAGATCGCGACAGAAGTTGCCGACTGCATTACTTCGGAAAATAACCCACTAACAACACCCAAAAAACGACGGCAAAGCACAAAGTGGAACACGACAGACCGATCGTTAAGCACACCAACAGGCCGGACAAAGCATAAAGAGGAGAAGCAGAAATAAATATCCAAAATATTTAATATTTTTAAATATTTTATGCCAGCGATATAAAATATCAACAAATTGCTGAAGGTGGCCGAAGGACAAATAACAACAACAACAAACAAGACAAGGAACAACAACAAGGTAAATCATCACAACAACAACACAACATTGAAGGTGGCTCAAGGGCAAAAAGTTACAAGAACAACAGCGAGAAAACAACAATAATGAGAAGATCAATGACGGAGAAAGTAGCAACATTTTGTAGATTTTCCTGATTATAAAATAACAGTTAGATTATGTACGAGTATACTTAACAATTTCTTTACTTTTTAACTGAGCACATTTAACGTTTTTTCTTTGGCACTATCTATTATTTTCTTTGTAGAATTTTCTGACTATAAAATAACAGTTAAATTGCGTATCCTTACACTTTGACAATTTCCTGTAAAAGAAAGGAAAAAGAAAAGTAAAAAAAAAAAATTTGTGAAATATTTACCGTGTTCTTATGGGAACGGCGACATGTACCCGGTGGGTTTTTCATATCACACTCGTCTTTTAGTTTATTTTTTTGGCCAAGGAAGAGCCGTGTTATCCTTTTTGGTCGTCTACAATCAGATTGTAGGCAACCTACTAAGGCACAGCTTGCTTCACAACCGTGTTTTGGGCCTGTCGCAGCCTCCAGCGTGTTCTCATGTAAACACTGGAATATTGCTGCCGTAGGTCAAGGAATGGTTACCGTGTTCCCATGTGAACGGTAACGTCCACCCTAATAGGGCGTACCATGAGCACTGTATGGCAGCTGGTGCAGGACACCAAAACCTGTTGACCAAGAGGGCTGTGGAGACCGGCTATTTTAATTTGCTGACAGTGGTGATTCCTTTTAGTCTGGAGTGCCTGGCTTTAGGCTACAGGATCGCAGATTTAGTCATGGTTTCGCGCAGGGTACAATGATGAAAAATATTTATTTATAATTTTTTTGTTTTTACAATAGTCTGAGGATCTTCGGGGTCACAGATTTTTATCTGTTATATCCTGGAGGGTCCCGTATGAATCGCAGGATGAAGACATAAGGATTTATATGTTTTATTATACTCTTGAGAATCACAGAGTGTGGACATAGTAGATTTATATAATTTTTTCCTTTGTATATTTTTATTTTATTATTATTTTCCTTTAAACGAAATTTTTCACTCACTGTCAACAATTGTTTTTTCTGGCTTAATTAGGCTCAGAGTCAACCACAAGATATCCTCTGGAAGCCCACATTTTTAATTTTATTGTGGGTCCCTGCTCGCGCGCCAGTTAAGGAGTTCCCCTAAAGGCACTCCAAAAAATTAAATATGGGGCCAGCAACTTGGCCCGTATACCTGTAAAAAAAAACTCAAATTTTTATTGTATACAAAATTTATTACCATTCCGCTAGATTGTCCGTTTCTAAGTAAATTTTACAATCAATTCTTACTTAAAACTTAAGCTTACTAACTACCCTGCTTAGCCTATCAAATCGCTGATACTGCACTTCCTACGGTACGCCAGTACAACGTTTCTCCCTTCGCCGCATTGCACCGGATACCTGTGCACGTTGGAATGCACGCGCAAAATGGAAGTTGTAGTGTCAGCATATTTTCTACAGGTAGACGAGTTGGCTGCTGTGTTAACTTTTATATATATATATATATATATATATATATATATATATATATATATATATATATATATATATATATATATATATATATATATATATATATATATATATATGTATATATATATATATATATATATATATATATATATATATATATATATATATATATATGTATATGTATATATATATATATATATATATATATATATATATATATATATATATATATATATATGTATGTATATATATATATATATATATATATCATATATATATATATATATATATATATATATATATATATATATATATATATATATATATATTATATATATATATATATATATATATATATATATATATATATATATATATATATATATATATATATATATATATATATATTATTTCATTATTCCTTTCGTATCATTTTATTTTTTTTCAATACTTTGCAAATCTCTTTGCCCATCCGACATAAGCGAGAGTATGGTAGGTAGGTAGGTAGGAGTGGCAGCCTTTGTCGCAAAAAGCACACTTAAGCACATAGAATGGTTCGTTGTGGTACCACACTGAGACGACGCGACTCCCACGTCTAGAATTTTGGGAACCACAGTGATTCCGAAATGAACGTGGCTATGTCCTTGATGTTGATGGAAGATAGTTCGGTTAAGGAAGTGAAGAAAGGTGAGCCTAGGAATTTTAATCTTCGCCTGGCCAGAGCTGGGCACTGACACATGAGATGAAGTACTGTTTCTTCCTCCTCCTCAGCGCCACAGCTGCGTCAGAAGTCATTATGGGGCAGTGCTAATCTTTCAGCGTGTTTCCCGATCAGACAATGTCCCGTGAGCACATTTATTATTGTGCCGATGGAGTTCCTGCTAATATTGAGTAGCTGACTAGTACGCCTAATGTCGATAGTGCTCCAGGTTTGTCTGGCAACACTACAGGTATGTTCATTTACCCAGGCTTTTTTAGCTGCCTGAAGGTAGTCATGTTTTATGGCCCATTTGACCGTGGCCAGTGGGACACCTACATCAAAGGAGGGGGAGATGTCAGGGAGCAGCGTACCTATTTTGGCCAATTCATCGGCCTCGCAGTTTCCTGGAATGTCGCTATGTCCAGGCACCTAGCATATGTGAACTTGTGAGTTACCTGAGACGACGTTCAGGGAGGAGCGGCAATCGAGTACAAGCTTAGAGGTAGTGAATACACCAGCCAGTGACTTGACTGCCGCCTGACTGTCCGTGAATATGCGTATCATCACATCGCATACTTCATTTCGAATAAGCCACTTGGACGCTTGGAATATTGCCATTACTTCCGCCTGAAAGACGCTGCAATGGTCAGGGAGACGATAGGAGAGCTTGATGCCAAGTTTTCTGGGGAAGATGCCGCAGCCGACCTTATTCTCCAGTTTGGAGCCATCCGTATATATGTCAATGGAACTGCCAGTGACCACTTAATTGTTGGACCATTCCTCTCTACTAGGAATGTAAGTGTCGAACCCGTGGTTTAGATTAGGTGTAGAGCACGTATAGTCAACGTCCGCCTGTACGGGCGCGTCCTGCATCAGAATATTGGCGTGGCCCAGGTTCAGCCTAGTCCAGCGCGATATAGAATTGAGTCTGGTTGCCGAGCATTTTGCTTCTTTCCTGACCAGGAGCCTTGTGGGCAACCAATGTAGGAATGCAAATAGAGCTTTGGTAGAGGTGGTACGCAGAGCCCCTGTTATCATAACCGCTGCTGTTCTTCTAACCTTGTCAAGAGGTTTTAGGTTCGCCGCCTTGTCAGTTGCGGGCCACCAGAAGACAGCGCCGTAGAGAAAGTACGGCTCAACCACCGCCGCATAGAGCCAGGACATGGTTCGAGAGTATGGAAGATAAACCCTTTTATGTGAAAACATTGTTAATTGTATGACTAAATTTTTCATTGCACTTAATGTTCTTAAATTAACTATCGCCTCTTATGTACCCATAAAAGAATGCACCACACCCTGTAACCTACTCGTATATGACCACATACATAAATTCTAGGCATTTTTAATTGCCGGTAACTTTTTGCTTCTGTCGTCTTTCCCATTCAAAGTAAAAATGATTTTACTTAATTTTAATATAGTAATATACATTAGGAAAGAAGAATAAAATTTGAACCGTGTAATACATTTGTTCTGTACAAGTAGTACCCTATATTATAGGTACTATTTGTAACCATTTCTTTTATTTCTTGAGCTATTTTTCCTCCTCATAGATCCTCAATTTTAACTATTCTTACCTATATTTAAATGCTTCCCTTGAACTTCTTTCTAATCCACGACTTTTTCCCACACTATCTCTACTTCTAAATTTTATTTTATCTTACTTATTCTAAATTCTACTTAGTTATTAATCAAATGAATTCCCACAATATTAACTCTGATTTCATTTTTATTTATATTAACACATTCTTTCCTTCTCTCCATTTTTTATAGGGTATATATATATACTCTGCTTTCTGCTGCATGCTTTTGCATGTACGAGGGCGGATTGAGATTGAAGCTACCTAAGTAGGTTTCTTTTCAAAAAACATTTATTTCTCAACATAGTCTACTTTTACTTCGACACACTTAGTAAGACGAGATTCCAACTTTTTTATACCATCTGAATAATATGATTTCGGGAACCCCTCAAAAAACGCGTTAGTTTCGGTAATCACTTCTTCGTTTAAGATGAATCTTTTTCCTGCGCGCCATTTTTTCAAGTTTGGAAACAGGAAAAAGTCACTAGGAGCTAAATCTGGACTATAAGGTGGATGATTAACCAATTCGAAGTGTATTTCACGTAATTTTAGCATGGAATCTAATGCTGTGTGAACCGGTGCGTTGACTTGAAGAAAGAGCATTTTTTTCTTCTTTAAATATGGTCGTTTTTCCTTGATTGCATCAATCAATTGATCCAATAATGCACGATAATACTTTCCTGTGATTGTGGATCCTTTTTCAAGATAATCGATGAGCAATATTCCGTGTGCATCCCAAAATACAGTGGCCATAACCTTGCCAGCCGAATTCACTGCCTTCGCTTTCTTCGGAGCACTTCCGCCAGCTTCCACCCATTGTTTCGATTGATTTTTGGTTTCAGGCGTGTAGTGGTGGACCCACGTTTCATCAACAGTTATTAATCGACGCCAAAAATCAACAGGATTACGCTTTATCATGTCCAAAC